>JADLZL010001932.1:0-219159 GCA_015844335.1 Chrysopogon serrulatus | reverse complement strand
AAAAATCTGGAACACTCCTGTTTTGCATTTGGAATGATATATTTTGCACCTGTGCTGCAGTTCGGTATAGTTGTATTTTTATTGAATAATTTATCCTCCGATGCACATACATAACTTTTTCATCCATAAGGATATGTATATACAGCCCCAAATGTAATTCATGCAAATTTGGCCGGCCCAGTCCATGTTTGGGCCTTTTACCTTTGGAATACCCAAAATTTGTGACCTCTCATCTCATTTTACTTCCACGAACTGACTGACTGACTGACAAAGGGAAGGGCACCGCCGCCACGCCCGCCGACGGTCGTCGCTGGCCGCCATGGCGGTTTCTAGTGCCGCTCCTGCAGGTGCTTGGTCCTCCCTTCCCCGTGAGGACGGCGGAGCGCAAGGACTGCTGGCAGCTGGCTGGAGCTCCATCAAGCACCGATGGTACCGCCTGAATCCTGAAATGGCCGGAACATGACGAGATGGCTCTCCTTATGGCTGGTATCGTCCGGGATGTTGCTTCCTGCTTGCCGGTTTGCTTGGCGTTACGAGATAGTCCGGCAACTCCAGCCTGTACTGAACTGGAATTGTCGTCCACTTGCAGAGAGGAGCACCTTCCGCATAAGCACTTAATAGCTATCTGGTAGGGCATCGGCATACGGAGGTCCTCTAGGTTCACTTTTCCAGGGAGTCATCTTTACATATTTCTGGGCTAGATTATTTGGATCGTCTCAAGGAAGTGTGGCTCAAGGGATCTAGCGTGCAACACAGTAACGAGATGAGGCTGCCTGAGAGTCGCGCGAGACCCTGTGTTGAAGCTTGTGCGAACACGCTCGTCCTGAACCACACTTTCTTTCTTCCTTTTCTTTTCCTGATGATGCGAGCCAATCCTTCAAATGGAAATGGAAAGGCCTGCGTGCCTGCCGTGCAAAGCACTCTGCTTGCTGCTTCTTCCTTCTTCAGAAACACTAGTATTATTGTTTGCTTCCGTGTGATCTGTCGCTTGACCTGTGTTTGCGCATTGCTATTGCAAGTGAGTGTGTTGACCACCGCCTTGCCTAGCTGGCTAGCTGCCTTGTTTCCGTAAGGCTAGAGATCTCCTTGTGAACTCTTTGAAAAAGGCTACAATCCTTAATTATCCTTATGCAGTCCAATCACAACATGGGCAGAAACTTTCTTCACAGATCACTTGCTCACAGCAGACAGTAGTACAGCAGTACAGCACGCAACACGCATTGCTACTTGAAGGCCTTGTTTAGATTACCCTCCAACTTCCAAGTTTTTTCACTCTCTCTCCATCACATCAATTTGTACCCGCATGTAAAGAGTATTAAATATAAATAAAAAAAATAACTAATTACATAGTTTTGTTGTAAATCACGAGACGAATCTTTTGAGCCTAGTTGGGCCACGATTGGACAATATTTACCACAAACAAACGAAGTGCTACTGGGACTTTACAATCTCTCTCCTCTCACAAATTTGTTGCTGCATATAAAGAGTATTAAATATAAATAAAAAAAATAAATAATTACATAGTTTTGTTGTAAATCACGAGACGAATCTTTTGAACCTAGTTGGGCCACGATTGGACAATATTTACCAAATAAAAA
This sequence comes from Chrysopogon serrulatus, assembly GCA_015844335.1. NCBI lineage: Eukaryota > Viridiplantae > Streptophyta > Magnoliopsida > Poales > Poaceae > Chrysopogon > Chrysopogon serrulatus. Next base: position 217,561 of record JADLZL010001932.1, on the reverse strand, counting down.
TGAAGTGCTTCTGAAACCGCCCAAAAACTCACATGAAACTAAACAAGGCCTGGGATTAAACACTCAAAGTAGCTGCTGAGCAGCGCGAGAGTTGCAGGGCTTTCCACGATACAACTCCGATCCGTACTGATTATTAACCACACAAGTAAAACTAGTAGTACGTCTAGTAATACTTCTGCCCTAAAAAAATTTTAGCAGTACTTCCAAAGGATATATAGGCGGGGGTCAGCATCCGGAATGTCTGCTTTGCATCAAACACACTGGCACACCCAGGCGTGAGGTTAAGGCCCCCACCAGGGGTCCAGGACACAGTGTAACTTGCACAACATCTGTTCAGTCTACGCCTAATTAACAGCAACAAGCTTGCAGCAACTTACATTGCGCTGCAAGCAGCTAGGAAAACAAGGGCAATAAAAATGGCAGGCACACTGGAACAAGGGGCTTTGTGCCACTTGAGTCTCTACTGTTCAGGATCAATCAGTCGAGTCAAATTAGCTACAGACAAATATCTCGTTGGGTTGGGTTATTCGACTTTACATCTTTTTAAAAAAAAAAATAATACGAGGGGCAAGGTGCCCCTACTACTGAGAGAATATATTAAAAGAAACAAGTGTCAAAGGGTTAAAAAAGAAGAAAAAGCAAGAAAGCAGGAATGCAGAAAAGAAGAGCTAAACTGGTGTGTGTGCCTTCTCCACGAAGCGCGGTTTTTCTTTTCCTTCGTATAGGTACCAAATCCTATATTTTCTAGATGTATACTAGATAAATATATTCTTATATGATAAGAACCATCTCGCTTTCTGGCTTTTGCCACTGCCATCGCACTTGAGATATAAAGAATGAATATATGCCTAGACTAGAGACGGTCCAGGCACACTCACTATCGCTCGTTAGGTTGCATGTCGCTGGGCGATTTCCACACTCTAGTAACAGCTACGTTCAGGAATATGAGAAGAAAGAGGGGAGGGAGCGCGAGATGCTTGACGGAAACGCATGAAAACAAAATAAAATTTTTTTCCCGAGTCATAGTTCATCGCTCTCAGTTTGATAAAATTTATAAAAACTAATAATATCTATTATGGCAAATCAAAATAACTTCAAAAATAAAGACGGAGCTCATGTCTTCCAGATCAAGGTATTCACTCTTACTGTTCTTTAGGTCGCATGTAGTCTGGCGTCCACACCAGTAACAGGTAGCCACACCGTTCACACCAGTACAGTGCCCATGGATGTGATGGATTCGAATTGGAGCTGATTTATAGCCCCGGCCCAATGCAAGTTCGAGTGCAGTCGCTACACACACAACTCGAGCATAGCCTTGCGCATCTCGAGCGATCTCGATCACCACAAACACAAGCACTAGCTAGAGCAGAGTGAGGCTAGCGCTAGTACTGACTACTGAGCTACTAGCAAGCAATTAACCATGGCGGAGTTCAGTCTTGGGTTGACCCAGTGGCGGAGCCAGGAATTTAAACTTGGGTATTCCCATAATCCAAAAAAAATTCCAATGCACAACACAACCTAAAAAATTGCAACGCATAGCAGCAGGTTTCAAATAAAGTCATAAAAAAGTACAATGCTAGAATAACATATTGTTTACATCTAAGATAGGCATGAAAGTAGGAAATAAACTAATAAGTCACCAAAAAAACTTACAAATACTATAATGTTCCTTTAAATCTGCGATCCTTCATAGCTTGGAATCGATTGATAATGTCTTTGTCTTTAACTTGAAGAAAGAACTCCCGCTCAATAAATGTAACCAAGCAATCATTCAAGTATTGATCTCCAAGTTTGTTTCTCAATTTGTTCTTCACATAATTCATGACAAAAAAAAGACTCTTTCAACTCTTTCAATACTATAATGTTCCTTCCGCCATACTGGGCCATTGGGCTAGCTTAGAAGCTAATAATTGACCGTGGGCTAGCTTTGTGCTTCAAAATGATTACATAATGGCCAATATACATTATATATTTGAGTATACATGATATATATATATATATATATATATATATATATATATATATATATATATATATATATATATATATATACTTATGGTTGTAAAAAAAAAAAGGGTATTCCCTGGGAATACCCAGGAATCACTGTAGCTCCGCCCATGGGTTGACCAAGACGGCGGTGGAGGGGACTCTGAGCTTGGTCAAGTCGGCCGTGGAGGAGGAGAAGAGGCTGAGGGACACGGTACAGAACGACTTGGTGTTCATCACCGACGAGTTCGACGTGATGCGGTCCTTCCTCCACGTCGCCAAAACAGGGAGCACGCAGCAAATGATGAGGTGGCGCTGGCCTTGGTGAGGCAGCTCCGCACCCTAGCTTTCGACGTCGAGGACTGCGTCGAGAACGTCGTCCACCTTGACAAGCCCTCTCGCTGGGAGTGGCTGCGTCGTGCGTGGCACACGGTGTACTGCCCTGCACCACCGCTGCCCCTGGACGACGCGGTGGCTGAGATGAAGCAGCTCAAGGCCAGGGTGGAGGATTTACGCCAGAGAAACCTGCACTACAACAACCTCATCCGCAACTCCAGTAATATCCAGCAAGGGCCGCCGGCTGAGGAACCGGATTCCACTCGAGCATCACCAGCATTATTCAGCATCTTACGTGATGCCTGGGTAGCTAGTGGGAAGTGGTGCCACAGCGTGTGCAACCTCCAAGAGTTGATCACCCGTGAAGGTGATGACCTTCATGTTATCTCCGTAGGAGGCGGAGGTGACCTTGGGACGGCCTCCATCATTAGGAAGACCTATTATGACCCAGAAATCTACAGAAGTTTCAGTAGCCGCGCTTGGGTGAAGCTGACTCATCCCTTCAATCACGATGAGTTTGTCAAAAGCTTGCTGACTCAACTCTGTGCGACCTCTCACCAAGCTAGAGAAGTGGATTTGTGGACAAGGAGGAACCTGATGAAAGATAAGCTCGTGCAACAAATGAGAGAGCAAAGGTATCTCGTTGTCCTGCAGGATGTATTCACGTCTCAAGACTGGGATGTGATCAGAATGTACCTGCCAGACAATAACAACGGTAGCCGGATAGTCGTGTCGACGCCACAGTTAAGGATTGCTCTTTTGTGCACAGGGGAGCCATACCAAGTATCTGAGCTCCGACATTTCTCTGATGGCCGGTTTATTTGTGCCTTCTTCAAAAAGGTAAGCCTAAGTTCAAGGGCATACAATGTATATGTATTAATTATTAGTGCCGCCTAATATAACTCGATGATCTATATATCTTTAGAGTTTGCCACACCAACAGCATAGCATTGTTTACCCCTTACTTTGACTATTCTTAATTAATTCTGATAGTCACGTTTCGATCTAAGCATCTAGCACTGTACAATGATATCGTTGGTCTATGAGTTGTCCTCATATTTCCTTCAGACTTTGTTAGATGATGTAGATCTAGAAATCCATCTCTCTGCTCATTCCATCAAAACTAAAATATAAGATTTCATAATTTAACAAATACTCCCTCCGTCCCATAGAAAAAAATGTCACGTTTCCCAAGATATCAAAGCTTTTAACTTTGACCAACTATATATATGAAAATATTAATATTTATGATACATAATTAGAATCATCGATAGATCATTGAATATATTTATAGTAACCTTATTTAGAGATACGGATATGTCGCTAATATTATTTCTATGTCGCTGATATTTTTTCTACAAATCTAGTCAAATTTAAGAAAGTTTGATTGACCACGAGTCCTATAGTGAATCTTTTTATGGGACGGAGAGTGCTTGTTATTATTATACTACCTCCGGTCCAGTATAAGCACACAATGAAAACACAATTTTATCCACTAATTGTTTTTTTCATTTGAATCTGATAAAACTACCCTATTATGAAAATGTATTTCCAGATACAATCCTAAACATATGAGTTTCTCTACTTAATTTAAATTTTATTGGTGAGTCAAAATCTCTATGTATATGGGGGCAAGGACCCTAGCATGCTCCATGCAGTGTGTGTCAGGTCCTAGTGTCAGGCTTGGCATGATGAGTGGGGCGCACGGCTTCAGGAGGACAGTGGAGAAGCTCCTGCACGCACGTCCGGTCCGAGCACCAGCTGCGCAGCCCTGGGCACGCGGGCCCACGCTGAGGCAACAGCAGGCCGGTATCGAGCGGGAGCGAATCGCAAAAATGGGAGCGGGCAGGGTGCGGCGCGAGTGCGAGCGCGCCTGGGGGTCGGACGCGCGGGACGGTCGGATCGTTTTGGTCAGTTGGGCGGGTGGTGTAGAATAATAAGCGTAGCGTTCTTCTGCGGTATAAAATAAAAATATAAAAAATTATAATGGTTGAAATTATGAATTAATAGATACATATATATATATATATATATATATATATATATGTAATAGGTCAATTACGGGAGGTTGTATCTATTGATATACATGATATAGATTATTTAAACTAGACATCACTCAAATTTCATCTACCCAACCCCCACCCCAACTATACTTGAGGGTCACCCCCCCCCAAAATTTTAGGAGTTTTCCTTTATAAAATTATGTATGTTTCGGAGGACCACATGTAATCCACGCGATATGCAGTTTTGCTAAGTTTTTTCTTAAAAACGGTTTAAATTTTTGCAAAAAAAGTTATCGAAATATATCCATATGGGGTCTTGTTTTGAAAAGTTTATTGCGAGGAACACTATGGTGTAATTGGATTTTAATTACGATACTTAGTTTAGGTGGTACAACTTTTTTCTCGTTTTAAAAAGAAATAGCTACTGTGAGATAAATAAGACTTAGTGGGTAACTCCTTCGATGATGTCACCGACATCACTTTTGAAGTCTCAACCAATCGAAAGCAAAAGAATTTCTTAGGCCTTGTTCGGTTGGAGTGTGAATTCCAACTTTTTCCACTCTCTCTCCATCACATCAATTTCTACCCGTATATATGGAGCATTAAATGTTAGTAAAAAAAATAACTAATTACACGCTTTAGTTGTAAATCACGAGACGAATCTTTTGAGCCTAGTTGGGCCACGATTGGACAATATTTACCAAATACAAACGAAATGCTACAGTTGCAAGTTTTTCTAACTTGCACCAACCGAACAAGGCCTTAGTGAGAATTAAGATTATAAGAGTTATAGATTCTACATCTAAGATGTAGAATAAGCCGATATCTAAGGTGTAGAATGGACCGGTCTAGCTAACCAATCCATCCAATTGTCCCAAGATCCGAACCGCACAGACCCAGCCAAAGCGCCGGACTCCGGGGCCGCCTCGCAACGCCGACCGCTTCCCGCCCCCCAGTTATGTCAGCGGGGCCCGCAGGCCGAGGACAAAGACAACCGATGCTCTGGGCGTGCGGTGCGGGCGTCTCTACTCCGTCCCACTTGGGGGCGCGTTTGGTTGGCTTGATGGAAGCGGGGTTTTCAAAACCGATCAAGGCCCCCGAATCACGGCCGGCGGTTAATTTAAACGGCCGCATAAATCGGTTACCGATTTATACCGGCCGGTTTGAAAATTTTAAATTTGAAATTTGGGGTGGCACAAAGCCAACCGGTTTTAATCGGGTTAACCGGCCTTAGACCGGGTTTATCGGCCGGTTAGACCGGTTTACCGGCCTACGGTTATCCAATGATGTCAAAATTTTTCAAATGAAAATGAAAAATATTTTAAAAAAAAAAATGCTAGAAATTTTTTTAAAAATACTTCATGATTTATAGAATCCAATGATGTTAAAATTTTTCAAATTTAAGTGCGTTTAGTATATTTTTGGACCTTCATGATTTAATGGGCCTTAATGGGCCGCGCGGCCTTTTTTTTTTTTTTTTTTTTTTTCAAATTTCCAAACGTCTAAATAAATACTAAACGAGCTCAAATTTGAAAAATTTTGACACCATTGGATTCTATAAATCATGAACTATTTTTAGGAATTTTTTTAGAATTTTTATTTTTTAAATTCAAATTTCAAATTAAAAACCCTACGGTTTAAACCGCCCTTGAGACCGAACCGGGCAAGGCCGGTTAGACCGAAACCGGTCACACCGGCCGGTTCCCAAACGGTTTTTAACCCTGGATGGAAGCCGGCCAGGCTCCATGGATACATGCGTGTGTCGTTTGGATGCCTGTTCTGCGCAGCGAGCCTGGCCCGGCGCATGCAGCGAGGCCTCCGGAGCCTGGCTCCCGGGAAACGGATTTAGGGCGCGTTTGGTTGGCTTGATGGAAGCCGGCCAGGCTCCACGGATACATGCGTGTGTCGTTTGGATGCTTGTTCTGCGCAGCGAGCCTGGCCTGGCGCATGCAGCGAGGCCTTCGGAGCCTGGCTCCCGGGAAACGGATTTAGGGCCCGGCCGAGAAGAGCGCAGCATGCGTACGCGTGTGAGAGGGCATATGCACAAGGTACAAGGAAAACAGGCCAACCAATCATTTGAGGTTGCATGCGGATGTCCAGATGCAACTTGAACCAAACAACTGACGCCGCATGTAAAGAGCCTGGCTCACGGGCGCCTGACTGGCGGATGCAGTCCTAGCTGTGCGCAGAGAGGAGAACCAAACGCGCCGAGCGCGTGCACCCCCGCCTGACACACACGGCATGCATGTAGGGATCACGTGTAGCATGCACCCACTCCCGCCTGACACACACACACCCCAAAAAAGACAATGCTCCACATGCTAGACTAGTTTTTTTTAGAGATTTGATTTATATTGTTGTTAGTTTGGGTATTTGTTAGTATAATGGTTCAGTATGTGATGATGTTTCTTAGTTTTTTCTTTAGTATTTCTCGGTGTTTTTCATGTACTTCCTAAAATTTTGCTTTAGTATTTATTGGTACAGTCACTCAAGTATATGTTAGTACTCTTGGGTATATGTTAATATGTTGTTTCAATTGTTGTCAGTATAATCATTCAATAAAATACTCAAAGATACGATAAAATACTAGAAGATATTGAGAAATATACTTGAAGATAAATACTTCATGATAAAATACTAGAAGATACTGACAAAATACTTGAAGATACTGATAACTACTTGAAGGTACTTGCAACTGTATCAAGCTACTGACAAAAAATACTTGAAGATACTGACAAAATACTAAGAATATATCTGAAGATATGGAACCAAATATAAAAACTGACGAAGTACTTACAAATACTGAAAAAATACTGAATATATACTTAAAGATACTGAACAAAAATACTTAAGATACTGGATTTGTGTTGCACTTGATGGAGCGGCACACAGATGCCTACATAGTGTCCTAGCACATGGGATCTCAGACTGGGGCTCTCAAGTGCATGCAGGAGTGCAGCAGGTGTACTCTTCTCCCATGCAATAAGCAGAAGCGGGCGCACATGATGATGTGGGCCGCGTGGGGAGCCCATGCACGCAGCGTGCTGGTGGGGCGCGTGGGCCGAGGCACATGGGGAGGGTCGGACGCGCGCGGTTGGGTTCCGAGGGAGCTGGTTGGGCCGGTCGGCTGGCTCATGTTGTAGAATAGTTATTCTACATCTAGGGCGTAGAATAGCACGTGTGTGTATATATATATATATATATATATATATATATATATATATATATATATATATATATATATATATATATTTTTCTACTCCTAGAAAGTAGCTACTTAATATCTCTAGATTTAAGATATATATGACTGAACGAAGTGTTTATACACGAAGATATAATCATACTAGACCATCTATAATGGTATATATATCAAGTATGTATGTATACATAGAGTATACGGTTATACTTATTTTATATACCACAGTAAGTGGTATTTTCGTAATATATTAAAAAATATGATTTTTTTTGAAATTTATTCGCATATAGAAAGATTTGAAGTATTTTAGTATGCTTATATAAACATACTCAAGATTTGAAGTATTTTAGTATGCTTATATAAACATACTCAAGTGATAAATAAGTATGAACACATACGTAATATGTTTTTTTAAAGATGGAAGTAACTACTTCCGAAAGTAGGAAAACCTCGTCCTGTGTGTGTGTATATATATATGGCAGTTGGATTGCACCTATCTAATGTAACTTATGAAATTGGTTTATTTCTTCAATATTCATTGCAGGTGCAAAGTACTATGGATCATTTTAAGTGTCAATCACGACGTGGTGGTGGCGTGATATCTGTGTGGGGGCCTTTTGATGGAACTTCTGGTCCATTCGAGGCTGCCGGCCGTGGTAACCGGTTTTTCGACCGAATGTTTGAGTGTTCTGCGGGCAACGCAGATAGTCATTTTTTTTATTCCAACACAGATAGTCATTGTGGTGACGAGGTAGTCGACATAATGTACAAGGGCATAATAAACGGGTTGAAAGAATTTGATGGGATCCAGTTTGGGAGGCACAGCTGGGTGGATGTACCCGACCCGTTCGATTTGAAAGTCTTCGCGCAGCGCCTATTTTTGAATTTTTATTCGGATGACATTCGGTGCTGTGAAATCATGGAGGTTGGTAAGAAGGGAGAGGCAGGCCTTATTGAGCGGTGTCGCAGGTTTCTATTTGAAGAGGACTGCCTCGTGGTCATTAACGGTTTGCGGTCTAGGGATGACTGGGACCAGATAGAATCTAACTTCTTAGTGGTATCATCATCGGATTCTAGTACTAGTACTAGTACTAGTACTTGGAGGACTAAAAAAGGTTGTATCCTTGTCGTCACACATGAAGAAGACGTGGCCAAGCATTGTGTAAAGGATGATCACGCCACCGCAGTGTTCCGCGTCGAAGATTTGATTGCAGACACGGCCATTGTTAACTTGATATACAGGGTAATTTATATGACAACACTCATCATCATATATATGTTAATTCGCGCTGCCACACCATCATATAATAATGACTATTAGATTTGCATTTTATCGGTCCTTGCAGGGTACTTGGTATTGTCAACTTGGTGCAGGCAAGAAGGGCCGCTTGTTCTATCATAGAAGGAAAAATGCAGATGAATGGGCCTGTTTGGTGGGTGGCCGTCATGATTACACTAGGGACTTGTTACAAAGGAAATCTGGCCTGGTCATGGTGACTGGGAAGATTGCACCTGTCAGGTTACAAGCTTTTCTCAGAAGTGCGTACCATCAAGATGTATCTTCTCAGAAGTTACGCCGCCGCAGCTGGGTGGACGTGCCGCAGTGCAGGCCGTACCGATTTGATGATGTATCTAACCTGTTCAATTTTTTGATGGACTTCTCCTGGCGCTTACTTCTGGATTTTTATTCCGATGATCCAATTAAAAAGGAAACCATAGCAGTTGGCCTGATGGAAGGCACTATTACTGACCCGATTGAGGAGTGCCGTAAGTTGCTTCGTGAAGCAGGATGCCTGGTTGTCATCCATGGTCGCTATTTCAGGAGGGAACTCTGGTATTTCATCAGGGACAAGTTGTTATTATCAGGGAATATTCAAGGCACCATCATTGTTGATGCCACTGGCCATTTCGATAGTTATGATTGGCTCACCACTCAGTGTAACCCTACAAATAGGATCGAAGCCAAGGATGTTGGATATGTTGATGGCATCACGAAGGTACGGCTAGCTTAAGTTCTTCAATCCATTCTAACTTCATCAAAGGTTGATCACAAATCTATTTGCTTCATTGGTGTACATTTATCCCCAGGTTTCCACTCTGTTGGCTGAACCATGCATGAACAACATATATACACCCATTTATTTTAAAACTTGATATGTTGACTTTTTTTGGATGGGGACATAGGTTATAAAAGTCTGGATCGTGGATTATTACTAAGGGCCTCTTTGGGTCATAGCCGAGTTATTATAAACTGAATTATGCGTCAGATTTTGGGCCTACTTGGCGTAGCTCCAACTCCGAGATTTATTTGCAGATTAAAAACTAAATTAAAGCACTTTAAATGTTTATATTTAATCTGGATTATGCATAGGACTATGAGGACTATGACCCCACTTCAGAGTACCATAGCAAAAGCTCTTTTAGTTAATATAAATAATATTCATGTCCAGTATTGTCCATATTTAGCTTGTCCCATATTTGATATTCATTTATTTATTCGTATTTGTAACCTGGAAATATCTATATTCAACTCTATCCGTGTCTGACTTCAAATCCAAAGAAAAAAAATCTAAAAAACAAATACGAAATCATTAATATTCGTACCTATCCCATCTGACTTTACCATACCTACTACCTAGAGAGAAAAGGGACCCACACAGCCCTAAATTTAAAGAAAAGGAAAAACATGTTGATTATAGAAAAATTAGGAGAAACTTAGAATTAGAGTCTTATGGGCAATGCCACTGTTGCTAATTTACTAACCTCTATAAGAAACACATATATGAATAAAAAAGAAACTGTTCGAGTAGTATCCACAAATATTACCAAAAAGATTGTTAAAATACTTCTACGAGAGGGTTTTATTGAAAGGTTCGAAAACATCAGGAACGTAATAGATATTTCTTGCTTGCAACTTTGTGACATCAAAAGAGAGACTAGAAAGGGAATATATAGAACTAGAACATTCCGAACTAGCTTACGAATTTATACCAACTATCAAAGAATTCCTAAAGTTTTGGGCGGAATGGGAATTGCTATCCATTCTACTTCTGAGGCTAGCAATCTATAGCATATAATTTTGCTCATAGAAACAGTTGAATACATTTGACACATTAGCATTCTTAGATATCGGCACCTCTGAGATTTAATCACATTTCACAATCTTCTCATCACAAAATACAATGTGGTTATTCAAAACTAAGAATATCTAAATTCTTGCTCATGCTTAGGTAATCTGGGATATATTCCATGTGAAACATCTGGCACAGAACTCTGCAGCATGTAGATTAATGGTCCAGCATCGACAAAATGCTAGGGTTTTAATTGACAATATACTTGCAAATCAAAAGAGATCATATGTTGTATCTGGAAGGTTAAGTATCTAACTATTTTGGCTGAACTGTATCAATTATGGACAAAACAACTGAAAAATAGCAAATAGATCAATGTAGACTATACATTTGACATTGGGGTGTTGTAGTACAGTTCATAAAGATTGTACTTACCATCTAGCATATTTATGCAAAGAGAACATGATAATGGATCCAGCAATTATTTGACAAAGGAAACTATGTCGCTAATAATATTGGGAAGAAATAATATGGTAAGAAATGGGAAAGAAGATGGAACTGCTAGAACAACTGGAAACTGAACATCTACATACATGAAGCTAACGCCATGAACATGTATTCAAGTGAAAGAAAGCAGTAAAATCAAATATAGTTTAGCAAGTACAAGTTAAAGAAAATTTCATTAAGCTAAGTTGTCCACTGTTGCTTGTAAAAACTACAGTGAACTGATCCAAATGCAATAATCTATGACTATTTAAAAAAGGGGACGTATCTAGTGCAAACTAACTTTCTATGAAAACTCATTGCAAACCATGGCAAAAAGCCATCTAAATTCACCAAAAAATCACACATGTATATAATATGATGATAGACAGCCTTGTAAAATATCTTGTCCAAACTCGACTTTGTTTGTGAGATATAAAAATAACAAATTTTAAGCTAGAAAGATGTCCAAATGATTTGTTAGAAATTTGTTATTTTTTTATCTCACAAATGAAGTCGAGTTTGGACAAGATATTTTACAGGGTTGTGTATCATTATGTCCTCTACATGTGTGATTTTTTTGATGAATTTAGATGACTTTTTTTTTGCCATAGTTTTCACAAGTTTTCATGGGAAGTTGATTTGCACTAGATATGTTCCCTTTAAAAAAAGGCTTGTGATTGTTGAAAACCCACTTGGCAGGCGAGGGTCTATCATGGGAATCTTTTCAGCAAGAAATAACAAATGCACATCACAGGAGGTCAGATTTGGTACAACTGTGAAATCGCCAAATTAATGCCCTTCTTTTGAATGATAAATTATTTATCACTCTGCACCTTTAATATGCAAAACAAATGATTAGGTGGGTAGTTAGTGAATGATCAGCGGAAAGTGGCACTGAAAGAAAGGAGCCCTGATGACTTTCCTGTACAATCTGCAGGTGAGATGCAATTTATTGGAGTAATACCTGCAAAACCTTCAATTGAAATGGAGAAAGTTAATAAACATTCAGATGTTGGATAGATGGAAAGGAGCTAATGCAATGAAACAAAAAGAAAGCAGCATTTTATTTAACGAATGAATTTTGTATCATAATGTAGAAGTATGGGTTAAGTGTGAAAAAATATTGAACCTAAACTTACAGGATCGACAGCCATGCAAGATAGGTGACTTTTCTCTATTTTTTGGATGGTGAAACCTGTAGATGAAACGAATACATATGAAGTCTTCAGGTAAATAGAATAAATTAGTAGAAGGCCAGACTAATCACAAAATATATGTTGAAGAGTGCAACTCGATTTTATATGCAGCTACTCCTTTCAGGAGACCATTGTAGAAATAGCTTTTCGGGTATAGAATTCAGAGTCAATTAGCCCAGCTGAATGCATGAAGCATGAATACATAGGAAGAGCATCCTTGAATTGGTAAACACATATAGATGTCGAATAGAACACTGCAAAAGAGAGATTGTGTAGGAAAAAAAATCGTCGTCGTTGGGGGAACGTCGCTTCACTAAACCTGATTAATGGATATGTAGAAAAATCATGAGGAGATAAACAGATAAGGTCAAGATTTGCAGTGAATTCGAAGGAAGGAAAGAGAAGACAGCATCGAGGTAAGAAGACTTGTGACAGTGGAAGGAACCGCCATGGAGATGAGCAGGAGCACGGAGAGAGTTGGCAGGTGCTGCACGGGGTCACCAATCGCTGGGGCCTGGGACCGCAGGAGGCTAGCCGGCTGGGGGAGGAGGGGCGCCTCTGCATCTGCACACACCTGGAAGCATGGTCGGCCTGGAGGACGGGAGGAGAGACGCCGGCTGCCACCCAGCAGCGGATACCGTGCCTCATCGAGCTGGGACTGGACCAGCAGCGAGAGGCTTCTGGATGGTTCTAACAGAGTGCGGATCAGTGGATGCGGGAGGCGACTGAGGACGGGGGAGAGGCGGAGGGGACCCTGCAAGAGGAGGCAGTAGAAGCGGAGGCGCCGGGGTTGCACTTGCAGCGGCGGAGGACGGCCCCTTGGGGAAGCGCAACTTGGGGATGGATGGATGGGCCGGGACCGTCCTTGGAGCAATTGATCTGCCAGCCGTGGCAAATCTGAGGGCCAGGAAAAAACAGCCGACGTGGTGCGTTGTGGAAACAAAAACAAAGAGAAAAAGAATGCTAGATCTGCTTTTAGCTGGGTTGGACCAGCAGATTATATACAGTAGGATTATTAGATTTTTACTATCTGCTCCATCTATCTATGATATCATCTGTCTTGTCTTGAGGGGGATGGGTCCTAATTTAACAATTTTGTATCCTATATACTCGCTCGCAGGAATACTACCGCTTATTTTTTTGTAATGGGTCCGAAAGAAGGCAAAAGGTAATTGAAGAATGCATCAAGGAATTTCAACTTGCCGGGCGTGGGACGGTGGAGCTAGACCTAAGGCGTCTTATAGGCAAAGATGATATTAGTGTGGTCTCGGTATGGGGGATTGCAGGTGTTGGGAAATCATCTCTAGTCACCAAAGTTTATTACCAAATGATTCAAGAGTATTATTACATGATTCGTTATCGACCTTATCAAGAACATCCTTTCAAATCATTTGGTTGGGTGGATGTTCCAGATCCGTTCAATTTGACTCAGCTTTGCTGCCGCTTACTTGTCGATTTCTATTCCGATGATCCTCAAGCCAAGGAAATAGCGGCAGTGGGTTTGATGGAAGGCAGTCTCGATCCAATTCAAGAATGCTTTAAGTTTATTCATAAACAAAAATGCTTGGTTGTCATTGATGGTCTGCACTCCACACAAGACTGGGATATGATCAGAGCCACCTTATTATCCGAGCCTATTACAGGCACTATTGTTGTCATCACATCTGCAGAAAAAGTGGCAATGCATTGTGTGCAAAAAATCCAAGACAAAGTACGGAATATCAGACGTCTCGAAGATGATGAGGCCCTTGATCTCTTGGTGAGAAAGGTGTGTTTACTCTCGAGCATTGAGCAGCCTTGCTAAATAATCTCCATTCCTTTTTGTTATACATATAAAAATATGACACTGACCCATCAAAGTACCTACTAATCCATGTTATCCAACATTACCACAAACTGTCCATCATACTGGTTAAAAGCTTATAAAACATAAGCATAAGATATCATATTTTATACCTACAAGGCCGCAACTAATACAAGCTGCATATATTAATTTGCACTTTTTTTTGTTCATTTCTCTGTCAAGCGTTTAGTATATGCCTGACAGTCAACCGACAAAAATAATTTCCCTGTCGGTTTTGTCTATTTCCTTAACAGTTTTTGGCATACAGGGGAATTTTGGTTTCCAGTGGTGTCATGAAATTAAAACTCTTGAGCTTATTGTACCTTTCATTAATTTTCCTTCATATTTTGCTAAAAATAAATATTTAGGTTATAGACTGCACCCTTAGCTAGTGTTGGGTTTGGAGGCGTGGTAGGGACAGTCATCCCCAAAGAGGAATATTCTCTTAGACTTGGGGACACCCTCATCCCTAAAAAAATGTCGAACCACTTTGTCCCTTCCTTATGACGTTTGCTTCCGTTTTTTGCACCTTTTGCTCTTAAGACTTCTCTGCGCGACTAGAGTAGGCCAGGATGGCAGTGGCCAAGGAGGGGCGAGGCGAGCATAGGGGAGCCACGATGGCACACGCTATGACTAGCTCGGGTTGATGGTGAGGAGGTCGGATCTCAGCCTGGGCATTCAGTTCTTCGGTTCGGTTTCGGTTCGGTTCCTCGGTTATCGAAGAAATTTGGTTCCGAAGAAATTAGAACCGATCGGTTCCCAGAAAAAATTGGAACCGACCAATTCGGTTCTCAGTTATTTCAGTTCGGTTTCGGTTCTAACCGAACTTTTTCAAAAGAGGTCAATATGTGTATGTTCTAAGGCAAATTTATGCAACATCATATCCATTTTTAATAATAATAATTTATAAAAGAATAATAACAGCATAGTAACACAAGTATATAGCATTGGAAATATGAAACATTGCACATAAACCTATCATAATCTTACAAAATGCAAGTAATTAAAGTATAATTCATATAATTCGGTTCTTTCGGTTAACCGAGAGTCGGAACCAAATTTTCTTGGTTATTTCGGTTCCACAATATCAGGAACCGAACAAGGATCTGAATTTTTCGGTTCCGGTTCTTTTCGGTTTCGGTTCCAGTTCTTTCGGTTCGGTTTCTTGGTTTTGGTTATTTTTGCCCAGGCTTAGTCAGATTGAGACCTGGATGTTCGAATCGATGGTGGCCATGGCGGGTGTCACTGCCCCGCCCCTTCCTTCACTCTCCTTCCCTGTGTCGAGAGGGAGACCATGGTGGGTGGCTCCATCGTGCCTCCTCATTTACCCTTCCCTAAGGTGAGAGGGAGGAATGAGCTGGCGCCCGTGGCCTATCACCTCGCCATCGCAAGCCATGGCCAGCTTGCCCTATCATTGGCCTGTCCACCACCGGTAGGGTTCCAATCTCACCGCCATTGACTAGTTGGCTAACAACTAGTTATCAGCTGGGGCTAAGAGTGAAACTAAATTAGCTAGGGTTGACCATCTAGTTAGCTAACTAATTTAAGGATAGACTAATAAATTGACCCCTATTAGCACCCCCTATTCGGATGAGGTAGGGCGAAAAATTAGCCCCATGCGTCCAAACTAACCCTTAGACCTCCTTTGGAATGTGAGATCCTGTTCTTGCATTTTTCATGTGAAAAACAAACTGATTCTGGTGAAATTCCTATACAATTAAAAAAAATCTTGCGTTCCAAAGGAGCCTTTAATTATGTCAGATTTATACATACAAACTAGATCTCAAACGAAACCACCGAGGATCATTATATATTAGTTGTTGAGAAAACTCCTGTTGATTAATGCATCACATTACTTTCTCCAAAAGTAGCTTACTGCATTAGCTGAGGTCACGATTTGGTTCATTGCATTAGTTCCTAAAAACAGTTGCTTCAAATGATAGTCCTGATAGTTAAACTTCCTTGAGTTTGCTTTCGGTAGTGAAGTCAACTCTTGATTTAACCTTTCTTGAGTTTAAATTCTAATTTTAGTACCCAAAACAGGGTGATTTACATATTGATATTTATATATTTCATAATTAATTTGTTTAATATTTCAAATGTTTTTAATATTTCAAATGTAGATAACTTCGGATTACAGGCCATTAACTTTTGAAGAGACGAGGATAACAAAATCTATTGTCGCCAAATGTGGCGGCATGCCCAAAGTAATAACTGCCATAGGTGAAGCGTGCCGCCTGTACTTTCAGAGGATCATGTGCTCAGGTGATCGTTCTCTTTTGCATATGTGGACTTCGAGCGGTACATTTATTAGAAATCTGGTGACAGAATCAGAATTCCATGGTTTAAGGCCTCTGTTTTCTTGGATGAAGTCCTCCATTGATGCTTGCTCAGATCCAATCAAGCAATGCATTTTCTACATGACAATCTTTACTCCAGATAAGAACATCAGGTTGCGGCGTTTGCTATGGCGGTGGATCGCAGAGGGTTACTGCAGGGACACTTCCGACGGCACAACTTGCGAGGAGAATGGGTTAAGATACATCTCTGAGCTCGTCAGCCTCAGCATAATCCAGAATCCACCAAGGAATAAGATGTTTTGTGAAATTCATGGTTTCTTCCATGAGTACATCATGTCGTGGCCAAGGGAAGATAACCTTGTCTTTGCATTGGAGGGGTGTTGCAGCCTCAACTCCCAACGTGCTGGACAACACCTCACCATAAGGAGCAGCTGGGATAGAAATGAGACTGTATATGAGAGCATTGATTTTTCACGTCTGCGGTCCTTGACTGTCTTTAAGGAGTGGAAGCCATTCTTGGTCTCTAGCCAAAAAGTGAACATGAGGCTGCTTCGGGTGCTGGATCTTGAGGATGCTGAAGGTGTGACTAACAAAGACCTTGAGAAGATTGCGGAGGTACTAACTCGTCTAAAGTTTCTCTCCCTACGAGGACATACAAAGATCACTTGTCTGCCGAGTTCAATTAGTGGTCTGAGGTTGCTGCAGACTCTGGACATCAGACACACCTCCATAGTAGCGTTGCCACCGGTTATCACCAAGCTACAGAAGCTACAATACATTCGTGCTGGCACAAGCACAACTGAAGTGTGGGATTGGAATGAAGGTGACCTACCAACGGAAGGGGGTACTGATAGCACTGCAACAACAGCAGAATGCAGCAGGCCACGTACTTTGGTATCCAGCTTGTTGTCCAAGTTGTGCAGACGTGGCGGTGGTGAACTTGATAATAATATTAATAATGAACCTGTTGCAGCTGGTGTTACAGCTGCAGTAGAAGAAGCAGGTTCCTCGGTGCCATGCAACAACAGGCCATGTACTTTGGCATCCAGCTTGTTGTGCAGAGGCGGCGGAGTTGATAATGGCGGTGTTATGGTGGTTCCTACAGCTGGTGTTACTGTTCCTGCAGATATTGGAAATCTGGCTGTCATACATACTCTTGGTGTTGTCAAGCTCAGTGCTCAATGCAGTAAGGCCATCTTCGAGGAGATCAAGAAGCTTACCCAACTGCACAAGCTCGGCGTGTCCGGCATCAACAGGGGAAACATCGTGCAGTTCTGTTCTGCCATCTCTGGCCTTTCCCATCTCAAATCTCTGTCGGTGGAGGTCGACAAGGATGATGATAGGTTGGATGCTTTAGGTGAGAAGGACATCCCCAAGCCACCACCCAAGAGCATAAAGAGCCTAAAGCTGTACGGGCGCGTACAGCTTTTATTCCTAGTCTGGGTGAAGCAGCTTGGCCATAATCTGGAAAAGCTCAAGCTTGATGTAACTATAGAAAAGCCAGAGGAGTTCCAACAGCCGCCTGAGTTGCCAAACCGAGCTTTGCTTCCAGTGGGCCATCTTCGGATCAGGCCGATTCAAGATGGTGAGCTCCGGATTGTTGACGGCTGGCTCATATTGCAAGTTGTCGAAGTTCAATGCAGCTCCGACCTACGTTTAACATTTGATGGACTCCAAGGTAATATTGAGGTGCTCAAGGTTGACTTCTCCAGCTCCAGGGGGTCCATTTCGGAGATTTCTGGGCTAAGTAATTCGGTATGTCTCGAGGAAGTGTGGCTCAAGGGACACAGTGACGCACAGAAGCAATACATGCAGCGACAGATTGACGAAATGGGGGTGAATGAGCTTATTGGTCAGAAGAGACCTGTGTTGAAGCTTGTTGAAACGCGCTCGTCCAACTGATCCACTCTTAGCTTGTCCTTTGTTTATTTTATTTTATTTCAAATCGCAAGGCCTGCGTGCCGTGCAACGCAATGTATTCTTCCTGCTTTTTCGATCACAAATACTAATGACTAGTATTTGTTATAATGACTACTATTCATTCGCTGGCTGGCATGCCAATAATATCTCAATCTCTATCTCGCAAATAATGACGGGACGCAGTGCAAATTTCCTCGCGCCTGCCCCGAGCTCCGTCGACCCGGCGTACCTGGCGGCCATGCTCGACCTGAGCTCCCTCCGATCCCCGCTCCCTGCTCACACCAATCCCCTCGACCCGGCGCATGCACTTGACCACCGCCCGTACGTCCGCCGGTGGCTGCTGCCTGCCGCGCCGAACCCACCCTGTACAAGCTCTGGATGGCGGCGGCTTCAAAACCCATGTTAATTTGTTCTGGTGTGTGAGCGAGCAGAGGGTACTCTCTCAGGATTAATTTGTACATTTTCCCATTAATGATTCCATAATGTCTAGATGCCACATGGATCGCATAGCAGATTTATGCTAACACGAATCTTCTGCTTGCATTGTCAGTATGTTGTAAGCAGTGAGCATGAGTCCTCAAAGTGCTAAACCTGGTAATTTTCTACTACCCGCAACTAATGAATGCGATTATAGCTTGATGGGATAAGTGGAATTTGTGATCTGTGGTACTATTTAGTCCAAGCTGATGGCTACTATTTTATTAGGCAATTGTTTGCTCTAGGGAAGAACTAACGAACTATGTTTATTTTTCCCCAATGTAATGTAACAGTTTGATGATCAACAATTTGCCAATATTTAGAATTGAAACTGATCTGTTTCTTTGTTACCTGTCATAGAGCATGGTGATTCTGTACTCGCCAATGTATGCCATATCTGTCAGGCTCTCCTGCTAGAGCATTTGTTATGCCGATGTTGGTTCCGGTCTCTTGTGGCATCTACAGTGCCGCGAGTGTTTGCCCTGACTGAATGACCAGGCACCTCTCCTAGACGTCTGATTTCGGACTATCTGCCTTGCACGGTGCGAAACAAACAGGCCCCGCTCTGCAGTGTTCAATTCCAAAATGATCTTACAGCACACAATGCAACTTATCTAAAAGCACACAGCATTACCATGTTCATTCATAAATCAGTTTCCATTAGGAATTAACTTTGAACAGGAGAGTTCAACCAAATCTGGTTTTCTTGAACAACAACATAACACGCCAGGGATACACATCCCTGCACAACATCAATCTACGCCTAGGCAACAGCAACAAGCCTGCAGCATCTTATATTGCGCTACAAGCAGAAAACAAATAATATTGCACATACACGGCCAATCTCTCTACATCTTTGGCAGGCAAAAAAAATGGCAGGCACACTGAAACAAGGGCTGTGTGCCACTTGAGTCTCTACTGATCATGATCAATTAATCTTCTGTCAAATTAGCTGCAGACAAACATCTGGTCGGGTTATTCGACTTTACATCTTTTGTATGGCACGAATCCCCTTACTGGTTGGTCTCTAATGCTGCTGCTCGGCTTCACTCTTAACAAAGGCCGAGTTCACACTCGGTTTCAGCTCAACACTTGGACCTGACTCGGGCATCTCAACTAGCCCAAGTGATTCCTTGACAACTTTGCGGTTGGCAGGGGTTATTACCTGAACATTGCCTGCAATGCAATCAGAACAGACTCAACCGATGGGCTTTTACCGGTATCCGCGCTCATGTGCGCCCGGGTTTCAGCGCCCGTGCCTAGCGACTCCTCGGTCGGCGGCCTTCACCTCCGCGTCGTGACCACGGGCCGCAACCAGTGGCCCCCGCAGAAGCCCGGAGACAGCCTCCTGCGCGGCCTGGTGCCCGCGACCGGTGGCGTCTGTTGTCGGCTGCTCCCACCAGACAGCCACCTGTGCGGCCTCCACTCCTCGCGGCTCGCGGCGGAAGGCCGCCAGGTCCGGCGGAGGCGCCCGCGGCCTGCGACTCTCCTGCACGGCTTTGTGCACGCGGCCATGCCCAGTTAGCCTCATGGCCGGCAATGGTGGCTGGCTGCCCGCGACGCCTCGCCCAAATCGGCTACGGTGGCTCTGCGCCATGCTCGGGCACGCGACGACGGCCAGCCCAGTCCGGGCCCCTTCGTGGTGGTGGGCTGGTGGCGGGCTCCTTGCGGCCGGCGGTGGCATCTCGCCTGGCTGGCTGCCTAGCGGCTCCGTCGGTTGTGGCGGATGCTCCCAAGGGGAAGCACCCCTGTGAATCGGCGGCGACGACAGCGCAGCGAAGTGGAAAGGCGGCGGCGGTGGCTACACACGACGAGTTTGCAGCGAAACGGTAGTTAGGGATTTCTAATGTCCATCTGTACAACCAAAGAGTTTGCAGGCCGTACCCAATCAATCGGTCCGTGGGCCTCCTCGGCAGGTCGCCTCCAATCAATAGTGAAGCAGGAGACGATTCATTCGACACCATGTCATACTGTTATGTTGTATTTATACTGCACTATCTAGCACTTACCTCTGATTTGTTTCTCAGGATGGTGAGAATGGTGATTCAGATCTCTTCTTTGGGCCACAAGGTCTTCCCCCGATAAGAACCGGAGGTTCCTCATCTGTTAGTTCATTTGTCAAGGAACAGAAGCCGTTCTTTGATTCTGTTCCTGGTACTCCAATGGAAAAACCTTTCTTTGATTCCATCCCAGGCACACCAGTGCAGAAATCCGTCTTTGATTCCATCCCAGGCACGCCAGTTCAGAAATCCGTCTTTGATTACTCTGTCCCTAGTACACCGATGCAGAACTCAGTCTTTGATTATTCTGTCCCAAGCACGCCAATGCAGAAGTCACTCTTTGATTCCATCCCTGGTACACCAGTGCAGAAATCGGTGTTCGATTCTGTTCCGAGCACGCCAATGCAAAGATCAGTTTTCGATTCTGTTCCGAGCACGCCAACGCAGAAACCATTCTTCGACTCCTTTCCAAGCACTCCAATGCAGAGATCACTGTTTGAGGCCTTGTTCGGTTCCTCCCCAAGTTCCAACTTTTTCCACTCTCTCTCCATCACATCAATTTTTACCCATATATATGGAGCACTAAATATAAGTAAAAAAAATAACTAATTACACAGTTTAGTTGTAAATCACGAGACGAATCATTTGAGCCTAATTGGACCACGATTGGACAATATTTGCCAAATAAAACGAAAACGCTACTATTCATCGGATTGCAAAAATTTGCAATCCGAACGTGGCCTGATTCTGGGCCAAGCAGAGCAGAATCTCCTACTGCCAGCAGCATGTATGGCAAAGAGCAAAAGGGGTTCTTTGATTCTTCAGTCCCGAGTACCCCAATGTACAACTCAAGCTACACACCAAGGTACAGCGAAGCAGGAGACGATTCATTCGACACCATGTCTCAGTACAACTCATTTGGCATGCGCGAGAACAATTCCTTCGGACAGCGCGACAGCTCCTCGAGATTCGATTCCTTTGCGAGTAATGCTGATAATGGTGGCAACGACACCTTTGCGAGGTTCGATTCTTTCCGCAGCACTTCAGATCAGGGTGGGGGCAACAGCTTCATGAGGTACGATTCCATGAACAGCAGCAGCGACCATGACAGAGTCGACCCATTTGCAAGGTTTGATTCGATGAAGAGCAGTGACTACAACAGCCGGGGCTACTCGTTCGATGACGAGGACCCCTTTGGAACCGGGCCGTTTAAATCGACAGAGACCAAGAGCAGCAGCCCGACGAAACATGGGACGGACACATGGAGTGCGTTTTGACAGGAGGCAGGTATTGTATCATAGAGGTCTTGTGCACCTTACTGCAGATATATACACACGTACAGGGGCAAGACAATTTTTTTGGGCATGGGCCTCTGCTCCTCCACACCTGGGGATGGGATGGAAAGGGAAGAGGAAAAGGATGGGACGGGGCTTTGCTTGTGTGTTTGTTTTGTGTTTAATTTTGTACCTAGGCTGGGGAACATGTGTTTGGCGGTCTGCTGCTGCTGCTGCTTATAAACATTCTTTATACCTTGTATTGTACAAGTACATGTACAAGATGCGAGTCAACCCGTTGGGTTGAGAAACTCTCGAGTGTTTTTTCTTCCATGGTGTAGTGTTTTTCAGTTTCTAAAAAATTTTCTGAGCTCTGTACAGACAGACAATGTAGCTGAGAAGTCGGGACCAGGTTATGGGTTACTATTGGAGTACAATATATTGTGAGGCAATTATGTCAGTTACGTTACGTTTAGTAAGAAGCTGTGTTATTGTATTATAAGAAGAGTCCAGTAAGTCGGAATACCGATAATGTGACAATTGCAATTTGCAATCTGAATAAAAAAAAAATTAGGCCTTGAGTGCACCCTTGGTTCTCCAACATGGAAAGAAAAAAAAAAACTCTAAATTCTAAAGCTGCAATGTATAATCGAAAATTGAGTTAGATCACCACCTTGAATTGGAGCTCGATCCTAATCTCAGCAATCTTCACACATCCTGAGGAACCCTTTCAAAATCTAGTTAAAATAAAATCAGAGTTCAAATTGAGATGAAGATTCAGCATTCTTCACAATTTGTTTCAAAAAAAACATTCTTCACAATTAGGAAGAGAGCATGTTATTAACCTCATAAACTTGGATGGGAATATGATTCCCAAATCTTGAAAAATCTGGAACATCCCTGTGTTTGCTTTTGGAATGATATATTTGGCACCCGTGCATTTCGGTGTGTTATATTTGGCACAAGCACAACTGAAGCATGGGATTGGAAAGAAGGTGAGGAAGACAGGGGGGGCATCATTATCAGCTCAGTGTGTCCGGAATCAACAAGGGAAACATCAAGAAGTTTTGTGAAGCCATCTGTCTCTGATCATGGCCATCTTAAACCTTTGTCAGTGGAGGTCGACAAGGATGATAACTTGGATGGTTTGGATGACATCCCTAAATATATAGCCTTGAGCTGTACGGGCGTGTATACAAATTATTGCTCGTCTGGATGAAGCAGCTTGGCAATAATCTGGAAAAGCTCAAGCTTTGATCTAACTATAGAAAAGCCAGAGGAGTTGCAAGCTCTTAATAATTTTTTAGTGGGACGAGCAGAAGCAATAGGTCTCAAGGGGTACCGTACATCGACGCACACAAACAATACATACAGCAGCAAATTGATGAGATGAAGATTCAGCATTCTTCCGTGTTTCTGCTTCTTATCTAACATCTAACCCATACTCCTTTTTTGACACATCTAACCCATACTCCTAAAGCTGTATACCACGGCTCCAGACTCATATTCATGTACAATACTGTTCCCAGAACAGTACCGCTCAGACTGACTGCACCGGTCACCTGTAAAAGGTCCTGCAGGACGTGTCTCGAAATATTGCTGCAGCGGCATACGCTACTGCCTCCGCCATCATTCCGCACGCCCATTCGTCCGGTGTTTCTGGCGAGGAAAAGCTGGTCCGCTATGATGCACCTGTCAGACAGCAGACTGGGTTCGCTGAACAGAGGGAGGACAGAGAGGAGTGCAGTGGATAGAGGATGGTATTGAGGATGGATGACTGCGGAAAAATTAAATATAAAGGAGAGAATCTTGATGACTAGGACAGA
This sequence comes from Chrysopogon serrulatus, assembly GCA_015844335.1. Classification (NCBI taxonomy): domain Eukaryota; kingdom Viridiplantae; phylum Streptophyta; class Magnoliopsida; order Poales; family Poaceae; genus Chrysopogon; species Chrysopogon serrulatus. The sequence goes on along the minus strand of JADLZL010001932.1, from coordinate 193,647 downwards.
ATATTACTTTTAGAGGATAGCTATAGAGGCTTTTAGAGGATAGCTATAGAGGATGAAGGAATAACTAATGCACATGGGTGGAACGATGGAGGACCCGGATCGGAGCCCGACCCGCTCCTCCCCTTCCTTGTCGTTCCCTTGCCGCCGGCACCAAATCCGGCCATATCCACCTCATCCCCAACCTCCCATGGCCACCAGACACCAGATCCACCTTCCCCACCGCTCGATCCACCCTTTGGTGTACCTCACTCCACTCCACTCCCCCAGCTCGGCGCACCAGAAGACATTAACGCCGGGCAACGGTCACCGGCCTCGTCGCCTTCCACTCCGCTCCCTCAGCCCGGCGTCTCAGAGGCCGTTGATGCCGAGCAGCAGCCACCGGCCCCACCCGTTGTGTCGTCAGATGAGGCAACCAATCAGATTCCGGCAAGTCCCACTGAAATCGACCGAGAGCTGTAGGAACAAGCTTGGGCTTTGCTTCCAGATCTGGCAAGAGATTTGCACAAGTTTAAGGATTTGCGTTCAGAAGCAGAGGCAAGCAAGCTCGTCATCAACTCTGCTGCTGACCTCTCCCACTCGGCCTGCAAGAACACAGCTCACACAAGCATTCAATCCAACGCCAGGGGCTCCCAAGAAGATATGACTATTGAAGCCAAAATCCGTCGTTCCAGAAATTCAGCGAACCAACAGGGGAAACAAGCTCAGGGCGCAGAGGGCATTCATGGCAACCCGACGACAGCCAGCGATGGCCAGGCCTTTTCATCTAAGACTCCTTCGAAGCAACCGACCAGCTCCCCTTCCGGATCAATGGATATTGAACGCGCCTTCCTCTCCAGAATCCCGGCGAGCCATAAGGGGAAAAAGGTGTTGGACACAGAAGGCATTCATGGCGGCCAGCCTATGAGAAGCTACGGTCGACCTACCTCCTCGGCCAAATGACGACAAGCCCTCCTCCCAAAGCGGCTCCTCCGATCCAACAGCACGCAGCGTCGAGGATGCATCAATGGGACATCGTGACTAGTGAAGAGGGATGGGAGCCGGCCAAATCGTCTGCCGTCGGAAGAGACCGGACTCCAAATCGAAGACCGCGCCAAGCTCCAATCTTCCAAGACATACAGCAGGGGGCTCGAGTTCTTCAAAAGCAAGATGGAAGGCAAGTGCTTTAATTGTTTTTCACCAAATCACCTCGCTCGTCACTGCAACTCTCCTCCTAGATGCTGGAAATGCTTCCACTCTGGGCACCGAGCTGCTGCATGCGTCCCCAAACTGCACACCTGGTGTTACGTTAACCTAAACCCACCATAAACCCACCATATCATCATGTTATGCATTAAGCATCATGTTTATTAATTCATTAATCACCAAGTATCAAGTGCATTCGAGCATGTCGTGGTGTTAATGATCTTTGTATAAGTAATATTTTGTCTTGTATGCTAAGCGTGTTTTGAGATGCTAATTATAATTAGAGAACCATGATATGTACAATTAAAATAAGTTTACAAATTTCTAGGGTTGTTTGAGCTCCTTTACATTGTATGTGTATGTGTACACCATTTAAATTTCACTTAAATGCTTAAGTAGGATTTTAAAAGTGATTAACCTAAAAGCAACCTTGAAGTGATCAAGTGTTTGGCTAACCCTAACTCATACCCCAAACATGTTTTACAAGTCAATTATGCAAAATCAAGAACTCAAGTTGATTTTGAAATTCAAACTCCAACTCTAGCTAGAAATGGCAAGTGTTGGAATTTTTATTTCACTTTCAATTTCTGGGAGCTAACCGTAATTAATTTTCTAAATAAAATTTGTTAACCATTGGCACCATTTTAAAGTATAAACTTTGTACTTTGAAAGTGTGCTATTGGTTGGGTTTGAAAAGTACCACAACACCATTAATTAACTGCCCCCAAAGTTTGAATTTAAAATTCCTCTTCCAAAACCCTAACTTTCAAAAGGTATTTTAACCCCTTTCTTAATTGTGCTCAAAATTTTCAAAATTTGGGAAAACTTCCAAAATACAGTTTGTGCACCTCTTTGAGCTCTACAAGTTTGGTAAATAAAGTTTTTCAAGTTTTTGAATAAAATTTTAAGTAATTTCAAAAGTTCTTTAAATTAGAAAATGTCCCCTTTTGTATTTTAAACCCCAATTCAAAAATTATTCTGTTTTATGAAAAACTTTTTAAATGAAAGTTGTAGATCTTGAAAAATGGAACAACTTTTATTTTTGGATATTTTTATCTTTTACTCAAAATTTGAAAGTAATTTTGAAATCCCAAAAGTCAAGATTTAAGTCCTTTTTCAAATTCAAATTGCAGTTTCAAAAATATTTAAAATCTGACAAAACTTGTTAAATAAAAGTTGTAGAGCATGGAATTTTGCACAATCTTTATTTTTGGAGTTTGTCCTGCTCAGTTCAATTTTTGGAAGTAATTTGAAAAGGGAAAAGATCAACCGGGCTGCTATAGTAACCAACAGGGGGGGAAGAGAAGTTGGTTTCTCCTTCACCCATGCCGCGCTGTCGCCGGGCCGCCGTGGCGCCTTCGCCGGGAAACCTGCGCCGTTGACCATATGGCATGCATCGCGAAGGCCCCTGCCGCCTCTACCAGCCGTCCATGCTCCATAAAAGTCGACGCCGACCGCCATTCCTTCCTCTTCTTCTTTCCTGCACCGCCGCCGGCCGATTCTGCCGCCGGCAAAATTCTCTCGCACCGCACCACTGTCATCTCCGAGAGCTTGCACGCTTCTTCGCCACTTCCTTGCTTTCCTTTTGAGTCACCAGTCACAGCCTGAGACGGTCGAATACCCGAGCTCGGGTCATCCTCTCGGCGGACGGCAGGAGCGCCGCCGCAACCACCTCACTCGCGGTCAACCCTCTGCGGTGAAGCCATGACCCAATTAACACCACCAACAGCTCCGAATGGCTTCACTGTTGCCTCACTGCCCATCCGTTTCACCTCCTTCGCCGCAAGTCCACAAGAACGCGGTTTGTGCCCTTTGCCGCGATCCACGAGCCGCCATAGCCAGCTGCGTCGCTAGCTCCGGCCACCGTTTTGGTCAATTCGACCCTTGGTCCGAGTCGCGGTGATGAGAGGGTGCAATTGGTGCCTTTGGTTTGATGTTTGAGCTCGTCGACGGTGAACTCGCTGCCCTCCCCGCCGGTCGCCGTCGTCCTGTCCCTCTATTTAAAGGAGAAGGAGAGGCCGGGCCCAGTGTCAGCGAGAGGGAGAGGAGAAGGCAGCGCGCAGGAGCGGTGCTGGCCTGGGCCACACGCTGCACTGTGCTGGCCTGGGCTGGGCCGCACAGTGAGCCCAGAAGAGGAAGAGGTGGTTTTTCTTTTTTCTAAATATGTTTTCTAAAGCTGATTTTCATATTTTTGCAATTAAATACTTTGGGCATATAAAAATATGAGGAAAATATTTGTGTGATCCCTGTAATGTGTAGTTTGATAGAAAAATATGTTTGTAGCATTTTAATTACTTTTATCATGTTTAATAATTGCATGCTTTAATTAAGAAATGCTTAGTGTTTGATTTTTGTAGAGCAACATATTAATCCAAAAATCATGAAAAATTAGGAGTAAGCTTTTCATGCTAAAAGTGACCTCCACTAAAATTTGTGCATTGTTTTGAGCAAGTTTTCTTTCATAATTAATTTATACCTTGTTTAATGACCTTAAAAATAGTTAATCATACCTTTAATTGGTTAATTAGTTGACTAATTAATTGTTGATTGATTTATGGTTTTGTTGGAGACTTTGGATCAGCAAAACATCTCTGGACCAAAGCATGATAATGTATGGTTATGTATAGTGTTGCCCACATATGCTTAGTAAATAATTAAAAATACTTAGTGATTATCACATGTATAGTGATAGTTGATTATTATTAAGTTTAATTAGCGGCTTTCAACAACTGTAAAAATGGTTAATAAATTAGTAATCACCCTTAATCACTATTAGGGTTGCTTGAGTTTGGGATGGAGTGATGACCCTAGGTCAAAAACCCTAATGACCTTCGGCAAGTTAGTTACGTTGATTGCGTTGCGTTATCCGAGGTCGTCATAGTCGCTAACCATGGACCCTTGAATACAACTTGTCCGTGAAGGGAAGTTGTACTCAAGTTAAATTATGCCATTAGGTTAGCTATCTTTTATGTATGTGCATCATGCATCATGTTTAACCCTTCCTTTCCTTCAGAAATGCATGTGTAGTGGCATTCAAACAATAAGCATGCTTGGTGAATAATTAAATCTGTTGCACCGTGAAGGAAAGTTGTACTCAACGTTCTTTAGATTGTATGCTTTGCATCCTGCATCATCCACCATGTCGAGCATGGCATTTAAACATACATCATTTTATTACGTATAGTACGTGAGAGCGAAGGATCGCGATGATCAAGTTCGGAGAAGGTGTTGCCAGAAGAAGATGTCCAGAGGTGTTGATGCCATCTGACTTGTGTGATCCTCCTGAGGATCCTAACTTTCTCTGCAACGCAGGCAAGCCCCGGATGCATTAAACCCTTCCTTGAATTTTTGAAATCCTTTATAATTTTATGTTGATGTTATGCTGCATTAAGTGTAGGAGTTATGTGATATCCTATCTTGATGCATTTACCGCACTTGATATACTATCCCTGAAACTTGTTTTGATTTGAAAATATTTAGTATATGCTTAGTCTTGCTGATAGCATAAGCTTTGCAAATAAAATGTTTTCAAAAGTTGATCACAATATCCCCGTTGAGGGCAATTACGAAAACCTGATGTTGCTTATTGTTTATCCTTTTACTTCGATCGGGTCAAGGATACTCAATAAGAACATGATGATGAGTAAATTGAGACGCCAGTGGAGTGACTTGCATCAAGAAGGGCTAGTGCCCTGGTGTAGTGTCGTCCACTTATGTCGGTTAAGGACCGTCCGTTGTTTGGCCCTGGGATCATGAGGTTATTGGATAGTACTAGTCGCATGCTAATGGCGGTAAGCTCCCTTGTACGATCCATACGAGAACGGACACCGGGACGGGAAGTAGCGTGTACCCACACTACGAGCGCACCGTCGACGGTTGTGACTGACGGCGTAGGGAGATGGTGTACTGTGCTCGTGGCTAGGACCCGTTCAGTGCGGAGAAATACAAGCGTGAGTTGATGTATGTGAGATGTTCGGTCCTGCATACATCGTGTGGCTAGGAAGCCCCAGCTGGGTATATAAAGCGATTTGAATCGTCGTTGCTCCATGATATGGGAGACTTGATCCGAGTCCCGGCATCGTAGTAATGATGAAAGATGATGAGGTTGGAAAGTTTTGGAAATTGAGATCTTGTTTGACAAGTGTTTGCTCTAGACTAGGATAACCTAGATGGATAGCTTAATGCTTAATAAAAATATTAGATAAGCATGAATAGTAAGGATCAACCTTAGTCGCTTTTCTGCGAAGGTGTTTTTGATTCTTGCTAAAGCCTTACCTTGATTCCTATCAACCAGCATTCCTGAGTCTTCTCCCCAATTTTTGGTCGGGTAAGTCTTGCGGAGTACTCTTGTACTCAGGGTTTGTTTGACCCCCATTGCGGTGTTGACTAGTGTTGCTGACTTTGGTCATACCAGTGGGCTTGGCATGATCGAATATCTTCCGTCTACAGAGTTCTTTTCTCGCTTCCGCAAACCCAGTTAAGTTTTGTTTAATCAAACTCTGATCAAGTGTTGTAATCTTCTTTTGCAAACCTTCCGCTACTCTATTTTATTTTGTATAAATGATTGTAATATTACAGTGTCTTTGTAAGAAGTTGATCCTGGAGGATCGTGGTGTCATCGGGGTTTCACCCGACAGAACATTCTGAGTTATGTGGTACACAAGTATGGCTGACAGAGGTCTTAAGGACAATGTTAGGTGCTTGTGGGCCATATAATTTGGAAGGTTACGCCACACAAACGGCGTGGCACACTACAAAAGAACCAAGCCTACCGTGTTGAACAACCACTCCACCTCCACCGGGCATAGCCCTTCACTCACCCCCCAAAGAAGACCGATCACCGCTCCTTTACGGAGGTGGTGCGTGGTCGTGAAACCATGGCGGCTACTAGGTACCCGGGCGACTCGAGAGCCGAGGCCGGCACGCGCCTTTATCTTTGTGTCGACCATCGACCCCATCCGCCCGCCGCGACGAAGCCGATCGACAGCCGCTTTCTTGTCGGCTCAACGGCAATGCGGCCGACCACGAGCCCTACCACCTCGTCGACGCCCTTCGTAGTCACCTGAACACAGGACATGATGACTTTCAGGTGGTCAAGCACTTCCCCGAGCGATACCTCGTCACCTTCTCCGACCCACGGTCCGCCGGCGCTGGTGAACCAGGAGTCCTCTCCGACGAGGCGGGACTTCCACTTCGCCGAGTGTGGAGCGAACGCCGCTACGCCACCAACGCCAATTGGGAGTTCCGTCAAGGTCCGCATTGAAGGCATCCCGAAGCCTTTGCTAGGCGTAAGATGTTGCTTGCCAAGGCACTGGCAAGAGCCATGCGATACACTACCCGGAGGAGACAACCCGTCGTCGCGGCAAGACTAGGTCCTTTGACCTCGGGCATGGAGCGGCGACCCTGTGACATCCCAACGGAGGTATGGCTCACAAAGTGAACGAACCCCGACAGGGGAGCCACCTCACCACGACGCTCCGGTCGACCTCAAAAAGCGGCCACGTCTACACCTTTGCACAACCATCTCGAGGTTGTGGAGGACCTCTCTTTCTGCCCGGGGCCGTGGCGGGGGAGGGCGGACCTCCAAACCGCAAGGCTCACGGGGAGTTCATCTGGAGCTATGGTGCACCGGACACCGAGGGCGGCGTCTTCACGGCGAGACGCGGTAACGACCACGGCCGTGACCTCAGGCGCCCGGCCACGTAGGGATGACGACGACTATGACGGCGGGCGTCACCATGGCATGCGTCGCCACCGCGGCATCTCCACTGGGTTGGGACATCACGTTGCGGGGGGGCCTCGAGGACCGCATCGGCTCCAACGGATGGAGAGGCGGCCACTTGGGACTCTCCTCCAAGAAGAAGCGAGGCGGCTCCGGACACCTTCGAGACCGGCAACTCGTGTCCAGGAAGGTCAAGGCTCGCAAGGAGGACAAGAAGGTCAAGAAGGTGTCCTTTGCGATCCAATAGCAACGAACCGAAGCCCCCAAGTCTACTTTCTCCGAGGAGAGCATCATGATGATCAAGGGTAATTTTCACAACGACTTGCATTACGGTTCTCACATTAACTTATCGAGTCCGAATCTACCTTGCCTAACCCCCAAAATCCAAATGCAAGCATTCTCATGGGCAAGGCCATGGCACAGGCGGTGGAGAAAGGCCTCGTCGAGCACGCCTCACGCTATCCTAAGTGAGCCATCTTCCGATATGATAGGCCAGATTATTTTGCCACCTGCTATGACAACGAGAAAATGATATCACCCGGCAATCTAATTCATGCGGATCGGGGCAACAACCGAGGATGTCCAGTGGTGCGGCAGACGCTAGCCCTATCATGAAGGATGGACTACGGGGTATGCCACTTCAAGAAATGCTTTGGTGAGCTCTCCCATTTTACCTAGTATGCCCGAACTTTTGGTAGTATCACAACAACAGAGTAGCTCACCTTCAATGCACGCAAATCATGTTCAATCACCTCGGACACACATGGCTTATCGGGATTGCTCAAATCCACACAACACGATTCGCACAACACCACTACCATCCCAACGGGAGTTAGGAGAATATACTAAAATCTTAGCCGACCAGCCCCATAGTTGTTACTAGCCTGGATCCAATTTCTAGTAATGCTGAAATTAACAACTCTGAAATTCTAGCTGAGCTACCAATAGATTCTTTCATTGCCTCAATTTCAAAACCTATGGCACAACCGTTGCTTGAAGTGGGAATATCCACACCCTTACCACCGAAAACTAGACGAAAGAACAAAAAAGGGCAGTTCAAATTGACATCAAGCTCAAGTAAACGGTCAAGCGTTAGGCTCGCACAAAAGGCAAATGCAAACCTAGGCAAAAGCTCCTTGCATATTGCTCGGGATTTGCTAGTAAAGAAATTAGGCGACCTGTCCCAAGAACGACAAGAACGAACGCCTCGACACTGAATTTTACTTGCAAAGATTTCGTTCAAACATTGGAATGCCAAAAAGATGGAGGCCATCAAGGTGCTCATTGAGCAAGGGGCAAAGAACCAGCGAGAAAGAGCTTCGTCCCGAAGCCGGCGGCCATGGCTCGATCATGGAGGCATAGGCGTTCCACTCGAGTAGCGATAATGCATCATGTTAGCCCCTCTTACACGGGGGGTTCGGGGGCTGTATGCCCTATGTATCTTAGACTTCGTAATGATAGTAGAGCCCTGCGTGGCGTGTTTGGGGCGTTGGTGCCCATGTCATCGTACTTTCCAAGACTAAATTTGTTATGCGCCTGGCTGGCCATGGAGCCTTCGGCGCTGGGCATGTAAGCTTAAGACTCGAGACTTGGGGGAGAACTTTGGCCTGGCTTGGCTCTGTTGCCTTCGGCCATCCCGGCAACTTTCGGATGTCATGTAATGCGGGTTTGTTTACCATTCGAGGAGGTGTGCTTGGGGTCAAGTTCTAGTGGATCATCCGGTTCCTTATGTCGGCCCAAGAATTGTAACATCATTTGCTAGAATGTTAGAGGCTTAAATGATGGGGCAAAGAGAGCTAGCGTTAAGTAATCAGATCTTATCCACAGGGAGCTACAATAGTTTGCCTGCAAGAGACAAAAATCTCTACCTGGGCGCACACACACCTGATCGAAACGAAGGGCGCGGACATGGCAAATAATGTGGCTTGCCTCCCATCAATAGGGGCGTCTGGGGGATTTTAATTGCGGCATCTGAACAATTCTTTAAAGTGCAACAAACGATTGTAACAACGAACACAGTTTCAGCATCAATCACCATGCTTTGGCAGAAAACAATGTCCGGTCCATGACAGAGTTTACGGACCACAAAACGTACACGGAAAAAAAATCCTCTTTACGCAAGAACTAACAGACTGAGACAACACGTCCTCCCCGCATGGTTCTTGCTTGGGGACTTCAATTTAATTTTTCGGGCACAAGACAAAAACAACTCACGCATAAATCGCCAATGCTTAATAGTTTAAAATATACAATTGACAATGCGAGCTGATGCCGATTGAACTGCGGGGGAAAAATACACTTGGTGTAATGACCAACAAACACCGACAATGACAAGAATAGATCACATGTTTGCATCAACAGATTGGCTAGAGTTTTTTATTTTTTTTTCCGAGAATGACCTTTAGGCCTTGGCGTCACTGGGTTCCGACCATTGCCCACTCTTCCTTCAGGGTGATGTTGCCAGTGACTTTTATAAAGGATTCAGATTCGAAACCCATTGGGCTCATATGCCATGTTTTTTTGAAACGGTGCAGGAAGCTTGGAGTAAAGAGGTCCATACACAAGACGCCATTCTTCGTATTCACGTAAAGCTTTTGCGAACGGCCAAAGCATTGAAACACCGGAGGCGGAAAATATTGGGGCGGTTACAAGCTCTCTTGGGCCATCCTAAATATAACCTTATCCAATCTAGAGAGAGCTCAAGAATCAAGACCTTTAACACCGTAAGAGCTTGAATTCAAAAAATATCTTAAGACCAAGTCTCTAGGGATTGCTTTGCAATGCAAAAAAGCGAGAGCTCGACAACACTCAAGAATTACCTGGATCCACAAAGGGGACACGAACACGCGATTTTTTCAACCGCATGCCAATCACGGAAGGAAGAAGACTTTCATTAGCACCCTCATGGGAGACACAGGCTTAGTGATTTCCCAAGCAAATAAATCCAAGCCGGCGCATACACACTTCTCAAACCTCTTGGGGATGCCGACCGCAAGAACAAAAGCCATTAACTGGGAAGCTTTAGGCTATACTAGTCATGACCTTCAGGACCTTGACGCCCCATTCACGTAACAGGGAGATACATGAGGTAATAAAAGAGATGCCTTACGAAAAGGCACCGGGGGCCTGACGGCTTCATAGGATTTTTTTCTACAAAAAATGCCGGTCAATTATAAAGGAAGATCTGATTCAAGCAATTATGAGTTTCTACAGCCACCGAACTGCACGATTAGAGCTAATTAACGAAGCAAACATTGTCCTACTACCAAAGAAACAAGACGCCACTTCATTGTCGGATTATAGGCCGATTAGCCTAATCAACGGTGTGGTCAAAATTATCACAAAAATCCTTGCCAATAGATCGGCGCCACATATGAATTCTCCGGTTTCAACGACAAAATGCATTCATAAAGAAGAGATGCATTCACGATAATTTCATTTATGCACAAAGAGTGATTCAACTTCTACATAAACTACGAAGGCCGGCTTTGTTTATTAAGCTAGATATTTTGAAAGCCTTCGACTCCATAGGTTGGAGTTTCCTTCTCGAAGTTAAAGCGTTGGGATGACCGGATAGCGCACCTTCCGGGTACAAAGAACATCTAAAGTTTTGATCAATGGTGAACCAACGATGCAATTACACACGCAAGAGGCCCGAGACAAGGAGACCCACTATCTCCGCCGTTGTTTATTATAGCAATTGACCCTCTTTAAAGGATTATCGAGAACGCAAAGACAAAGAGGAATCCTTAAACCCTGTTTTGCCAAAGACAAATGAATTTACGTTGTTCCTTTTATGCGGATGATGCTGCTATCTTCGCAGCCCCGTCAAATAATGAGTTGGATAATCTACACAAGTTACTTACTTTCTTTGGGGAATGCTCGGGCCTGAAGATCAATATTTCCAAGACAGAAATTTTCCCCATAAAATGGACACCACGGCGGTTAACCAACTACTACAGAACTTTCCCGGAAAAATTTGCAAATTTCTGGAAAATATTTAGGCCTTCCTCTCCATGTTAAGTAAGTCGCGCAGGATAGAGGTTCAACCTTTGATAGACAAGATAGGGGCCAAATTGCCGGGATGGAAGGGTAGGTTCCTCTCCACGGCCGGGAGAGAGACCCTAGTTAAAATCGTGTTATCGTCTCAACCGATCTACCATATGACGGCATTCCCGAGAGCGTATGGTTAATTAGGAAGATCGATCGATCACGAAGGAGCTTTTTATGGAGAGGAGAAACGCCTGATAAAGTATATGGGGGCACTCCATCATCAATTGGCCAACTACATGCAGACCCAAAGAGAAAGGAGGCTTAGGAGTCCTGGATCTTGAAAGGTTTGCAAGAGCTTTAAGACTTCGGTGGCTATGGTTCCAGTGGAAACACAAAGATAGAGCCTGGAACAAACCGGAGTTACCAAAGGGACGGTAGAGATAAAGAACTGTTTGTAGCATCCACAATAGTAACGATAGGCAACGGGAAAAACAAATTTCGATTCTGGTCATCATCTTGGATTGACGGAAGATCAGCGAAGGAAATCGCACCAACACTCTTCCGAAAGCCAAAAGAAAAAAATAACAAAGGCAAAAAGCCTTGGAAGACAATCGCTGGATATCACATATAACCCCTCTAGCAACGGCACAGGAAATACGGGAATATGTCGCTCTCTAGGAAATTGTAAGCCAAACAGAACTACAAGAGAATAGCGAGGACAGTATTAGATGGCGATGGATAGCGGACGGAGAATACACAGCAAAAAGTGCCTATGGCATTCAATTCCATGGAAGATTTAGTAAGCTCAAAATGCTACCGATCTGGAAAGCAAAGGCAGAACCCAGATGTCGATTCTTTGCTTGGACGTTATTGCACAAAAAAGTCCTTACAGCCAACAATTTGATCAAGCGAAATTGGCCAAATGATCCTTTGTGCAAGCTATGTGGAACAGACCATGAAACTCCAACACACCTTTGCACGGATTGCATTTTCACAAAGCAAGTCTGGTCCATTTTGAAACAATGGCTTGGTCTGTCGATGATTGATACAGTTACAATGACAGGATCCCATGGCTACTGGCGTAAGTGTTGTTCTAGGATTCACAAGGAATAAAGAAGGGAGTTCGATGGCATCATGATATATTTTTGGTGGAACATTTGGAAGGAGCGCAACAGAAGAACTTTTCAAAGCAAGACTTTACTGCCCATGCAGGTAGCGCTACTATGCAAAGAAGATATAGAGCAGTTCCAGTTGGCGACAAGAGTGAATGTTGGATCCCAACAGTCGTAGTAATTTCCTTGGTTGTTTGGGGTTAGGATCCTATTTTTGGTTTTTTTCAGAGTGTGTTTTCTGAGTTGCAGTTGCTTTGCGTCTTCTAGTTGGGTCGGTGGCTCTGGGGCCGAGAGTAGTTTGGAGTCTAATCTCCAGTGTATAACTTGTACTTACCTTTTTCTCTTGTTTTCTCTCGTCTAATAAAATTCCGGCAAAACTCTTGCCGCCTTTCTAAAAAAAGATATAGAGGATGAAGAATGCGGATAGCCTCATCTGACCGTCCGCTAAAACCTGTGGCCAACGGATGCCCGCCGCGCTAGCGCCCCTCAACTGCCAGCACACCGCTCCCGTCCTACACAGCCTCAGAAAAGAAAACGTTCTCTCGCTCCCTCACGAAACTTCTCTTCCCTGCTGGCACCATCGGCCGTTCCGACACATAGCACGCGTCGCCCCTTCCTCCGGCGCCGCACTACAGCAGCGCAGCCCCACCTGTGCTCTCCTGCGGCGGCGCGACGGGCCCCGCACCCCGAACCCCCGCTGCAGCGCGAACCGTCAACGCAGCAGCGCCGCCCCGCCTGCGGCCACCTCCCTCGCGCAGGACCTCGCTCTCGCCAACGCCGCAGCAGCGATGCCAGCGCCTCCGTCCTCCCCCCTCTCATGGCAACTGCACTGGAGCCCCAACCGTAGGCTAACCATTGTTTTCCGTACTGATTGTGCTGTAAAAACTCCAACGCAATATGCTGATCCTATTCATACCAATCATGAAGTATTCAGTTACATCTTCAGTGCAGGTTCCATGTCTGCAATCCTTTCTGCAGACTGTCAAGGAGGAACCAAGAGCAAGAGAGCATCGTACGTTTTCAATCCACTTTATATTGACCAAAAAGAAAAATTAACTATTATATTCTTCCCTGCGAACAATGGTAGTAATTACCCAAATCATGATTCAGTCACAAAGCATTCCTGACTAATTAAAGAAACACTACATAAACTCTGCTTTGTTTACCCAAATTCAAAGTAACTAATTAAATCTTATCCTTTTATTGAACTGATCTTTAGACCCATACTAAACAAAAACAGAAGTACCCTCATTGTTATTACCTGTCTTTCCCTAGACTTAATATTTACACTCCCAATTCCTAAAGTTAATTTCTCTGTTCCCAGTTTCCGGAGTATAAGCCTACATGATGTATATGTGACGACTTGACGGCCTAACCCCAAGTCTGAACCTTAAGTACCTTTCCTCTCTGTGGGTATATGCCTGCTCATATGTTTAACACATTGCCTTTCTACACTTAATTAACCACTATACAGACCTACCAAGAAAAAAATATGTTCTCTTTATGTGTGACCTCAGTCCATACTACATAGCAACATAATATGAGGAGTTCGTGCTACTGTGACTTTGGCTCTGTATCATTCTATCTTGGATCTTATTATTCCTTTTGCTCTAATGAGCATGCATATGCCTCCACTTTCTTATGTCTATATTTGAGGTTTATCATTCAGTTTCAGCCATCTAATGCTAGCATGCTGCTGATCATAGCTTTCCAAATTAAAGGCTGGGCTTCAGGGCCTATTTCTAATGAAAAATCTATGCGTACTCATTATACGGAATCATTTATTCAACTACATACATTCAACTACATACCTTTACTATATACAGCTCTTAATGTCTTTCAATATGGAATTCCATCATATTGAATCTTTTCAGAATATTTGCCATTTATATAACTGCTAACCTTATATGCACAGGTGCATGTTGGCTTGATGTTTCTCAGAAATGAGGGATAAATGTCCTTGCCTTCTATGCAACCTATATCAACAGTTTTGCTGGTAACCAAATCTCTCCAATATTGTGTTACCCTTTTCTAACAGCCCTTTATGGATATTTTGCTTTTATCATAACTTCAGAATTTCCTAGAAAACTTGGAACTATCTTGATTGACATTATTCAGGTTTCAGATGAATTGCTTTGAATGACAAAAGTTACTAATTTGAACACTTTGTTTATAACCTTGATCATTTCAGATTCCAATTATATTGTTTGGTCCCATACTCAAGGACAGGAATGGAATTGATGTATACAGAGAAAGACTGTTAGGGACAATTTTTGTGACATCCTTTAGTTAGTTGCACTCTTTTGCAACTTCTTACTCATTTAGCTTTCTTATGGACTTGCAGGTAATGCACCTAGAGCATTGCTGTTCACCTGCAATTTGAGATTTCTTCTTTCTTCATCTTTGGTATAAAACAATGCATATTAGTTCCAGAAAGGAGGCCAAGCTCTTTTACATGTTAAAAACTTCTCTGCTCAGGGAATCTTTGATGTTTTAAGTACCTTTATAATTGCCTATGGTGGTTCACTCGCCAAGTGAACAACTCTGCCAAACAATGTAACTCTTTACACCATAGCAACATGAGTCTCCATATCCAGTTCCAACATTGTTGTAACTAATTTTACTAATCTTTTGCTAACATGTACAATCATATAATATATATTATATGTGCTATATTTCTGGCCTCTTGCCCCGTGCGAAGCACGGGGTACCTGCTAGAATACTATATAAGTAGAGATGCATACTCCATATACTTTGAGCCTACGGAGCGTCCAGGTTGCATGTGATCTGAATATTCGCCGTGACAGGGGTTTAGTATTGGGAAATCATATTGCCATTTGTGTGATCTCAAAAGGACAACTTCAGTTTCTATAGGGACAAGGGAAAAACCAAGTTTAGACTCGAGAGAAGGAACAGTCTGATGTATTCGACTTTATGAAATGAAGACTTTGACTTTGGAAAACTAGTTGGCGCTGTTCCTTTTTTGAATGTAACAATATAATCCGAAATATTGATGCTATCGATGATACTGAGAACGTGCTGCTATTTATTATGTATAGCACACTGATCAACGTCCCACTAATGTAACAATGTCAACATTTGTTACTTTGCAGATGATCAATCTCAAATTTATAACCCCTTGTCCAGGCACGCACCACGCAGTCGGGCTCAGCTCGGTGCATTAGCCATTTAGCCATCACCAGAAACACAAACACACACAGCAGGAGACTAGTGAAACTAGCTGAGAGAGAGCAACTGCCGCCCAACAATGGCGGGGTTCTCTCTTGGCTTGATCAAGACAGCGGTGGAGGGGACGCTGAGCCTGGTCAAGTCAGCGGTAGAGGAGGAGGAGAAGGTCAGGGTGAGTGTGGAGAAGGACCTGGTGTTCATCACCTGAGAGTTCACTGCTGCTAACTCAGATTAAAAACTCTAAGTAGCAGCGGGGCAAAGCGACAGTTGCAGACCAACTCCGCGCTTCTAAAATATTTACTTTTCGTATGTCGGTAGGACTTTAAGCCGACTGATAAGCTAAAATAATTGATTTTTTTAGAAAAAAACACTAGTTGATAAGTTGAAGCGAATGAGTAGGGTATGTTATGCTGCAAGCCCTCCTACTTCAACTGAAGATGCTTGAAACATTTGTTCTTGTGTAGAAGAATGAGTGTGTTTCTCACCATCTCCAGCTCCCTCAACCGAGGAGCAAATAATAAATGTTCTTTGGGTCTTCCCAAAATTAAAGCTTCCAAGTACTGGTTTCTTGGACTCGTGATGTACCTTCTTCAGACAACTCGCCATCACTGCTGTCCTGCTGCTTTAATTTGTGAAATTGAAACATGTATCCGACTAGCATGCTCATTTGTCAGGTTAGCCCATCTGAAAAGACGATCCAATGGATGAATGTTTCTTTACCTGACGGGATTACCTGACGGGATCGATCATCTTCTAGTTGCTGAGTGAGTAAATTTCCTCCCCATTCACTATTATATCTTAGGGGCATTATTCCTATCCATCATCTGGATGACGCACACACGGGTTTGATACTGATGATCCACCAAAAGCACCCGACTTGCATCACTGATACTAGTAGCACCGATCGACACAGGTGAACCCGTTCGTTCTCATCGATCCTCTCCTCTGTAGGTGTGGGCCCATACGTACGTACGTCAGTTAAATCTCAAGTTAATAGTGGACCGAGATCTAAATCAAATCTGCACCAATCCAAAGCTTATATTTATAAAAGTTAAACCCAAACTAAACTAGACCGTGACTTCAATCACCCACATCAAATCAAACCATCTGTGTTCTCAACCTATTAAAATACATTTTTCATTGTAAACTCTATTATTTACAAATCAAACCGGATCAACCCACTTTAACCGAGTCCAAACTAAACTAGCCCAATATTCTTATCAACCTGTTTCACCACAAACCAATACAACCCAAAAATAAAAGAAAAAAAAGTCTATTTTGGCTCCCTCAATTTTTGCAAAAGTATAATTTTCCTCCCTGAACCCCAAAACCGGATAAACAGCCTTCCTCAACTTTTGAAACCATGCTCTTTTCCTCCACAGGAGTGGCTTTGACGATGGCTTTGCTATAGTGACGGTGGTTTTGTCTTTTTCTTTTTTTATTTATTTTGGCTAAATTTTTAAAAAATCATAATAAATCATAAAAAAGCATAAAATATAAAATCTAATTTTTCTGGACTCCACACAAGTAGATCTACATTTAAAAAATAAATATATAATATGGTATACTTTAGATTAAAGTTTTTGCTAGTATTTCCTTTTTTATTTATTTCGGTTGAATATTTAAAAAATCATAGTGAATCATAGAAAAATCATAAAATGGAAAATTCAATTTTATTGAGCTCCATATAAGTAGGTCTATACATTGAATATATAATATGGTATGCTTTAGTCCAACAAAATAGTTATAGAAAATAGCTACATTTATGAATTATTTTAATTAAAATATGGAGTCCAACAAAATTAGAGAAAATGATTTTTCAAAAATTCATCCAAAATAAAAAAGCATAGATCCACCATCAGCAAAAACCATGAGTTAATTGTTGAGAGGGTTGCCCAAACGCGGTATATAAGGCATACCCAGTAAAGCTTACAAGTAAACCAGATATGGAGATGGCGACTAAAGTTGCTGTTTCCATTTTTATAGAATTTCAAGATTACAATGGATCTATGAAAAGATCGTGTATTTACAACTACAACGGAATAGTATACAAAGTCAACACCAATGATTAAATAGAATTTATGGCTACACAAACCGTTGAAGATAGTTCTAGACCTAAGCCAAAACGGACTGGCGCAGGTAGTTTATTGAAACCCTTGAATTCGGAATATGGGAAAGTTGCTCCGGGTTGGGGGACTACTCCTTTTATGGGGGTCGCAATGGCTTTATTCGCGATATTCCTATCTATAATTTTAGAAATTTATAATTCTTCTGTTTTACTGGACGGAATTTTAACGAATTAGGTTTCTACTAACTAAAACTATGACTTCATAGTTTTTCCATCCAAAAAAAAGCCTTTCTACTTTAAGCTCCACATTTCTAGACATTCTGGTAGTTCGACCGTGGATTTTTTTGTTTTGGTATCTCTGGAATATGAGTGTGTGACTTGTTAGAATTGATCCTATTGATAATACATAGAAAGGGCCTGTTATCTCTATCAAGATGATTCTAATTCGTCGGATATTATTTATTCTAGTATCTGGAACACGAAATACATAGAGTGGATCAAAAAAAAAGGAACTATGATTCATACTCACTATTTAGACCTCGCAACCAGACTTAAAAAAAAATTCAAGCAGTTCTTAATAAAAAAAGAAATTTTCTTCCTTCCAATTTAGTTTGCCCAAAAAAGAACTCTTTTCTCTTTCAATAAATGATCATCAAGCGGTTCTTATTCGAAGAACCCTTGCCTTTTGTTTATCTTGAGACTCAATCATCGTGGCTCTAGTATGAATCTAAGGTTTTAATTGAACTGATTCATAGGATCGCAACAAGATAATTTCTATCAGAAAACCACTAGAAATTTGTATTTTATTTTTTGACTAGTCAAAAAATAAAATAAATAAAAAATAGGGAAGAGAAAAGTCAAGAGGCCTCTAATGATCAACATAAGGGAAAGAAAGACAGATGAGCCAACTTGAGATTTTTTGGCATTATTATCACAAAGAAGAAATTCTGGATTTTTCTTATTTCATATCTTCAAGGCAAATCGATCCAATACCGTGGCTGATGGAGTTTTGAACCTTTTTTTCTAATATCCGTTGAAAATTTGTGTATTTCTGCTTGAGCCGTACGAGATGAAATTTTCATATACGGTTCTCGGAGGGGGAGTCGGGCTAGTTACCTATCTCAATAAAGTATATGATTGGTTTGAAGAACGTCTTGAGATTCAGGCAATTGCGGATGATATAACTAGTAAATATGTTCCTCCTCATGTCAACATATTTTATTGTTTAGGGGGAATTACACTTACTTGTTTTCTAGTACAAGTCGCTACCGGTTTTGCTATGACTTTTTACTACCGACCAACCGTTACAGAGGCTTTTTCCTCCGTCCAATATATAATGACGGAGGCCAACTTTGGTTGGTTAATCCGATCGGTTCATCGATGGTCAGCAAGTATGATGGTTCTAATGATGATCCTGCACGTATTTCGTGTGTATCTCACAGGTGGATTTAAAAAACCCCGTGAATTAACTTGGGTCACAGGCGTGGTTTTGGCTGTATTGACTGCATCATTTGGTGTAACTGGTTATTCTTTGCCTTGGGATCAAATTGGTTATTGGGCAGTCAAAATTGTTACAGGTGTACCCGAAGCTATTCCGGTAATAGGGTCCCCTTTAGTGGAATTATTACGTGGAAGTGCTAGTGTGGGCCAATCCACTTTGACTCGTTTTTATAGTTTACATACCTTTGTACTACCTCTGCTTACTGCCGTATTTATGTTAATGCACTTTCCAATGATACGTAAGCAAGGTATTTCGGGTCCTTTATAAGGAAGGCATATCATAGAGAATTCTAATTATCATATATCATATCGGGTAGGTTGTGGTATTTCATTGCTACAAACATGGGTTATTGTAAAATAAGACATGTCATTTGGATACTTCTCTTCAACTTTGAAGTATTTTTATACAAATAGTTGAAGTGAATTTTACGAAAGAAAATAAGGCGGATTATGGGAGTGTGTGACTTGAATTATTGATTTGGCCATGCAGATAGAGAATTGGATCTGCCACATTAGAATTCACCACCAAAGGTGTCTCCGCATCCAATCAACACGTAAGTCCCCTATCTAGGAAGGATAGGCTGGTTCACTCGAGGAGAATATTTTCTATGATCATACCCCAACCATGTCATCCATGAACAGGCTCCGTAAGATCCTATAGAGTATAAATGGAATAAGTCATGTGATATGATCCAATTCCATTTTTATTACACTTACTTTTTATTATAGTATGGAAATGCATTCATTTTCTTTGCATCGATTTTGATCCGCAATACTATCGGAGTAAAAGAAGGGATCTAAGGAAGAACGCAGGCTAAACTTTTTGATTTTTTATTAGTAACAAGTAAATACTTTGTTTGGACATAAGAAACTTGCGATATTGAGGGGATAAACACCAACTAATCAAGAGACAATCCACAAAGCAATTGATCATGATCAAATTTGTAAGCCCACTTGGATATTGAGCATTTAAGCATAAGAATAGGATTCTTTTCAATGAGTAGGTATAGGCGCAACTTCGGAAAAGATAATTTGATAAAGCTTTTCTTACCTTGAGTCATTGAGTCATTATATACCCTATTCTATTGTGGATCCTCCACGGTCTTATTTCTTTCATTCTTGCTCGAGCCGGATGATGACAAATTCTCATGTCCGGTTCCTTTGGGGGATGGATCCTAAAGAATTCACCTATCCCAATAACAAAGAAACCTGACTTAAATGATCCTGTATTAAGAGCAAAATTAGCTAAAGGGATGGGACATAATTATTATGGGGAACCCGCGTGGCCCAACGATCTTTTATACATTTTTCCAGTAGTAATTCTAGGTACTATTGCGTGTAATGTAGGTTTAGCGGTTCTAGAGCCGTCAATGATTGGTGAACCGGCGGATCCGTTTGCAACTCCTTTGGAAATATTACCCGAGTGGTACTTCTTTCCCGTATTTCAAATACTCCGTACAGTACCCAATAAGTTATTGGGCGTTCTCTTAATGGTTTCTGTGCCAACGGGCTTATTGACAGTACCCTTTCTAGAGAATGTCAATAAATTCCAAAATCCATTTCGTCGTCCAGTAGCTACGACCGTTTTTTTAATCGGTACTGCAGTAGCTCTTTGGTTAGGTATTGGAGCAACATTACCCATTGATAAATCCTTAACTTTAGGTCTTTTTTAGTTTAGGGATTTTTCGAGTTGATTCATTCCACCGCGAAGTCCCCTGCATGGGTATCTAGGAAATAGTTACTTCCAAGTGAATCTTCCCTAGATACCTAAAATCTATTTTATTATGATCCATTTCGCGAAAATATAGATTGTGCCAAAGATGCAAAATTGCTTTCTTTTTTCTTTTTATTCTAACTCAAAAAAGAAGAAGAGGAAAAAATTGCAATGATTTAAAGCGAGAACTTGTTCTTAGGTAAATCAATTGGGAGATGCTTCTCTAGAGTGTCCCATATCAGTTTTCCATCCTCCATACGAAAACTATTAATTCGCATAAGATCTTCTTTAGTCTTACTCAAAAGGTCCAATAGTGTATGTATATTGGCCCTTTTGAGACAATTATACGTTCTAGAAGGCAATTCTAATTGATCAATAAAAATACAATTCAATGGAATTCCTTTTTTGTTTTTCTTTAGATTAGTGAATCTTTTTTGAAAGGTTAAAAGGGGTGGAGTTAACCTGTTTTTATTTTCTTCGAAACTAGTGCCCTCTTCCTCTGTGCGTATAAAAGGAAGAAATAAATCAATCAAATTACGAGAAGCTTCATAAAAAGCGCTTCTTTAGGAGTTAAACTTCCATTCGTCCATATTTCTAAAAAAAAGTATCTCGTGTTTTTCATTTCCATTCCCACAAGAAAAAATACTATAATTCACATTTCGAACAGGCATGAATACAGCATCTATAGGATAACTTCCATCTTGAGAGTTCTTTCTGAGTTCCGTATGATATCCGCGATCTCTCTTGATCTGTAACTCAATACAGAAATCAACGGGCTCTCTCAAGTTAGCTATAGGTTGTGTCGTATCAACGATTTCTACGGAAGGCGGTAAGATTATATCTTGAGCGGTTATGTATCTAGGACCTTTGACGCAAATTGATGCGTCTCTAACTCCATAGAGATTACTTCTCAATACAATTTCTTTCAAATTTAGTAAAATTTCTTGTATGGATTCTTCAATACCTACTATTGTGGAATATTCATGTGGCACGTTCCCAAATTTGGCGCGTGTGATACATGTTCCTTCTATTTCTCCAAGTAAAGCTCTTCGCAAGGCAATACCGACAGTATCCGCTTGACCTTTTCTAAGCGGAGACAGAATGAAACGACCATAATAAAGACGTTTACTATCTACTCTTGATTCAACACACTTCCACTCTAGTGTTTGAGTGGATCCTGTTATCTCTTCTCGAACCATAACAGACTAGTATTATTATTTGATCATTGAATCGTTTATTTCTCTTGAAAGCGGTTTCATTTTTTTTTTTACAGACGTCTTTTTTTAGGAGGTCGACATCCATTATGCGGCATAGGTGTTACATCGCGTATACAACTTAACCGTACACCACTTTTAGCAATGGCTCGTAATGCGGCATCTCTTCCGCTACCAGCACCTTTTACCATAACTTCTGCTCGTTGCAAACCCACTGTACGAATAGCATCTACTGCTGTTCTTTGACCAGCATAGGGTGATGCTTTTCTTGAGCTTTTGAATCCACAAGTACCTGCGGAGGACCAGAAAACGACCCGACCTTGCGGGTCTGTAACGGTTATAATGGTATTGTTGAAACTGGCTTGAACATGAATAACCCCTTTTGTTATTCTACGTGCACTCTTCCGTAAACTAAAACGGGCATTCCTACGCAAACCAATACGCACTTTCTTACGTGAACCTATTTTTGGTATAGCTTTTGTCATATTTTATTATCTCATAAATATGAGTTAGAAATAACAAAAAGAAAAAAGATACAAAGATATCCGTTTCAGGTTAAAATATATCCTTTACTTTCATTTTTTTATTTGCAATTTGGACATTTCCGTGGGTACTTTTTTTTTTTTACTTTATTAGAAAGAAAAGCTTCTTTTTCGAAAGATTACCCCTGTCTTTGTTTATGCTTCGGATTGGAACAAATGACTCTAATTCGCCCACGCCTGCGAATCAGTCGACATTTTGTACAAATTTTACGAACGGAAGCTCTTATTTTCATATATAGGTATTCCTTTCTTAAACTATGAATCTATTCTTTTGGAAAAAATAAGTCTCTTCACTTAAATTTTGAAACTTGGAAGTTATTATCCCAGAAAAACCTAATCCTTTGAATCTTTGGTATCCTTCAAATCTTCAGTATCCTTCGAGTCTTCGGTACGCTTCGAATCCTTATGGGGAAGTCTATAAATTATACGACCTTTGCTGGAATCATAACGACTTACTTCAATTTTGACCCTATCCCCCATCAGTATTCGTATAGAGCTAGACCGGATCTTTCCTGAAATATAGCCCAGGATGATCGTGTCATTCTCTAGGCGAACGCGGAACATTCCGTTGGGTAGGGCTTCCGTAACTAAACCTTCGAAAGTTACTTTTGCTTCTCTCGGATTTTTTTTTTCTCTCCTATTTTTTTTTTCTGTCATATATTTTTCTCCTATTTTTCTATTTTTATTTTCTAAATAGGAAGTTCGCGATAGAATTCGGGTACTATAGGTGGGGCCATTACCATATATAACATAAAACTTCTCCCCCAATTCTGTTTAGTCGAGCTTCTCGATCTGTCATTATACCTCGAGAAGTAGAAAGAATAGCAATTCCCATTCCGCCCAAAACCTTAGGAATTCCTTGATAGTTGGCATAAATTCGTAAGCCAGGTCGGCTGATACGCTTTAAAAAGGTTCTAGTTCTATATATTCCCTTTCTAGTCTTTCTCCTTTGATGTCGCAAAGTTGAAACCAAGAAATATCTGTTACTTTCCTGATGTTTCCGAACACTTTCAATAAAACCCTCTCGTAGAAGTATTTTAACAATGTTTTCGGTAATATTTGTGGATACTACTCGAACAGTTCCTTTTTTATTCATGTCTGCGTTTCTTATAGAGGTTAGTAAATCAGCAATAGTGTCCTTGCCCATAAGACTCTAATTCTAGGTTCCTCCTAATTTTTCTATAATCAACATGTTTTCCCTTTTCTTTAAATTTAGGATTTTAAAGCATATACGTGAGACACAATCTACTAATTTTTTCTTTGATCTATATCTTGTCTACTAGTATTTATAATACTTCAGGAGCTAATGAAACTATTTTAGTAAAATTCAATTCTCGCAATTCTTCGGCAACCGCGCCAAAAACTCGAGTTCCTTTTGGATTTCCTTTTTGATCAATGATAACTGCTGCATTGTCATCATAGCGTATTATTATACCGTCGTCACCTTTGAATTCTTTACGTGTACGTACAATTACAGCTCGAATTACTTCGGATCTTTCTAGAGGCATTTGGGGCACTGCGTCTTTGATTACAGCAATAATAACATCACCAATACGAGCATATCGCTGATTACCAGCGGCTCCTATGACTCGAATACACATCAATTTTCGAGCTCCACTGTTATCTGCTACATTTAAAAGGGTCTGAGGTTGAATCATATTATTTTGATTTCCATTTGTTATTTCAATGCAAAAGGATGAAAGAAATATTGTCTTTTCAGAAAGAAAAACCAGGGGTTTTTTAGCTTCAATACTCCTTTTTGGGGTTCTATATCTCTAATCGAAGAAATTGACTTCGTATGGGCATTTTACTGGCAGCTATGGAGATAGCTGCTCTAGCTACAGTTTCGGATACTCCGCTCATTTCATAAAGTATTCGACCTGGTTTAACAACGGCTACCCAATATTCGGGGGATCCTTTTCCCGAGCCCATACGTGTTTCTGTGGGTCTTATTGTAACCGGTTTGTCGGGAAATATACGCACCCATATTTTTCCACCACGACGTGCATATCGTGTCATTGCTCTTCGTCCTGCTTCTATCTGTCTCGCGGTGATCCAAGCGGGTTCAAGTACTTGAAGAGCATATCTACCAAAACAAATATGATTGCCTCGGCAGGATTTTCCCTTCATTCTTCCTCTATGTTGTTTACGAAATCTAGTTCTTTTGGGGTTATAGTCGATGGTTCTTTCTTAGTTCCATCTCTACTACAAAACTGGACATGAGAGTTTCTTCTCATCCAGCTCCTCGCGAATGAAATGAGAAAACGTGCGAATTTCATTTCTCTAATTCCATAATATTCAAAAATATTATAGATAGGTACACATAAATATATAATAGAAAAAGTTAGGTTTTTTGATTTTGACTTTCTTAAAAAAGAAAAAATAAATATATAGTCAAGAAAGAAGATCTAGAATATATCCAAATTCAATATTTATATAAAATGTAATCCTTCCTTTTTTTGAATCTCCTTTTTTTTTATTCTTATTGAATCGTGGTAGAGTATTCTAATCCAATAAGGATTTCGCGGGCGAATATTTACTCTTTCCTGTCTTATTTGTTAATTTAGAACCTTATCAAATAAAGCAATTTTTTTGGTTTGTTCCGCCATCCCACCCAATGAAGTGTTAGGATTCTTTTCAATAAAATCCTATGTAGTCATAGGTTTTGTCGTTCCCACAGCTTCTCCTTTAATGGTTAGGTTTGAATCCTGCAATGGAGCTTCCAAAAAATTTTTTTCCGAGTCAATTTTCTCAGTTTTATTAACCTGGCTGCTCTTTTTTTATTGCTTTATATTTATATTTGTTTGTTGTTTCAAAAGTAAAGTTACGATTTCGAATTCTCTCTTTTTTTTTTTTTTTGAATTTTATTATATTGATGCTTTATCACATTGCCTTTTTTTATGATGTAATTCATAGACCATACACATGGGAATCCTATATCTTTCTTATTCTTCTTCCTTCTATCTATCATCCCTCCTTTTATCCACATCCCTTTAGTTTTGCTTCACAGCCTAGAATCAGGTTTCTTTTGTAGAGAAAAAAATGCAGTTGCTACAACTATATGATAGATCTACTCATTTTTGATAGATGTATTTATTCACATAGTGACTGTTTCTTAGTTAGGATCTCGACAATACGAAGCAATGGGTTGGTTATTAGTTAATTTTCTATCATTACTAAGTTTTTTCTATTTTTAGTAGGGTTCAGACAATTTTTTTTTCAATTTTTGACCCTAAAGAAAAAACTAACGAGTCACACACTAAGCATAGCAATTATATTAAAAGATTTATTAATTTTCATAAAATCTTATAGAAAGAGGGATACTTTCTTCTTTTTTTTTTTTTTTTTTAGGGATTAAAACAAGGTTCTTGTCTTTTTTATTCTATCACTGGGCGGAATGGGAAGACATGGTTAGTTATTATTCTTCTACGAATATCCAAATTTTGACACCTAATACTCCATAGATAGTTCGAATTGGATAGCAGCAATAATCAATTTTAGCGCGAATTGTTTGGAGGGGTAGTCTACCCTTTTTGATGCATTCGGCACGTGCAATTTCTTTTCCTGCTAGACGACCCGCAATTTGGATTTTTATTCCCTTTATATCCGCTTTTTTAGTTAATTCAATAGCTTTTTTCATTGCTTTTCGGAATGAAACTCTATTTTTTAATTGGAAAGCTATATATTCCGCAAGAATATTAGGTTGTCTATAAGGTTCTTTAACCTTTTCGATAGCAATATTAAGTCTCTGGTTTACAGAATTTACTTCCTTTTGGAGATCTTTCTCTAATTCTTCGATTGCTCCCTTTTTCTTTAATAAATTGGGGAATCCAATATGGATTATGACGTGGATTGTATCGATTTCTTTTTGAATTTCTATATGTGTAATTACTTCAGAACTTGAGTCTGATTCCATTTTTCTATTCGAGCCCTTTTTCCTATTCTTTTGTATATAGTTCTTGATACAATTCCGTATTTTTTTATCTTCCTGTAGACCTTCAGAATAATTTTTTGGTTGTGCGAACCAAAAGGAATGGTGATTTTGGGTTGTACCAAGTCTGAAACCGAGTGGATTTATTTTTTGTCCCATATTTTTCTATTATATTTCTTTTTTTACTGGGAATCGAATGATCTAAAGATTATTTCGATTTCTTTACTATATTTAGTACAATTGTTATATTACACATCGTTTTTTTTATAGAATAACTACGTCCTCGAGCTCGAGGTCTGAATTTTTTCATAATAGTACTCCTACTGACTTCGGCTTTAGTGATGAATAAATTTGTTTTGTCGAAATCCCTATAATGAGTAGCATTTGCTGCTGCCGAATAAACCAACTTTAAGATGGGATACGATGCTCGATAAGGCATGAGATTCAGTATCATAACGGTTTCCTCGTAGTAACGCCAGCGAATCTCATCTAGAACTCTTTGTGCTTTGAAAACAGACATATGTATGCGTTTTTGTGCTTTGAAAACCCGTTCAAATTTAAGTAGACGATCGGTTGGAACTTTTCTTGCGAGTTTTCTCAGCCCCTTCTTCTTTATCCTAGGGGTATACTTTACCAATTTGAAACTTGTCATAAATAAGGTTATTACCCGCCTACCTTTATTTTATTTGATTATTTGAATCCTATAAATTTTGTTTATTCTGAATCTTTCTATTCTGAATTCAATTAACGACGAGATTTAGTATCCTTTCTTGTACTTTCATAACTCGTGAAATGCCGAGTAGGCACGAATTCCCCCAATTTGCGACCTACCATAGGATTTGTTATGTAAATAGGGATATGTTCTTTTCCATTATGAATCGCGATTGTATGGCCAACCATTGCGGGTAGAATGCTAGATGCCCGGGACCACGTTACTATTATTTCTTTCTCCTCCTTCATATTGACCTTTTCGATTTTTGCCAATAAATGACGAGCTACAAAAGGATTCGTTTTTTTTCGTGTCACAGCTGATTACTCCTTTTTTCATTTTAAAGAGTGGCATCCTATGTCCACTATCTCGATCGAGGTATGGAGGTCAGAATAAATAGAATAATAATGAATGGAAAAAAGAGAAAATCCTTTAGCTGGATAAGGGGCGGATGTAGCCAAGTGGATCAAGGCAGTGGATTGTGAATCCACCATGCGCGGGTTCAATTCCCGTCGTTCGCCCATCGCATTATTGCAAATTCCAAAAATGCAATTTTCCATATTCCTAGTTACGTATTTACTTACGGCGACGAAGAATAAAACTATCACTATATTTTTTCCTTTTCCTAGTTCTTCTTCCAAGCGCAGGATAACCCCAAGGGGTTGTGGGTTTTTTTCTACCAATGGGGGCTTTCCCTTCACCACCCCCATGGGGGTGGTCCACAGGGTTCATAACTACCCCTCTTACTACGGGGCGTTTACCTAGCCAACACTTAGATCCGGCTCTACCCAAACTTTTTTGGTTCACCCCAACATTACCCACTTGTCCGACTGTTGCTAAGCAGTTTTGGGATACCAAACGGACCTCCCCAGATGGTAATCTTAAAGTGGCCAATTTACCCTCTTTTGCAATCAGTTTCGCTACAGCACCCGCTGCTCTAGCTAATTGCCCACCCCTTCCACGGAACCTCATCACTTGAGAACGTGCAGCTAATTTAGCTGTTGTTTGATGCTACCGATGGAACCTCATATATAGTACGTGAGAACGTGCAGCTATTTATTATTTAGAGCACGCAGACCGACATCCCACTAATGTAACAATGTTTGCATTTGTTACTTTGCAGTTGATCAATCTCCATCAAATTTATACGCCCGCGTCCATGCCAAGCACGCACCCAATCAATGCATCTGATCTCAATCTTGACCGTGAAAGGAGTTAGTCTCGGGTAATCAAATTGGGCATTTTGTGCTCTCTCTTTCCCCTTAATGAACAACGTGCTTAGCAACGTTTGCATTTTGGTCTCTGATTCTTGCTGCTCGGCTTCACTCTTACAAGGGACGAGTTGGCGCTCGGTTTCAGCTCAACAGTTGGACCTGAGTCTGGCATCTCGACTGGCCCAAGTGACTTCTTGACAACTTAGCAGTTGGTAGGGGCCATCACCTGAACATTGCCAGTGCAATCAGAACTAGACTCAACCGATGGGTCATCACTCTCACTGGCGCCTTCGTTATGCAGCCCTGTGCCAAAACTTCTTGGATGGTGTAACAACCCAAAATTTTCACAACACAAAAATCCTAGCATGTACTATAAATTTTTTCTCACAAGACCCATGTAATGTTGAGTGGCATTTAGCATGACCAACCCTAGCATGTACTATAAGGAGTCCCAGATAGGGCATTTTCATTATCATTTGCATATCAACATGTGCACATTTATCATTATCATATGTGTCGGGGACCAAAATAAGGGCCCTTTAAGGAAGGCCCAACAAACGCAAAACCAGGCCCAGCAAGCTGCCGCTTCTCATTTGGGCCACGGCCCCAAGGCACCAAAGCGCGCATACCATCATCGGCCCATCCGAGCCCCTTTCGGCGAGAGCCTCGGACGGCGTCCTCTCTCCGCCTCGCCCGAGCCCCCCCACCGCTAGGGCCTCGGGCCGAACCCTCACGCTCCGTCTCGCCCAAGCCCCCCCGCCGCGGGGGCCTCGGACGAGCCTCCAACTTCCGTCCCCGCCCGAGCCCCAGGCGACCAGGCCTCGGGCGGGACCCAGCGCCGTCCGGGGTCAAGGCCGTACCCCCCGACTTGGCGCATATCCACTACCACCGATCCCCATTCCGTGTCAGAGGCGTCCCACGCTCTGACAAGAGATGGGCATCGTCCCGTCGTAGCCCACGCCACTGATCATGCTTACGCGACCTCCACAGTGAAGGCCACGCCCGTCACTGTGAGGCGCTGTGCTGCCTAACCTCTCTGCCGGGTCCCATCGCCCGGGGCTCGGGGCGTCACCCACCACGCTGAAGCTGCATCGGTAACGTCACCTTCCGTGCGGGGAGTGGACTGGACGCCCCTCCAGTCAACCAACAGTCCACCCCGTGCCTTCTGAGCCCGGGATGGGCGACCACCACGCCAGCAACAGTCCACAGCTGTTCCAACCACTCCCCGTACGGCGCCATGCTCCGAGGCTCCCCGAGCCTCGGACTCCATGCGGGTCAAAGCTACAGCAGGCCACAGGGCTCTGTCATCCCCTCCGTCACCCTCCGCCAACTCCGAGCAGGGACGTGAGTTATTCTGACCAATAGGGCCAGGGAGGCGACGTCGCACGGCCTCGTCACGACCCAGGACGGACTGCCCACTCCGAGGTCTCGGACGAGGTAAGACAGAAGCCCACGACCTTGGCACGACACAATCACTCCTTGTAAGGCTCTGCCCTCCCCTTGCGGCTATAAAAGGGGGAGGTAGGTGCCCGTAGGCGATAGAAGCACACAAGCCCGATATTGGCACTCCACTCAATCAACCACGAGACTTGGGACCCTGTCCCTCTCTCCTTTGCTTGTACACCCTACCTACGAGCACTTCGGTGCAAGATAATACAAGAACTCCTCCCCCCCTTTGGGCGTAGGGCCTTCTCTTGCCCGAACCAAGATAAATCCTTGTGTTCGTCTTGCACACCATCCGGGTTGGGAACACGCACCATAAATTCACTCGTTGGTGCTAGGACCACCCGGTTCTAGCACCGGCGGATTCGCGCCAGGTAGGGGAGCTGTGCGTATTTCGCCTCTCTTCCCGCCAAACCTTCGGATGGCCAGCAGACGCGACGACGCCACGTGGGGGCGTTTCAGCCCCAACTCTTCTCCTCCCCAGCCACTGGAGCCGAGAACCCTGATCCGGTTCGGGGATCTTGAGTTTGTGTCGACTGGTGTCCAGTTTGACATGGAGCTCCTCCCGACTGCGGCACAGGGACCCCTCGGTGAGGCCTTGGCGGATCCGACACCAGCCCGGCGCAGGAGGCACCGTGGCACCCGTACCCACCGTGCTCGGTGGACTCGCCACGACGACAGCGAGCTGGAGGAGGGCTTCGCGGCACTGCGGCTGGGCGACACCTCCCGTAGGGACGCTCAGCCATTGTCGCCACCACGCCAGCTGTTTAGGATGGCCAATGCTTCTGCTACAAGCGCGGCGTTGGTCTCCACCATCATGGGAGCCCGGAGGAGGCGTCCACGCCGCCTGCGACGCTCCATAGAGCGCCCTGACGCGGACATCCCCGACGGATCCATCCCTGCCTACGAGGAGTGCCTGGTCAGGCAGGAGGAGCAGCGACGCCACTCCGGCGCGCGCTACGGCCACCCAATCCGGCGCTATCTCGAGGACACGGAGCCCAGGGGGTTCATCCCAGAGCACGCCTGCCGCCTTTGGCTACCCCGACTCCGACTCTCCGGACGACATATGCGGCCGCGGCGCTGAGTGCTTCCACGTGGAGGTGGAGGACCTCGGCAATGATGGCGGCGGCCGGGATCGTGACCCCGCACGCCGCAAAAGGCTGCCCCGGGCTGTGACCCCGTGGATGCAGGCGCCTCGTCCACGAGGGGAGCGGACCCCGCCACTGCGGCCACTCCGAGGGCGGGCGCCCCCGCCACGCCCGGGAGCCACGTCGACACACCGTCGAGCAGATCCGTGACCTCGGGGCTAAGCTCGAGCATGACCGTCTTCAGCTACGGCAGAAGATAGACGCGCTCGAGCAAGGTCAGCGCACGCGAAGCTCAACCCGGCCCCGCAAAGACGGGCGCGCCCGTGGCGCCCACCGGATGATCGTCAACAACGGCGGGGCGAGCATCCTCCCCCCTCCTCGGCGCGCGAGCCAGAACGTCGCGGGACTACATCGAGACCGCCCCGCGGTCCAGGTCGGGCCAGTTCAGCCTCACGCCTTCTCGCCCCGCGTAAGGGCGAGGGAGCCCGAGGGTGCCCCGCCGAGAGGAGCGGGAGGCTTCATCCACCCGGACCCCTCATGGAGGCCACCTTGCGGCATCCCGGGATAACCGCGCGGCATGGCGACGCCAGCGCAACATCGTGAGGGAGGCAAGGGCTCGGGGCCGACGCGACCGCCAGCCACGCGGCGGCAGCGGCGGCGACAGCCGATGAGGACCGCGGACGACGACGGGGCCCCCCGAGGCCTCGAGCCTTCAGCCGGGAGATCCACAGCGTTCGGTTCCCCCTTTCGGTTCCGTCAGCCCGCCAACCTCTCCAAGCACTCGGGAGAAACGAACCCCGAGGTCTGGCTCAACGACTACCGCCTGGCCTACCAGCTGGGCGGGGCGGACGATGACCGGCTCATCATCCGCAACCTTTCCCTCCACCTGGGCCACGCCGCTCGAGCCTGGCTGGAGCATCTTCCCGTCGGCCACGATCTCTCGATAGGGCCGATCTGGTCAAGGTCTTTGTAGGGAATTTCCAGGGCACGTACGTGCGCCCTGGGAACTCCTGGGATCTCCGCAGCTGCCGCCAAAAGTCCGACGTGTCGCTCCGCGACTTCGTCCGCCGCTTCTCCAAGAAGTGCACCGAGCTCCCCAACGTGGCCGGCACCGCCATCATCAGCGCGTTCCTAGATGGGACAACCTACAAGGAGCTGGTCAACGAGCTGGGCCGAAAGATGCCCACCACCGCCAACGAGCTGTTTGAGGTGGCGACGAACTTCGCCTCCGGCGAGGAAGCAGTGGGAGCAATCTTCCGCGGCGCCAACAACAAGGGGAAGCAGGCGGACGAGGGAGCAGGGGGAGCCACGGCCCGTAACCCCAAGAAGAACAAAAGGGGGAAGCGGAGGGGCAAGCAAGGCAAGAAGGAGGAGGACTCCGAGGATGACCTCGTCGTAGCGGCCGACCGCAAGGCACCCCGAGGCCCTCTGGGGCCTGGGGCGTTCGACGACATGCTCAAGAGGCCATGTCCCTTCCACAAGTTCCCCGTCAAGCACACCATGGGGGAGTGTGACTTGGCCTGCCGCTTTTACCAAAAGCTCCCCCCGCCCAAGGACAAGAAGAAGAAGGAGGAGGACGAAGGCAGGGGTGACGGGTTCCCGGAGGTCCACGATGTCTTCATGATCATCGGGGGATTTCCGGCGAACCTCTCCCTGCACCAGATCAAGCGCGAGCGTCGAGAGGTGTTCTCAGTATGCCCTGCCACGCCGCAATACCTGCCGTGGTCGGCCGACGCCATCACCTATGGCCTCGACGACCACCCGCTCTACGTGCCGAACCCTGGGAGGTACCCGCTCGTGGTGGATCCCGTCGTCGGCAACGTCTGACTCACCAAGGTGCTGATGGACGGTGGCAGTGCCCTCAACATCCTCTACTCCGAGACCCTCAGCCTGCTAGGGATGGAGCGCCCGCACCTCCGACCCTCCAACTCCCCCTTTCAGGGCATCGTCCCGGGCAAGCGAGCCTGGCCTCTCGGGCAAATCGACCTCCCCGTCGTCTTCGGGACGCCATCGAACTACCACAAGGAGGTCATCACCATTGACGTGGTTGATTTCCGGGGAACCTACCATGGCATCCTCGGACGTCCCGTGTATGCAAAGTTCATGGCGGTCCCCAACTACACGTATCTCCTCCTCAAGATACCAGGCCCTAACGGCGTCATCACCGTCGGCTCCTCCTACGAACACGCATTCAACTGCGACGTAGAGCCCATCGAGCACGCCGAGGCCGTGGCTGTCTCCGAGGCCCTCGACTCCATGCGCCACGCCGACGCCTTCGAGCCGTCCGATGGGGTGAAGGAGGTCCCGCTTGACCCCTCCACCTCGTCCGATAAAATGGTGAAGATCTTTGACTCCCTCGACCTAAAATAGGAAGCCGTGCTCGTCGACTTTCTCTGCGCGAACATCGACATCTTCGTGTGGAGTCCCTCCGACATGCCAGGCGTTCTGAGGGATGTCGCCAAGCACTCCCTTGACATCCGGGCCGGGTCCAGACCGGTGAAGCAGCGAGTGCGCCGATTCGACGAGGAGAAGCGCAGAGCCATCAGCGAGGAGGTGAACAAGCTTTTGGCGGCTGGATTCATCAAGGAGGTGTTCCACCCCGAGTGGTTGTCTAATCCTGTACTGGTTAGGAAGAAGAGTGAAAAATGGAGGATGTGTGTAGACTATACTAGTTTGAATAAAGCATGTCCGAAAGTCCCTTTTTTTCTTACCACGTATTGACCAGATAGTCGATTCCACCTTGGGGTGTGAGCTCTTGTCCTTCCTTGATGCTTATTCTGGCTACCACCAAATAAAAATGGAGTCCGACCAGCTCGCGACATCCTTCATCACCCCATTCGACATGTACTGCTACATGACAATGCCTTTCGGCCTCAGGAACGCAGGGGCCACGTATCAGCGGTGCATGCAGGGCGTTTTTGGTGACCACATCGGTGAAAGCGTGGAGGCCTACGTTGACGACATCGTGGTCAAAATCAAGAGAGCTGGCGACCTTATCTCCGACCTCAAGATCACTTTCCAATGCCTTAACGCCAAAAGCGTCAAGCTCAACCCCGAGAAGTGCGTCTTCGGGGTCCCCCGAAGCATGCTCTTGGGGTTCATCGTCTCCAAGCGGGGCATCAAGCCCAACCCGGAGAAGGTGACTGCGGTGACCAGCATGGGGCCAATCAAGGACTTGAAGGGCGTACAGCGAGTCATGGGCTGTCTTGCGGCCCTCAGTCGCTTCATCTCACGGCTCGACGAGAAGGGTTTGCCCCCTGCGCCTCTGAGAAAGTCGGCGCTTCTCACGGACCTCCGAGGCCCAGGAGGCCCTCGACAAGCTCAAGGCTGCCCTCACCAGCGCCCCGATACTAGTCCCGCCAGCCGAAGGCGAACCTCTCATCCTGTACGTCGCTGCGACCACCCAGGTGGTCAGCGCGGCCATCGTCGTCGAAAGACAGGAGGAGGGCCACGCTTTGCCGGTACAGAGGCCGGTCTACTTCATCAGCGAGGTGTTGTCCGAGACCAAGATTCGCTACCCGCAGATCCAGAAGCTGCTCTACGCGGTGGTCCTGACTCGGCGCAAGCTCCGGCACTACTTCGATGCCCACCCCGTGATGGTGGTCTCTTCCTTCCCGTTAGGAGAAATCCTCTAGAACCGAGAAGTCTCGGGGCGGGTCGCCAAGTGGTCTGTTGAGCTCATGGGAGAGACCCTCTCCTACGTGCCGAGGAAAGCCATCAAGTCCCAAGTCTTGGCGGACTTCCTCGCGGAATGGACCGACACTCAGCTGCCTCCGCCTCAGCTCCAGGTGGAGTGCTTGACGATGTACTTCGATGGGTCCCTGATGAAGACTGGGGCCGGCGCCGGCCTCCTCTTCATCTCTCCCCACGGAGTGCATATGCGGTACGTAATCCGCCTCCACTTCCCAGCGTCGAACAACATGGCGGAGTACGAGGGCTTGCTCAACGGGCTCAAGATCGCCATCGAGCTCGGCATCAAGCGCCTCGACGTCCGAGGGGACTCGCAGCTCGTCATTGACTAGGTCATGAAGGACTCAAGCTGTCACGACCTCAACATGGATGCATACTGCAAGGCGATGCGCGCCCTAGAGGACAAGTTTGACGGCCTCGAGCTCAACCACGTCGTTCGGAGGTACAACAAGGCCATCGACGAACTCGCCAAGATCGCCGCTGGAAGAGCTCCGGTTCCCCTCGACGTCTTCACCAAGGACCTCGCGGCTCCCTCCGTCACCCTCGGCGGACAGGAGGAAGCCTCGGGGAATCGCTCCGACCCCCCTCGGGGGCTGCGGTGACGCCCGAGGCCCCTCTACCACTGAGATCCCCTCGGATTCCGAGGCACCCTCGGAGTCGAATCCTAAGGTCATGGAGATCGACGGTGGGGACCCAGAAGCCGACCCCAAGCCAGACTTGAGAAAGCCATACCTCGACTGGATCGTCCGAGGAATCCTCCCCGAGGACTTCAACCAAGCCAGGCGTATCGCAAGAAGAGCGAAGTCCTTCGTCGTTATCGAGGATGAGCTCTACAAGCGAAGCCCCTCGGGTATCCTGCAGCGATGCATCACAGTCGAGGAGGGCCTCACCCTGGTCCACGAGATCCACGCCGGCGTGTGCGGGCATCACGCTGCTCCTCGCTCCCTCGTCGGTGGCGCTTTCCGACAGGGTTCTACTGGCCGACCGTGGTCGCTGACGCCACCGAGGTAGTACGCACCTGCGAAGGGTGCCAGTACTACGCTCGTCAGACGCACCTGCTGGCTCAGGCGCTCCAGACCATCCCAATCACATGGCCTTTCGCCGTGTGGGGTTTGGACCTGATAGGACCCCTCAAGAAGGCGCCCGGGGGCTTCACTCATCTGCTTGTCGCCATCGACAAGTTCTTCAAGTGGATCGAGGTGCACCCTGTCATCAACATCCGGTCCGCACAGACGGTACTCTTCTTCACCGACATCATTCACCGCTTTGGAGTCCCGAACTCTATCATCACCGACCACGGCACCCAGTTCACGGGAGCAAAGTTTTGAGACTTCTGTGATGAACACTAGATACGCATCGTCTGGTCCTCGGTCACGCACCCTTAGACGAACGGGCAAGTGGAGCGGGCCAACGGGATGATATTGCAAGGACTCAAGCCTCAGATCTTCAACAAGCTCAACAAGTTCGGTAAAAGATGGTTCGAGGAGCTCCCCTCGGTCCTCTAGAGCCTCAGGACGACGATGAGCCAGGCTACGAGATTCACGCCCTTCTTCCTGGTGTGCGGCGCCGAGGCCATTTTGCCTACCGACTTAGAGTTCGGATCCCCAAGGCTCAAGGCTTACGACGAGGCCCGCAACCAAACGGCTCGGGAGGATTCGCTAGACATACTCGAGGAAGCAAGGGACGCCGCCCTTCTACACTCAGCGAGATACTAGCAGTCCCTCCGATGCTACCACGACCGGTGAGTCCGGATCCGAGACCTCAAGGAAGGCGATCTGGTGCTCCGTCTTCGCCAGGACAATAGAGGGTGCCACAAGCTCACGCCACCTTAGGAGGGCCCCTTCATCATCGCCGAAGTACTCAGGCCGGGCACGTACAAGCTCGCCAATGAAGCCAGTGAAGTCCTCAACAACGCTTGGAACGTCCAACAGCTACGTCGCTTCTACCCTTAGAAATTCCAAGCATTGTACATACGCTTTGTACCTTTGGATAAATAAAACTAAGTCGTTGGGCGTTCACTCAAGTTACAGCATTTTGCCCTCGAAAGGACTCAGTGAGACTTGGTTTTGGCTCACCAAAACTAAGCCTCCCTCAGAGGCTAGAAAGGGGGGAACCCCCTCCTGGAAAGCACCCCCCAGAAATCTTTTTTCGCTTTTCTGGGTATTTTTCGTAAACTCTACGTTCCCGAAGGTTTCGTGTACTTAGGAAAAGGCACGACCGAGGCTGTCCCAAGGCTGAGAGTGGCCAAGCCGCGAGGCCACCCACGCCCGAGCGCTACGGTGCCTCCGCTTGACGTCCTCAGCCAAGGGATGACTCCAAGTGCCGCGGGGAGGCCGCTCAATACGAAAAGGTAATAGGGCCATGACAACTACTCGCGCAGTCCTTACCTTTGGATAAAGAGCGACCCTTGGCTGCAAAGTATCCTCACATGACTAAGTAACGAGTCAAACGGATGGGAAACACGTGAGATAACGAAAGAACCAGCACAAAAAACACAAGGCCTCGACGGGCCAATTCACAAAGTGTTTCAGGAACACTGGCCAACATAAACTTTCATTTACATGGGCACTTGGGCCCAGCCTGCAGGGTCTACTGAGGGGCGTCCGGGCCGCTAGTTTCTCTGGCGGTGGCGTCCACGGCCTCGGAAGCTTGGACTCCAGCGCCCACGGCCTCGGTGTCTCCGGCGTCGGCCTCCACGGTGTCGGCGGTTGCGACCTCGGCATCCACAGCCTCGGCGCTACCGGCTGCACCCGGAGGGGTGGAGACGATAGCAGGGGCGAAGGTTTCCGCCAGCGCGAGTGGAGCTCCACTTGCCTCAGCCTCCTCGACGAGTTGTGCGAGCACATCACCCTCGCGACCCATCTCCTCCTCGGCTACCACGAGCCCCTCGGTGATGCGGGCGAGGTCGAGCCGATAGTGGGACCTGGTCAGCGTGAGTGTATGCGACACGCCGACAAGGAGGGCTTCCAGGGCACGCACCTCCATCCACCGCGGCATCGTAGCTAGCCGCGCTGCCAAGTTGCTACCGCCGGCGTCCTCCGCCTCCACCGCGGCACAGACGGCCGTGGCCTCGCGCGTCGAGGCGTTGAGCTCACCCTACGCGGAGTAGTAGGCAGCCTGCGACGCGGTCAGGCTTTCCTCCAGCTCTGTCACTCTGCCCTGCAAGCCTACAATAACCCGAGAATGAAACTCTCGGACAACGCAGCACAAGCATGAGGGACAGTCACAACACTTACCCTGCACCTGGCCACGGAGAGCCTCGTTCTCGGAGATCCCCTGCAAGACCGCATCCTTCAGCTTGGAGTACTCCTCGGCCAAGACGATGTGCTCAGCCTCGGAAGCCTCTAGCTTCTCGGACAGGGACTTGATGGAGTCCGCCGAGCGCGACGCCTCGGCGCCCATCGCCTCCTTCTCAGCTCGGAGCTGGTCGAGGCTCTTGACGTGGCCCGCCGCGATCTCCCTAGAGAGAGTGGCGTCCTCGCGCGCCGTCAAGGCCTCGGTCCGCAGCTCGGAGACAAGAAGGCGGAGCTTCTCGAGCTCGGCGTCCTTCTCCAACACTGTCCTCGCCAGCTGGGCCGCCTGTCCCTTCTCCTGAAGGTACTAGTCGTGGAGGCCCGGCCAGCGGAGAACCTCGACTTCTCGCTCGGCGCTGCCGGCGGCGATGAGCCGCCACCCGCCCGGGCGCTCGACGTCACCTCTGGGGATCCAACCCCAGGCAGCGGCTCAACTCGTCCTCGTCCCATTCTGCCTCCACGTCATCGTCGTCGTCACCATACTCTGTGGTGTTCGACGGCGTCTCACCGAAGGGAGACCCTCACGCTCTGCCGCCGCCCCGCGGCAGAGGCGGGCAGTCCCCCTTCTCTGGCGCTGCGGGCGTTGCAGCGCCCGCGGCACTCTCCTTCTTCTTCTTCTTTGCCTCCGCGCGGTCGCAGTTGGCCTTCTTCTTCATGGCAAGTGGGGGCTTCGACGCCTTTAGCTTCTCCGAGAGCCCCTGCGAGCGCGATCACAAGGGTTAGCGTGGAAAAGAAGAAGAAGAACGGAGCGCGCATCGGAGCGGAGGAGTAGGCCTTACCAGGTGGATGTAGTCCTTCTCCGGCCGCATGGCGACCTTGAACAGCTGCGTGTTCTCCACCGACACCGCCTACCTCGTCCGGTCGAGGGCTTCGGCGTAGCCCAAGTCCTCGGCCACCATCCGGGTCCCTCCCAGGCGTTGCCGGGCCACATGTCGTACAGCGCGTACTGCCGGTGCATGAGCGGCAGCATCCGCCGCGCTTGTGGAAGCCAGCGATCACTCCCGAGGCGTCTAGTCCCGCTTTGGGCAGGCGCGCCGGGGCGGAGAACACCCTCCTCGGCGGGATCACCTTCTCGGCGATCAGCTCCTTCCGCCACGACGGCGGCTCGGAGTCGAACACCTTCCCAGTGTAGGCAGGCGGGTGGCCCTAGTAGTTGCGGTGGTAGAACCACTTGCCGTGCCCGACCCACGTCTCGAGGTGGCGAGCTTCGTCGGGATGTAGTCCCCGCGGTGCACTGGACGCGGCTACAACGTCATTGCCCGGCCCCAACGACGATCGTCTCCCCCGCTCCCTCTCCTTCTCCTTTCCCTTCTCCTTCTCCGCCACTGGCGGAGACTTCAGGAACAAGGAGGCCTCAAAGAAGTAGAGCCACAAGTCCCAGTGGGCGTCGATGCCGAGGTATCTCTCGCACAGCGCCACGAAGACCGCCGTGTGCGTAATGCAGTTGGGAGCCAGGTTGTGGAGCTCCAAGCCGTAGTGCTCCAAGAGCACCCGCAGGAAGCGGCCCACCGGCATCCCGAACCCGTGCTCGTGGAACGCCGTGAAGCTCACGACGTACCCCGACGGAGGGCGCGGGAACTGATCATCCGGCGGCGGCACGATCCGCTCCCCGCCGGGAAGTCGGTCAGTGCTTGAGGCCCCTTCTCCACCAACGCCACTAGCTCCGCCTCCGTCACCGAGCATGTCTCCCCAGTCCGCCACGCCAATGACATCGGCCCTGGGCGCCATTGGGAGAGCGAGATCAAGCTAGGAAGGCGGTGTGGAAGGTCTCTCTTCCTCTCCTCTCCGGCGAGCTTAAGAACTTTTCTGGCGGCAGGGAAGGCAAGGGCGAAATGCGGCGGCGTAAAGAAGAACCGCCGGCACGGCCCCGCGCCGCAGTATTTATACGGCGCCTTGACGCTTCCCCTCGCCGCATTAAATGCGTATCGGCCCCCGATACGCCTACTCGGATTACACACCGCGCGGCGAAGCGCCGGCGCCGCACGGCGGCGCGGCCACACGGGCTCGGCGCACCACGCGTGTTACGGCGAGCTCCCCCACGTGAGGATCCGGGCCACGGAGCCGAGGCCTTGCCACCCGTAGCGTGGCCACGGCCCGGCCGCAGCGCCGCACATCACATCCCTCGTGGGACCCACGAGCACACGCGCACGACAAGCTGCCACGATGGGGAAAGTGGGGCCCGCCACCTCCCGTATGCGGCTCCACATTCGCGTTGGCGCCTAAAAGCGGCGCGCCCATGCCACCCGAGGACACGGCGGGAGTTTCCTTCTACAAGAAGGAGCCCTCCGGCGGCGGCCGTTCTGTCCCGAGGTTTGTGGGCTGACCCACCATAGGGTTCGGCCCCGCCCACCTCGGGGCGGCAGAGTCGGGGGCAGCTCGGGACGGCCTCATACACGGCCTGGCCCCTGCGCTTAGCGGGCCGTCCTAGCAAAGCATCCGAGGCCAGGCGTGGCAGCCAGAGTTAGGGGATCCCGCGTGGGAGAGCACCGAGCCCTCGGAACTCGGTGGACGGGACCCGAGACCCGCCTCAGGCATACCGTGCAGGCTCTTATGAAGCGCGCCTCTGGGCCTAGCCGACCCCCAACGAACGGGGCACGGGCGCTTCACCCGATCCTCCCGTTAACAGCTCACCGGACCTAGTCGTGTTCGACACTCGTCGGCGATAAGCGCGTGATAAGGACACGCCCTAATTTGCCCAATATTTGTCCCAATCTTTCACGGTACAAAAATCAAACCCGTGCTTGCACGTTCTCCAAGAGATCGCTTGCAAGACACCAATAAAGCAATAGTGTCGGCCTTTGATTAATGGTTAATTACTCAATGAATCTCAAGCCACAAAGAAGTTCAAGAACTATGAGAGACACGGCAAAGACTCGATATAAGTCTTGTTTATTCAGCTCGAGCGTGCAATATCAAATAGATAATCCTTCACGAGAATTCAATAGGATCAAAGATAAACCGATCTCCCACAAACGAGCAAGTAGTAACGACTAGCAAAGATGTGACGGACGTAGTAGCAAAGAAGACAACTTTGAACCAATAATTGTCACCGTTAATTAAAGCTTTAACAACAGATAGAACTATCTCAAGGCAAAGACTACTCGGCAAAGGTAGATCACGAACAGATATAATATAATGATATGATCTCTCGTGAATAATCCAGTCACAACCAAGTTGTATCAAGATAGATCAAATATCAACAGGAGAAATATCAATGATAGATAGAGGGATCAACTTACAAAGGATGCAATCCAAACCCTAGATAACTTCTCCCACCCACGGCCACGACGAACCATGATCGAAAGAGAGGGAACTTCAAGAATTCCAAGCGACGCACCCGAATCGTAAATACCGATCACGCACTCCACGCAAATCCACGAAGGATCCGGATCAATCACCCCAACTAGGGTTCTCGAGCAGCGGGGCGCTCGACGAGATAAACTCTACACAATAAAAATCCAATCTAATCTACTACAAGGGCTATGCCTGCACTATATGGCTCGCAGGCCAATAGAAACACCAGGTCCGACTCAACCATAAGGTGCACACATGACGTGTGCATAACGAAACCTGGCTAAGAAACTAAAATAAGGAAAATATAAATTATAGCGGCCGCTTGACTAATATACTTGATTAGTCTCCCATTCGTTTTACGTAATTGGCCGTGGGGCAAGGATGCGACTTCACGTTGGCTCTGCGTCGTCGGCATGGAATCAAGCTGAATAATGCGTGATCTCTCTTTCTTCTTCCTTTTCAAACCTCATGTGTCTAAAAATTAACTTGCATGGCAAATTATTGGTAATTGTGCTAAGACCCCCTTCAGTCATATTATTATGCTTCGTGTCATCATCGAAATAAAATGAGCCAAACTTTATTAAAGGGAATCCTGTCATACTATTACTCAATAAATTCTTTGAAGTTGAAATATTAGAAACCTTGCACTTTTCCTCGAACTAAGAGACGAACTAATTTCAGCAGCCATGGCCTCATCATTCTCTCCTCCTTGAAACAAAGCCGTCCTCGGCTTTGGAATATATTTAGGAGCTTCTTTTGCAATGATCTTATCCTTGTCCTTTGTGCCAATTGCATTAGAACCTAACTGATTCATTCGAGGAGTCAAAACAAACCTTGCCCAAAATATTCTCGATGTGCACAAAGAAATTCTCAAACCGCAATTGGAGACCTGATAGCCATGTCATCATTGGTAACTCCAAATAAAACAGTTCGTGGCTTTGACATGTCATTGGATGATTCATTATTAGTTGAGGCAACCTGCAAAGCATAACATTCTTTTCAGCTGCCAAAGTGCCTTGTGATATCTCGAAGCAATAGTTTGGGAACTTATAGCCACATCACTCTCTCCCTCTTGAAGCAAAGCCGTCCCTCGGCTTTGGGGTAAATTCAGGAGCCTTTTTCTTCGCTTTCACGAGGAGCAAACACCTCGGTCTTAATAGCACTATCGAACATTGGTTTGAGTACATGATGAACTCCCTTGTGCACAAATGAAAAATTATTGGAACGACCACCATGAGTAGCGTCAAGATCAAACTGCCATGGCCAACCCAACAATAAATGGCAAGCACTCATCGGTGCAATATCACAGATCCATCAGATCAACATAATTTCCAATGGAAAATTTAACTCGCACCTTGTGAGTAATTTTGAGTGTACCACTTTGGTTCATCCATTGGACATAATGCGGCATTGAAGCCGCCACGTAGACAAAGATAAAGCATGCACAA
Organism: Chrysopogon serrulatus; assembly: GCA_015844335.1. Lineage (NCBI taxonomy): Eukaryota > Viridiplantae > Streptophyta > Magnoliopsida > Poales > Poaceae > Chrysopogon > Chrysopogon serrulatus. Next base: position 151,301 of record JADLZL010001932.1, on the reverse strand, counting down.
GATCTGAACTAATAGCATTTGTGAAGCTACCACCATCAATAATTAGCTTGCATACTTTATCTTGAATTTTGCACTCGAGACTGAAATATATTGGACCGCTGCCCTTTGACTCGAACAACAAAGATCATCACATTCGACTTCTTGAGCCAACATAGATAACCCATTTGTTGTATCATCAACAATATCAATCAATGGTCCCGTAGATTTTTCTTCCATCTCTTTTTCTACTACAACAACCTCCTTGCTGTGTGCTTTGGAGGATCGGAAGAAATTGCAGAAATATAACTAACATAGTTCTTCTTTGGCGGCTTGGCATAAGAAAATGCGTAAGAACTAGCCTCCAACGTTTTAACAGGAACAACAAACTGCTGATTGTCAACATATTGAATTTCCCTTGCTTCCATGCACTTTCTCGGTGGGACTAAGAGAATTGCTGGCAAAAGCGGATAACTTTTACCATAATTTCTTTGATCCGTAGCTTCCTTCAATTTAGGAGGAGAAAAAATATCAGCACGCATAGACTTGCCATAAGTAGCACTAGAAGCCAACTTATTATGAGAACTAATATCAACAGCTTGCCGATTAGAAGCGAGGATGATACTCGGTTCTAGTGATAGAATTAGCCCAGGAGGAGCGAACAACCGACCGGGTTGGCTAGAGAGTCTTTTGCACCAAAGACCAACTATCTTCTCGCTTCGGCTTAGGAGGAGGATCAAGTCGGTGCCGCAGCACGGCTTTCATATCGTGCCATGTCCTGCAAGGTTCTTCTCCTCTCATGACATGTCCTTTATGTAATTCCCGCCACCATATCAAAAGATTATCGAAAAAAGTCTTTTTAGCAAAAACAACCGCATGTGTGACGCAAGTCCACGACCCCACAAAAAATTCTCCATAGCATCTTCCCAAGCATAGTAAAGATAACCATAGGATACTGTATAAAGTGTTGGCACACATTTAATATCCTTGTTAGCAAGGCTATAATCAGCCACTGAATAAATTCAAATGCACCGTGAACAACCTAGAAGCTGATACCACCTGATAAGGACACGCCTAATTTGCCCAATATTTGTCCCAATCTTTCACGGTACAAAAATCAAACCCGGTGCTTGCACGCTTCTCCAAGAGATCGCTTGTGCAAGTACACCAATAAAGCAATAGTGTCGGCCTTTGATTAATGGTTAATTACTCAATGAATCTCAAGCCACAAAGAAGTTCAAGAACTATGAGAGACACGGCAGCACTCAGATATAAGTCTTGTTTATTCAGCTCGAGCGTGCAATATCAAATAGATAATCCTTCACGAGAATTCAATAGGATCAAAGATAAACTGATCTCCCACAAACGAGCAGTAGTAGTAACAAACTAGCGGTATGTGACGGACAGAGTAGCAGGCGGTAGCAACTTTGAACCAATAATTGTCACTTTGTTAATTAAAGCTTTAACAACAGATAGAACTATCTCAAGGCAAAGACTACTCGGCAAAGGTAGATCACGAACAGATATAATATAATGATATGATCTCTCGTGAATAATCCGGTCACAACCAAGTTGTATCAAGATAGATCAAATATCAACAGGGAGAAATATCAATGATAGATAGAGGGATCAACTTACAAAGGATGCAATCCAAACCCTAGATAACTTCTCCCACTCACGGCCACGACGAACCATGATCGAAGAGAGGGAACTTCAAGAATTCCAAGCGACGCACCCGAACTGTAATGTACTCGATCACGCACTCCACGCAAATCCACGAAAGGATCCGGATCAATCACCCCAACTAGGGTTCTCGAGCGGCGGCGGCTCGACGAGAGATAAACTCTACACAATAAAAAAAATCCAATCTAATCTACTACAAGGGCTATGCCTGCACTATATGGCTCATGCAGGCCAATAGAAACACCAGTCCGACTCAACCATAAGGTGCACACATGACGTGTGCATAACTAAAACCCGGCTAAGAAACTAAAATAAGGAAAATATAAATTATAGCGGCCGCTTGACTAATATACTGATTAGTCTCCCATTCGCTTTCACGTAATTGGCCGATGAGAGCAAGGATGCAGCTTCACGTTGGCTCCGGTCGTCGGCATGGAATCAAGCTAAATAATGCGTGATCTCTTTTCTTCTTCCTTTTCAAACCTCATGTGTCTAAAAATTAACTTGCATGGCAAATTATTGGTAATTGTGCTAAGACCCCCTTCAGTCATATTATGCTTCGTGTCATCATCAGAATAAAATGAGCCAAACTTTATTATAGGGAATCCTGTCATACTATTACTCAATAAATTCTTTGAAGTTGAAATATTAGAAACCTTGCACTTTTCCTCAGAACTAAGAGACGAACTAATTTCAGCAGCCATGGTCTCATCAGCGCGGCAAAGTCCACCCTCCTCCCTGCGGAAGGGATGCTGAGGTGCGTAAAAAACTAATGGCTGAGTACCCATCGGATCCCCCTCGTCGTCACGAGGGCTCAGGGGCTTCCCCAACGATCGAACCAGTTCAGGAAAACGCCCTAAAACCTAGCCGAACCTCCGGACGAGTCGACGGGCCCGGAGGCACGGCACCACGGACCATTTGTACACCAAAACACGTACAAGCCCTCGGACGAGTGCTCTCCCTCCTCCGAGGCCTCGGGGGGGCTACACCGGTGCGCTTTGCTTGCGCCCCCCGAAAGCACGACTCCCCAGACAGCCTCAAGCCACACCGTGCAAGCTAAGTACAAGCCCTCGAAGGAGTCTCCCAAACTCCTCCGAGGCCTCGGGGGCTGTTGACACCTCTTAATGTTATCTCTAATAACGGCGCCAAAAATGCTAGAGTAGCGCACCGCCACTAGAATGCCAAGTTGTCATCCCCAGCATAACACCAAGGGGTGTGGTATTAAATCATGCTACCATCTAGAATATAGAAATGTATCCGCAAGCGCACAGATCAAATACCATTGTAGTATTTTACCCAGAGTATTACGGGTTATCATTTATATTTTCCTAAGGGAAGGTCTACATGGCTGTGTAAAGGTAGTGTGTTGACCTAGAGTGTAATGAATAGGCATAACCATATCCTCACTACTCAATGCAAGGGTAAGTCACAAGATAATTGATAAGATAATTGTATAATCATCAGCGTAAACAGATAGAGACTCCTAGCTATATCATTAGGGTTGCTAGTAGAACATCAAGAGATATTCCTGGGTTATTCCTAGCTACATGTCAATGTATATTCCCATGTATGACACTCTCAAGTCTCTTATTTTATGTGGTATTTATGGATTCTCACCAAGACAGTGATGATGGTTGCCTTTCTTTTCATCCTATAGCTAAAGCTTATGTGGAGCTTATAGGTAAGGAGAAAGCTGAAGGAGCAAACTTGCAATGCATATGTTGTTGAGTCAAACAATAGATCCATGGAGAAACAAGTCATGTAGTCGAATCAAGACGTATAGGTGGATGGATATGGTGGATATATGGTGGAACCTAATTCTACTCAGCTCCTTTGGATGCTTCTCTCTCCCTTTGAAACATTGAAGACTGGCCAGAGGGTATGAGCTATCTTTTTTCTTTCTTCTTTTCTCTTCTTTTCTCTTCTTTTTTTTTCAGGGAGTCGGGCATCTAAGTACCCATTGTTTTGCGCTGGGACACTAGTCCATTTTTCTTTTCTTCTCCCCTTTTCTCTTTTTTTTCAAACTATCTTTTTGCATAGCTCATAGCACTCCTTTTGGCATTGATAGGATTTGGAGAGATAACAATAGGAACATGGAGCATTTATTGAGTGGCTAACCTAATGGAATATTTTTGGTATTATTTCCCAGTATAGGATAAAAACATTTTTGGAATGGATGTGGGTGGAATGGCATATTGTTGCGTCTACTCTAGTGTAGAGTGGTGCATATAGAGGTGGATCTTGATTTAAGAGCATGACCAGTTTCTCACCAGGGTCACAAAAGTTGACAAAACTCAATGCAAGACAAGCAGCATATATATAGAAGTTTAATTAGCCTATCTCATCATGTTTGGCTCTGGTGGGGATGTAAGCTTTGTCATATAGAAACTCATCATGTTTTTATATTTTTTCAAAAGATAAATCTCCGAACTCTAGTGTCACTTAGAACAAGATATATAGCAGCTCAGACTTTCTCAATCTTATCAATCAGGTACCTAGACTTAGTTCAAGCGTATGCAACCCACAAGTTTCAGGCTCAGAGCAAATTCTCATGTCAATACAGTTGGAGCTAAAACTTAAGAAAACTTTTATCCAAACTCTAGGCATTTCGTGGGGTGTTGTAACAGAGCAGCTTATCATCATTTCAATTCATTCAAGAGCTTTCTTCTATTGACTCTAGACAGACAAAAAATTTTATTTAATTTTTTTCATTTTTTAAAGACTCAAACTATAAAACTCAAAAAGACTCTAAAGACTCTTAAAAAGCATGGACCTTCATGTGGCCACATATTTTTGGTATTTTTAGATTTTCTTAGATACTATGGTGAACCTTCATGTGCTCACATGTTTTTGGTATTTTTAATTTTTATGACTGACTCGATAATCACGTAGGTACACTTACCTGGGTATCTAGGGGATGCCTTCCCCCAAGCTGGTTGTTGTCGTGGTTGAGCATTGAAGCTGAGCAGTCCTCTCGATGGAGCTCACGCTTGTGAGAGCTGGTGTAGCCAAGAACCTTCATCTTATCCAACCGTAAGTTACTTCCTTCACACACGGTGGTTAGTCAGATGCAAGAAGGTGTACTTCGAGTGATGAAGATGATGATCCCTAGGTGGACTGCCTCTCAGAGTCATCCTGCAGCAAACATCTCACAAAACACCAAAACTCGTGGAACAGGTTAGGATAAAAGTTAGTGGTTAGCCGTTCGAGGATTAGTTGTTGTGATAAGTTTTCATTATAGTGCATTCAAAGTGGCAGGATGCTCAATGATTTTTTGAATTTTTTTTTTCAAACAGAATTAAAAATATGTATTCTAATTTTTATTTTATTTTTATGCCACCATCTGTGAAGGCTCACGTAGCTTGCGCTACAGGCATGTCACATGGGGCTTTAAGGTTTTCCAATTGTTTTTGTGGTTTTCTATAAAGATGACAAAAACTAACTATGAATTAAAAGTGCAAGAAAGTAAATGGATAACTACCATTGTAACCTTATGGCAAGGGTGCGGAGTTTAAAGTCCTCCGGACAAGACTTCTAGTCGTCTTCACTCCTGGGGTGCTTCATCGGATCCCGAGGATGGGGACCCTGATGTTGGACCTCCTGGTGACGATGTCTTAGTTGAGGAGGTTACCTTTTCTTTCCATACCTTTGTAGGTTGTTGCTTTGGTGCTGTAGACTCTTCCTTAATTTCCTCCTTCTCAACAGTGCTCTTTTGAGAGCGATTCCTCTGGTGCTGACGTCTCCTCTTGAATTGGGTAAAAGCTGCTAATCCAGGAGAGTTATAATCTTTAAAATAACAGTGTACCTTCTCTCCTGAGAATTGGAAGTGGACTTGGCCTGATCCATTGTAGATGATCGCGCCGGTAGTCTTTGAGGAACGGCCTTCCAAGTATGATCGGTGTCTCGTCTTCTTCTCCCATGTCCAATATCGTGAAGTCGGTCAGGACGTAGTGGTCCTGGATCATGACCATGATGTCTCTTGCTACTCCCTCCGGAAATCTTGTCGTATTGTCCGCCAGCTGCAGCTGCATATAGGTAGGGTACAGAGGTGTATCGAATAATAGATTATATACTTTTTGGATATTATGTTGACAGCTGATCCAGTGTCGCAGAAGGCATTGTAGAATGAGCACTGTCCAATAGTGCAATCAATGGCTGGCGTGCTTGGATCCTCCTTCTTGGTTAGGAATGGTGAAGCTAGGAGGTGGTCATGCTTGTACTCAACAGCCTTGACTACTTGGACTTGCTTTCTCACTTGTCTTCTGTTCTTGTTCTTTCTCTTCTCATTTGAATTCCTCTTGGTTCCTTCACTTGTTGGCTTGACTGGGAAGTAAGCTCCTCTTGGATCTATGGGAGCTTCAAGGGTCTTGTTCTTAAAACTGAACTTCTCTTTATTGCCCTTGATGGTGAAATAAATCTTGGCACTGTTCATGTAGATGACAGCCTTTGCAGTACTCAGGAATGGTCGGCCAAGAATGATTGGACTCTTGGGGTCTTTGCCAGTATCCAGGACTATAAAGTCTACAGGGACATATGATCTTCTGATTCGTATACACACGTCATCTAAGATTCCCTTGGGGTACTTGATCGTCTGGTCTGCAAGCTGCAAACACATATCTGTGTACAACAAAGGTGCCCATGGAAAGACTTGGTCGAAAATTACCTTAGGCATGATGTTGACACTTTGGCGCCTAGATCGCAGACAACTTCGGGGGAAGTCATGTTTGCCCAATAGGGATGGGAATCACGGTCTCTCCCCTGGATCTCCCCCTCTTAGGTGGCATGGAGTCATCCTTCCATCCTGATGATGCTTCAACATAGTAACCTGCATACACATCAACAAGATTCGTGGCCTCGGGCTCTAGATGTTGCCCTAGAATCTTACCTTCGTTGGTCAGTGGAACAGCGGCCGCCAGCTGGGCTAATTGTTGTTCTATCATTTTATTGAAGCTAAGCTGGTTCTTAACAGCAGAGGTGAAGCTATCCATTTTATTGTTTATGTTCTCTAGCATTTTATCATTGGATGCTACTTTCCTAGATAAAGTCTCCATAATTTTATTTTGGTTGGAAATCACTTCTCTCAAAGACGGTTGAGCATAGTTATTGTAATTATTGCCTTGAAAGTTACCTTGGTAGTTGGGCCTTTGCTGGTTCCATCCTTAATTTTGAGGACGATAGTTGTTGTTGTTGTTGTTGTTGATGAAGTTCACGTCCTCACGGGTCTCAGGACAGCTGTTGCTTGAGTGTCCCATATTGCCACATACTTCACAAGTCATGCATGCATCATTAATGCGCATGACATCTTGTCTTTGGCTTGATTTATCTTCCAGCTTTTTTATGAGCAGATCTATCTTGGCGCACAAATGTCTACCTCTTTGAGTCTGGTGCATTCCTCCACTCCTCTTGCGGGTGGTTTGGCGCTCATCATTCCAATCTTGGTTGGAGGCCATCTTCTCCCATAAGAGCAAAGTAGCTTGTGGTATGGTCGGTGACATAAATGCACCTCCAAAGGCAAAGATCAACATTATTGCGGGTGCTGTTGGTGAGCCCATGATAGAAAGTTTGCATCATGAGCCAATTCTCCATCCCATGATGAGGACATTCTGATATGTAATCTTGAAAGTGTTTCTAGGCCTCGGGACTGACTCATCATGTTGTCGCTGGAAACTCGAGATCTTCCCCCTTAGGGCACTTATCTTGCCCATAGGAAAGAATCTTACTAGAAATGCTGTGGAGCACTTGTCCCAAGTTGTATGGTTATCTTTGTTGGCATAGAACCATTGCTTTGCCTTTCCCAACAGTGAGAATGGGAACAGACGGAGTAGAACGGTATCCTTTGGTACATCCTTCAGCTTGAAAGTGCTACAAATCTCCTGGAAGTGTTGGAGATGCATCTTCATGTGCTTTTCCACAGAACAGGTTGGCTTGCACCATGGTGATAAGAGCTGGCTTGAGCTCGAATCCATTCTCCCCAACTTCAACGTTAGGTCCAGTGTGGATGTTGTTGGTGTTTGGAGCGGAGAACTCGCGCAGTGACTTATCAGCCATTTCCTCAAAAGTTGGTGTTAAGTTGCCCTCTTGTTGCTCTTCTTCTTCTTCTCTTGTAGGAGCTTGCTCCTCCAAAGAACGAACCTCGGTAGTGCGTGTCCTTGATGGAGATTCAAAGATGTCCCTCACTTGCTTGGAATTTCTTCCTTCGAAAGAGTTTCTCCTCGGATTTTCAACGTAGTTATCCGGCGTATCAAAACCACTCATTCATTACCCCTCGCATAAGATTTCACAAAGATAGAAAACACAAGGGTAAGCCTGCATTGAGTCGGGGTCTATGGTTTCCTCTATCTCATTAGTTTGTTAGGTCTATCGCTATCCTTTTTAATTGCCAATTGGCCTCCCCGGCAACGGCGCCAAAAATGCTTGTTGACACCTCTTAATGTTATCTCTAATAACGGCGCCAAAAATGCTAGAGTAGCGCACCGCCACTAGAATGCCAAGTTGTTATCCCTAGCATAACACCAAGGGGTGTGGTATTAAATCATGCCACCATCTAGAATATTGAAATGTATCCGCAAGCGCACAGATCAAATACCATTGTAGCATTTTACCCAGAGTATTACGGGTTGTCATTTATACTTTCCCAAAGGAAGGTCTACATGGCTGTGTAAAGGTAGTGTGTTGACCTAGAGTGTAACGAATAGGCATAACCATGTCCTCACTACTCAATGCAGGGGGTAAGTCACAAGATAATTGATAAGATAAGTGTATAATCATCGGCGTAAACAGATAGAGACTCCTAGCTATATCATTAGGGTTGCTAGTAGAACATGAAGAGATATTCCCAGGTTATTCCGAGCTACATGTCAATGTATATTATGGTTAGTGCAATACACCTAGTAATCATGACTAAGGTTAGCATTACATCTATTCATAGTGGACATACTAAAGAAGTTTGAGAACATAGCACACACTTCCGTCGTATACAAGCCCTACTGTGCCTATAAACGGGGTTCGGATTACATAGGACTCAACAGAATGTCACACCCGCGATCTACCAAACTCGGCCTATAGGGTGCATTCACGGATAAACAATGTATAAGCACCACGCTTACACAATGTTTATCACTCATCCAACGATCAATTAGATGAGTGCTATACGAACCTATGGATAAACATAATGTTAATCTAGCTATACTAAGCATATAACCATAATAGACAAAGAACATAATAACTATGAATATAAGTAAATAAGAATTCATCAATTCAATTGTAGCAATCATATAACTATACAATAAAAGAGAACAAAGGCGAGAGGAGGTAAGAACTATACCAAATCCAAGCTCTTGATGGCTCCAGAATCCAAGCCTGCGCTTGCCTCCCTCTAGTTCTAATCTAGCTATCTTGGCCCTAGCTAAGGAGCTCTGATTAGGGTTTCTAGCTGATGATCGGACTTCCGAATGAGAATGAATGAATGGGGCCTCTCCCAAGGGGGTGCCTCTCCTTTTATAGCCCCAGGCAATGATCGTGAGCCATCGGATCAAACCAACATTGACGGGCGGCTAGAATTGATCCTCAAAGGCGGTGGAGCGAACCAGGCGAACCGGGACCCGACCGGGGCGAGGCCAAACCGGCCGGTGCAGGGGTGGGACCGGCCGGTCCCACCTGGTGGCCTCCCCAGGCCCCGGCTTGGCGTGGTGCCTTCTCGTCTCTTCTAGAACCTTCCCCTGTAGCCGTGGAGTCCGTTTTCCGTTTTCTTGTTCCGATAAGCTTGTATGTTTTGCGCCTTTTCTCGTTTACGCTTTGCATAAATAATGAAACACCAAAACTTCGTAGAATTTGGTCGAGTGTAAACCCTATGTCTATTTTGGTGATCACTTTTGCATCCTTTTCATGGCCGGTTGACGGTTGAATTAATACAATAGTGGCCGTCAACAGGGGCTACACCCGCCGGGTATGCTCGCGCGCACCCTACAGAGAACGTCGGTGGTGACCAAGGAAGCACGACCTCAGCCTCCGAACGAGTGCTCCTACTCCTTCAGAGGCTCGGGGGCTATTGTCGGGGACCAAAATAAGGGCCCCTTAAGGAAGGCCCAACAAACTCAAAACTAGGCCCAGCAAGCTGCCGCTTCTCATTTGGGCCACAGCCCCAAGGCACCAAAGCGCGCATACCATCATCGGCCCATCCGAGCCCACTCGGCAGGAGCCTCGGACAGGCGTCCACTCTCCGCCTCGCCCTAGCCCCCACCACTAGGGCCTCGGATGAACACTCACTCTCCGCCTCACCCGAGCCCCCACCGCCGGGGCCTCGGATGAGCCTCCAACTTTCGTCCCGTCCGAACCCCAGGCGACCAGGCCTCGGGGCGGGGCCGCTTGGCCTCCAGGGTCAAGGCCGTACCCCTGACTTGACGCATATCCACTACCATCGATCCCCATTCCGTGTCAGGGGCGTCCCACGCTCTGACAAGAGATTGGCATCATCCCGTCGTAGCCCACACCGCTGATCATGCTTACACGACCTCCACAGTGAAGGCCACGCCCCGTCACGTGAGGCGCCGGTGGCCGCCTAACCTCTACCGCCAGTGCCATCGCCCGGCTCGGGACGTCACCCACCACGCCGAAGCTGCATCAGCCGACGTCACCTTCCGTGCGGGAGTGGACTGGACGCCCCCTCCAGTCAACCAACAGTCCACCCGTGCCTTCGAGCCCGGGATGGGCGACCACCACGCCAAAGAACAGTCCGGCAAATTGTTCCAACCACTCCCCGTACGGCGCCACGCTCCGAGGCTCCCCGAGCCTCGGACTCCATGCGAGTCAAAGCTACAGCAGGCCACAGGGCTCTGTCATCCCCTCCGTCACCCTCCGCCAACTCCGAGCAGGGACATGAGTTATTCTGACCAACCGGGCTAGGGAGGTGACGTCGCACGGCCTCGTCACGACCCAGGATGGACTGCCCACTCTGAGGTCTCGAACGAGGGAAGACAGAAGCCCACGACCTTGCCACGACACAATCACTCCTTGTAAGGCTCTGCCCTCCCCTTGCGGCTATAAAAGGGGGAGGCAGGAGCCCGTAGGCGATAGAAGCACACAAGCCCGATATTGGCACTCCACTCAATCAACCACAAGACTTGGGACCCTGTCCCTCTCTCACTGCTTGTACACCCTACCTACGAGCACTTCGGTGCAAGATAATATAAGAACTCCTCCCCTCCACTGGACGTAGGGCCTTCTCTTGCCTGAACCAGTACAAATCCTTGTGTTCATCTTGCACACCATCTGGGGTTGGGAACACGCACCACAAATTAACTCGTTGGTGTTAGGACCACCAGTTCTAGCATCGACAATATGTAAGTAGGAACCTTGCCTCATAATCTATTAATGGGAATTGTGTGATTTGGATTTTAATGGATTTATGTACTGATATTAACCAACTCTATTGCTTAATAAATAAAATAAATATAAATAATTAATTTAGGATCATTAATTATTTAACCTAAATAAAGCCTACACTATATATATAAAGACTAATGCTATCTAATAATATAAACATATGTATATATATGCTATTACTACATATACCCCAAAAGCATAGGAAATGACCCTAGCCTAGGAATGAACACCAGTGGATTATAGTGGACCATCCTTGATATACTAAAACTTAATTACCAAGCTAATCAAGGTTAAGCACTAATGATCCAAAAAATAAAATAGAAAAGCATAGAAATTGGAAAGGAAAAGGAGAAGGGGAAAGAAGCCCACCAACCCGACGGACAGCCCAAAGCCGGCCTGCCCTTCCCCTTTCTTTCCTTCTCCTCAAGCGACCTACGGGCCCGAAATTTCCCACACCGGCCCTAGACACCACCCCACCTGCACTGGAAAGCGCCCCGGCCGAAACCGTTTTCGCCTTGGACAGCGACACGCGGGGGGGCCCGCCGCGTCGGCTCCATTCCCACTGTTCTTCTTCCCCCCGCCCGGCCTTATAAGGCGACGAACGTCGCGATGCCGCGTGCCCCACCGAGCCAGCTGGCCTCCCACGCTTCGCGCGCTACCCCGCGCCCCTACTCACTGCACTGCGGGCCCGTGAGTCACGCAAATTGCGTGACTCCTTCACGAGCGAGCGCACGCCGCAAGCCGCTACCGTGCTACGATTCCTCGCTGCCTTGGCCGCGAAGTCGAATTGGCGCCACCGGCTGCCAATTGGGTCTCGCTCGTTCCCAACGGCGATACCCCGAGTCGATCACAGCCGCCTGATCGCTCCCGTGCCCATGATCGCCGTCCGTCGCGCCATTGCCAGAGCTGCCCCGCCTATATAATAAGCTGCAACCAGCACTCCTAGGGCTTCCTAGACGCCTCGCTGCCACGCTGTGGCGTGCACCAGACCATGCCAAGTCGAGAGAGAGGGACGAGAAGCAAGAGGGAGGAAGAAGGAGGACGCCGAAGTTCCGCCAGGGCCGATCACGGATGCTGGAGCTAGAGACAATGATTCGATCGACTACGGCGATGCTGCAGCTCGGCACACGGTTCTGCACCACCTCGCCACGGCATCGACTCACGCGGCATCGCTATCCTGTCTTCCCTGCAACCACGGTGAACACCATCGTTCCCCGTTCCAACCTTATCTTGCTGCGGCCATGGTGTTCCTCACCGGGAACGCACAGGCCAGAGCCACCACCGGCTCATGGACATGCGCACGCACACATACACGGACCGGCCATAGCCCTACGGAAGCGGTGCCATGTGCGCCGGCAAGCCTGCGCCCACCATATCACCGCCGTGGCCAAGCCATGCCATAGAGCGCCGCCATTCCGCCACCAGAGATCACCGGAGTAGGATATAGACCCCGGCGTAGAACGCAACCCACTGCAGAGCGTGCTACACGCGTGCCCACGACCAAGAAGTCCCTAGCCGAGCCCCATGAGCCGAATCATGCCACCGCGGGCATGTACCCGTGCGAGGCCATGCCGCCGCGGAGCTAGCGCTGCCGTGACCGTCGCCGTTCCCGCCGGAACTGACTACCTCGTGCCATGTAGGAAAGCCGTCGGGCACCGCCGCGAAGTCCTGAGTCAAAACCATGTAGAAAACCTGCCCGGACATCTCTTCTGTTGACTGGCGGCGTAGCCACCGAGCCACCGGACCTCCGCTGCTGTCTCACCATCAATTGGAGCGCCGCCACCCAAATTGGTCATCGACGCTGCCTCTAGTGTACACCTAGGGACCCGCCCTTCCAAACCTTAGCACCAATTGAGCTTCGCGCGGCTCGTGGCCCGGATACCGCCACTCACCGTCACAGTTGAATCGCCACCACCGCGAGCCGCCTCACCAGGTGCCCCGCCGTGCCTAACCGACGTCACCAACGAGCTCTGTGACTGCCCTGAACCATCAATTGATTGTTCGCACCTTCAATTGGACACTAGAGGAGTCGCTAACCCCTTGCCACCGTACATCGTCGCTGTTGTGCCGCCGTCGCTGTGGTTAGCCACACCTAGCACCCCACTGCCGCCGACGAGCACCCTGTTGGATTCATCGTGACCACGTGGAGCCGATGCCCTAGACAACCGGAGACGGAGACCGCCAGAGTGCCGCCGTGCACGCTAGTCGCTGCCGGCAGGAGCTCAGCGTCACAATGAGAATAGAGGGGAAGAAGAGAAGAAGGATGGCGCCTGTGCAGCTAGTCCATGTGAGCCAGAGGGAGATGGAAGGCGGGTGGACTCGGTTCACCATGCTCCACGTCTAAGGTCCATAGACCAACTGTAGCAGGTCCACTGTGAACCCCGCACCGTAGACCAGAGCCTGAGTCCATGTCTAGGGAGTCGACGTGTCACGCTACCATGTCGACACGTGGCGGGCCGGTCTGGCCCAGGCCCGGCCCTTCAAGCCCATCGAGGCCCACCAAAGACCCCACTGCTGATGTCACCATGACGTCATGCTGACATCAGCCCTACACAGTGACCAATTAGAGTTCGACATGTGTCACCCTCTGGTTTTTCGGCCCCTTTTCTTTTTCTGAATATTGATAAAACTTCAAAAATTCATAACTAATTCATACGAGCTCCAAATTCAGTGAACCAAATTTCTAAATTCATCTAAAATCGAGCTCTACGCAATGAACCTATGTTTGAGTGCATTTAGATCTTTTCATTATTCAGTTGCTCTTTGTGCTATCTATAGGAGTCGCTAACATGGCTATTTTTGTGCCGTTTCAGAGACGGAGGAGGAACGTGATGAGTACGATCGTAACTACAATGAGGAATTGGGAGACGACTGCTATAAAGGTGCCACATTCCATCCACTTCTTGTAGATCCTATTACGCATTGCAAATGAGTAGTACTGCTAGTGCTTTAATTACTGTTGCTATCACCTGATTAGGGTTGCATGGTAGTACTTCTTGATTGCCATTATCTTGACGCAACCTCACCCCTCCTCACCCGCTGTTAGGCTAGACACACACACGCTATCATGATTACTATTTTGATCTCTACTACGCTTTATATCTTGATGTGATGCATGGTGGAAACTGTTATATATATGACTAAGGCACGTGGTGCCAACCTAAACCTGATGGGTGGTGAGTGTGTCGTGTGTGTCTTGGGTGAGTGGAGGGTGAGGGTTGTGTCGACCGAGCTGGAATATGTGATGAGCTTGAGGTGAGTCTTGCCATGTGATGTGACCTAGGCATCCTATGAGATGAATACTTGTGGCGGGTATATGTGATGTGATGTGTGAGGTGGGATCCTGGGTGTGAGCCTGTTGAGAGGTGGAGCCTAGGACAGGGGTGCTGTGGTGGCACGTAAAATAGTAAATCTGATGAAGATGTCTAGCTTGGTCAATCCTAAGGACTTACTAGTACTCAGACTCACCGGAAATCCCTTACATTCTCACTCGCTCCCTAATGGGAAGGGAGACGGCTGGACTACTTGGTAGAGCGGTGCCATTACTGCCAGGTTGTGAGGTGATAGGGAGGGCGGTATGGATGCCGAAAGTTCCTGTATCGTTCGAGTTGGCAGTACCACTTGTTGGGCCCGGTGCTGCCTCCCCCAGTCTTAGCGTGCCGGTTCTCTGGGGTAACCCAGGGCTGAGTGGTAGGATGGCATCGTTCTAGGCTAGCAAGCAGTCAGGATTCTGCCTAGGAGGTCATGACTCCAAGGATGACCAATCTTGTGGGTATGTAAACCTCTGCAGAGTGTCATGGTTGATCGATCGATACATATGCCGACTTGTCGGCTATGGACCATTCCTGGGACCTGCTTCACTAGATAGGAGATGAGTCCTTTTCTTCCCCGTGTTGTGAGATAGAGCCGGTCGAGGACCGTTGAGGCAGGCCGAGTGGAAGTTGGCCTGTCGACACGAGTGAGATGAGATGTGGTGGATGAGGTGGATGGGTGGCATGGGATGGATGGATGGATAGGGTGTGTGTGTGGATGGGGTGTTAAACTTAAACTATATACATATTTATAATATATTATACTTGACAAATATTGCATAGGAAACCACAGGCAAATATAGGTCCTCTTGATCTAACCCTATTGCATCCAGTTCCACAAAGCATAGCAAAGCATAGGGTGGAAATGTGGTCAGTACATATCGTACTGATACTTTGGCATGCAGGTTCTGAGGAGACTTACAACTCTAAAGGATTCGATGGTTAGGGGTTTCGTCGCTACGCTCAAGTTGTTGGATAGAAGTGTCGATACGGAACCTAGATGGCTGCTCATCAGCACGGTTCCCACCAGGATAGAAGCAAGGAGGCCGGATCCGAGTAGATAACGGATCTTTCTAGTTAGACAAATAGAAAGTAACTTCTATAATATGAGCAGAACTCTTTCTACTAGTCCGACTAGGATTAGAACCATAGCTCTGGCTCCTTTGTCTCATAAAAAGGAACCAGAGGACCCTTTTTATAACAGATGAACAATACGCAATCATACATCAATCCGACGCAAAAGGCCAAGGCCGACTGGAGTAGAGCTTTTACTCGACGACGAGGGCTCGAACCAGGATAAACCGTGTGTCTCTTGCATGAAACCGACGAATTTCAGTCATTCACCGAGGTCTGAATCAACTACTACGGGACCCCCGTGGCAGGCTATCGGTGGCTAAACACCGATAGCTGACGCGCCAGGTAGGGGCTTTCGACGAATTCAATGTCAAAGGCTCGACAGACCTGTACACGATGATTTTCCTGAAGGATTCAATCTTCATCTTTGGAAGCTAGATCTGCGAGGCAGACGACCATGGAATTCTCCACAGTCGACTACTTCAAGAACCTGAACCGAAGATATGCGAATTTTTTTCAAGAATCAAGATAGCAGAAGAAGCTACGGGCACAAATCTACAAAACATACCGAGTTCTTTCTACCACGGCTTCCACAAGCACAAGTATATCGAAGAACCATCCAGAAGGCGATGAAATCTAATGGCCACACCCAAAAGAACGTCTTCAGACAAGATAAGTATCCCGCCCTCCTCCCTTTTCAATACGGTAGACCCTTAGAAGGGGAAGAACTCGACTATCCGCTCAATACACACAAAGAAGTATTCATGGTAAGACAACCTCTGGTACCGCCAGTCCAACCCAACTACAAATCATCAGAAGAATCAGAAGCTGATATCCCACCAGATTCCGTCACAAGAGAAGGGGGAGACCGACAAAATTTAAAGCGAGCCGAGAGAGAAGAAACCAGAAAAAAGGAGGAAGGAGGAACCGAGTTCATGAGCGCAGAGAGGCATGGCGCAAATATGAAGAAGAGCTAGCCGAGTACAATCGGAAAAGGACTGAAAAAGAGGCCAAGGAAAGGCGAGCCACAGCAAGAGGCAGACTCGATCCTGTCGATAAAATACAAGAGTTGATCAATAAAATCGATGCCATACAAAGACCAAGTAAAAAAAACAAACTAGGCTCAGAAGCTTACTCAGAGACACTGCGCAAAGAATACAAGACGACCGAGTACCTCCTCGTCGTATGCCATCTGAGCAGACAAGCTAAAGAAGTCAGAGAGTTTCCGCAATTGAAAGATTATCAACCCAAACCACAGCAGAAGAACTCAACCTCATCATGACTGGATCGAAAGAACGGGAGAGAACAAGGAGAGATTACCTACCCCACCATGAAGCCCTCCCAGAACTTTCTCAAGATATGACAGCCAAGCAGACTCCGACTACAAACCGAGAAAAAGTACCCGATAGATTCCCTTGCTTTGCAGGAAGACTACTTACAGTCAAATTACCTCACAAATTCAAACCAGCCAATCACTTAAAATATGATGGCAAAACAGAGCCAATGCAACGGCTTAGAATTTATTCCCAGTCAATTGAACTAGCTGGAGGAGATGACGACATCAAAGCATTATTTTTTCCAATGGCATTGGAAATGTTACCACTTCAATGGTTCGACAAGTTACGCCCCGGGTCTATCAAAACATAGGGCGATCTTCAGAAAGCTTTCTGTGAAAACTTTGCAGGAATACTCATACATCCAATAACTTAGGCCAAGTTAAAAGAACTAAAACAGAACATAGGAGAAAGCCTTAGAGACTTCTATAGAAGATTTGGGGAACTAAGAGCTCAAGTACACGACATCACTGAAAGAGAAGTAATAGAAGCATTTTCATATGGTTTGAAAGTAAGATGGATGTTTCACGACTTCTACAAAGAGACCCCACGAACAAACGAAGAGTTCAAGAGAACAGTTGAAAAGATAATTATGACAGAAGAGAAGACACGAGAAAGATTCTCAGATAACAGAAATAATCTAGAAAAAAGGAACAACACGGACAGAAGAAACAACTCGAGCGACCAAAACAACCCGAGGTGGAACGACCAAAACAACCTGAGGTGGAACAATCAAGAAAACTTGAGATGGAACAACCAAGATGACTCAAGAAGATGGAACAACTGAGACAACAGACAGGAGTACCACAATAAAAAGAGATATTCAAACATGGTGGCTTCCACCAAAAGAAAGAAATTCTATCCGGCAAGAAAATTTGAAGACCTTGAGAATATGAAATGCATCTACCATCCGACAGGATTTCACCTAATGGGAGAATGTCACATCTTTCAAGAAAGATATATGAAGAAAGATAAACAAGAAAAAGAAGAAAATAGGGAGAAGAAAAAGGAAGACAATCCAGCCGACAACACTTTTAAAAATCCAAGAGCAACAGTATCAGTAATATTCTCAGGAGTACCTGGTTCTAGGAGCAAACAAGAAGACAAACTTGCTTGGTGAACAATCATAGCAGCAGAACCAGCAACACCTAGATATCTAAACTGGTCTCAATATCCAATACAATTTTCACATGAAGATCAATGGATAAGTGTTGGGAACGCAGGGCTATATCCATTAGTACTCGAACCAACAATTACCATCATAACAATAACCAAAGTACTCATCGACGGAGGAGCAGGACTCAACATTATATTTACAGACACCTTGAAAAAGACAGGACCAGAGTTCTCAAGGATGATCATACCAACAAGCATACCGTTCTATGGAATAGTACCCGAAAGACCAGCTATGCCCCTTGGGCAGATTACACTACCAGTAACGTTCGGAACTCCCATATATTACTGTACAAAACTCATCAAGTTTGAAGTTGCAGACTTTGAATCATCATATCATGCAATATTGGGAAGACCAGCGCTAGCAAAATTCTTGGCTATACCACACTATCCATACCTACTACTCAAGATGCCAGGACCATACGGAGTACTCTCTCTCAGAGGAGATCTAAAATGAGCCTACGAATGCGATGTACAAGCAATACAGATATCTTCAAAAGTATAAGGAGAAATCAACTCGGCAACAGCAGAAATAAGAACAAAAGAACTGGAAATCCCAGCCAAAAAGCAAAGCACCCTCGCCACAGCTGAAGGAGAAGACACCAAAAAGATTGATCTAGGGACAGGCGACCCATCAAAAACCGCCACTATCAGTGCACACCTACCCATCAAATAGGAACTCACGCTCACCAACTTCTTACGGGACAACAAGGATATATTTGCCTGGAAACCAGCTGATATGCCAGGAGTCCCAAGGGAGTTGGCTGAGCACAAAATTGAAGTTAATAAAGGAGCAAGACCAGTCAAACAGAGATTATGACGTTTTTCATCAGATAAGAAGGAAGCAATAAAGAAAGAGATAGCTAGACTACTAGCAGCCGGATTCATAAAAAAAATTCTACACCCAGATTAGCTAGCTAACCCTGTTCTGGTACACAAAAAGAACACAGATGAATGGCGCATGTGCGTCAACTACACTGATCTCAACAAACATTGTCCTAAAGACCCTTTCGGACTACCAAGAATCGATCAAATAGTAGATTCAACAGTAGGATCAGCTTTATTATCCTTTCTGAACTGCTACTCGAGATATCATCAAATTGCATTAAAAGAAGAAGAACAAAGCAAGACCTCCTTCATCACACCATTTGGTGCCTATTGCTATAAAACAATGTCTTTTGGACTCAAAAATGCAGGTGCAACATATCAAAGAGCAATTCAGGCTTGTTTAGGCGACCAAATCGGAAAGAACGTGGAAGCATATGTGGATGACGTAGTCGTCAAGACAAAGAACCTGAATTCTCTGATTGAAGATTTACAACAAACCTTCAATAATCTCAAAAAATAGAAGTGGAAACTCAACCCTAATAAATGCGTATATGGCGTTTCATCGGGATAACTACTCGGATTTCTAGTCAGCCAAAGAGGGATCGAAGCAAGCACAAAACAAATCAAAGGAATAATTGATATGGGCCCTCCTGCAGATAAAAAAGACCTACAGAAGCTAACAGGTTACATGGCAGCACTCAACAGATTCATTTCTAGACTTGGGGAAAAAGGTTTACCTTTCTTTAAACTACTAAAGAAGACAGACAAGTTTACCTAGAACGAAGAAGCACAAGAAGCTTTCGACAAACTAAAAGCATACATCAGTACATCTCCAGTATTAGTACCACCAAAAAAGGACAAAGATCTCATCCTCTACATTACTGCAACAACTTCACCAGTAAGCACAGCTATTGTAGTCGAAAGAGGAGAACAAGGACACGTCTACAAAGTACAGAGGCCAGTCTACTACATAAGTGAAGTACTCATAATATCCAAAGTGAGATACCCACACGTGCAAAATTACTCTACATAATACTAATAACATCAAGAAAGCTCAGACATTACTTTGAGGATCACAAAATCATCGTCGTGACAGATTTTCCACTCGGGGATATCTTAAGAAATCGAGACTCTACAAGACAAATTTCAAAATAGGCAGTTGAACTCAGAGCACTCAAGATTGAATTCACCCCGAAAAAAGTGATCAAATCTCAGGCATTATCCGACTTCATCGCAGAATAGACTGAAATACAACAACCCACTCTAAATCCCATCCTAGACCATTGGAAAATGTACTTCGATGGATCCTTAAAACTAGGAGGGGCAGGAGCAGGAGTACTACTTATTGCACCTGATGAAAAACAACTCAGATACATTCTACAAATCCTATGGCAAGCCACTAACAACGAAGCAGAATATGAAGCACTCATCCACGGTCTACAAGTCGTAATAGCACTTGGAATCAAAAGATTGCTTGTCTACGGGGATTCAGCAATATTAGTCAACCAAGTGAATAAAGAATGGGATTGCACCAAAGAAAACATGGACGCCTACTATGCAGAAATACGAAAACTCAAAAAGAATTTTCAAGGACTAGAAATCCATCATATATTACGGGAT
Source organism: Chrysopogon serrulatus (assembly GCA_015844335.1). Lineage (NCBI taxonomy): Eukaryota > Viridiplantae > Streptophyta > Magnoliopsida > Poales > Poaceae > Chrysopogon > Chrysopogon serrulatus. The sequence goes on along the minus strand of JADLZL010001932.1, from coordinate 130,921 downwards.
TTAAATGTCGCAGCCGACGTTTTAGCCAAACTAGGCTCGCATTGAGCTAAAGTACCAGCTGGAGTTTTTGTAAAAGAGCTAACCAAACCATCTATCAGAACAAATGAGAAAGAAGATAAAAAGAAGACGGAACAAGAACAAATCTTGTCAATAAGCCTAGACAACTCAACATGGATGCAAGTATTTGTAGATTACATCAAAGAAAGGAAACTACCAGGCAACAAAGCAGAAGCAACTCGAGTCATTAGAAGAAGTAAAAACTATGTCCTAGTAGTTGTTTACAAGAGAGCAAAGATTATCAGGCGTACTATTAAAATGTGTCCCAACATCGGAGGGGAAGAGATACTATTAGAGATGCATTCTGGATGCTGCGAAAATCATGCTTCCTCAAGAACACTAGTCAGAAAAGCATTCTGGTCAGGATTCTATTAGCCAACAACATTGAAAGATGTCGAAGAACTAGTCAAACACTGCAAAAGTTGTCAAATATTTGCAAGACAAGCACATGTTCCAGCTCACAATCTAATATGTATCCCACCCGCATGGCCGTTCTCATGCTGGAGGGTTCGAGTACATTTTTGTAACCATCGACAAATTTACCAAATGAATAGAATACAAGCCATTGGTAAAATACAGCTCAGCCAAAGCACAAGAGTTCATCCAAGAAATCACGCACAGATTCGGGATACCAAATAGAATAATCATAGATCTGGAATCACCATTCACAGCCAACAAATTCAAGAGCTGGGTACAAGATTGCGGATTCAGCATAGACTACGCATCAGTAGCTCAGCCTCAAGCAAACGGGCAAGTAGAAAGAGCTAACAGACTCATCTTAGCAGGATTAAAACCAAGACTATATGAAGGCCTCTAAGATTACGGATCAAAATGGATAGATGAACTACCAAAAGTAGTCTGGGGACTAATGTAAGTGCAATCAAGCCCTAATGTGGGTTTTGGTGATAATGACTACAAAATTAGAGGACTAATGAGATTTGTCAAGATGTCAAGTAGGTAACTAAAAAAGAATGATGATGAACAGGTTGGAGAACCCCCCAACTTAAAATGGTGCCTATCTCAACTCGATGGCATTTATATTCATTTTGATTTTGAATTTGAGTTTAGGAAAAGCTATACTATCAAGGGGGATTTTAGGGCAGTTGACCAAATGTTGAATCAGATGCTCAAACCTTCTCCAGAACATCATCACACCCAGCTAAAATAGCCATAGAAATAGTTTTTCATAATACCTATTTTGGCTAGGGCGGTAGTGCCACCCATGACTGTACCGTTGGACCAGGGGGGTATTTATACCTTCTCCTGTCTTCCCAAACGGTCACCTACGCCGTCCCAACATTCATTTTCAACGGAACCCGAACCAGAGCTCCCCTCTCTCTCCTCTATTGTTGCTCCTTCAAGCTCCCAAGCGAATCCTTGATTCCCACCATCAAAACTTGAGAGAAAAGGCAGCAAAACTCGATTGGAGAGTAGATCCACGGATTCCCCAAGTCAAAAGAGCATTTGGTTCATGTTTGGCCGGTAGCCCTAGGGTTTATTACTCTTGGAGCTTGCTCCTAGCCGGCTAGGCGTCGCCCTTGAGCTTGTCAACGATTGTGGTAGCCTTGGGAGGTTTGTAACCATCATCTTCAGCTAGTAAATCACCCCTCATCTCAAGAGGTAACACTCTTGACTTGAGAACGAGGACAAGGCAAGCCTTGGTGGCAAGCCTAAGCCTTTTGTGGTTTCCTCAACAACGTGGAGGTAGGCAAGCCTTGATGGCGAGCTGAACCACGGGATAAATACTTGTCCGCGTGCTGTTGTGTTTGTGGTGATTTGAGTAGTTTGGTTAGGGTTTAGCTCAATCTTGCATATACTTAGTTTTCTGAGGTAACCAGTCTTCGAGCTGGCTCTCTGTGTGATATTGCAGGATTATGTAGGTCTCACTATGTAGATTCTAGCTGTGAAATCAGATTTTAGTTTCACATCTTTTGGAGAGGCCGGCAGTGCCGCCCTGCTCTAGTATTTGATAAAATTTGGAGCTGAGTTTTTGCAGGCCTATTCACCCCCTTCTAGTCCTCAGCTGACGTCCATCAGATCCTTCAAGTGGTATCAGAGCCTCGTTGCTTCGTATACACTTCACCGCATGAAGCATGGAGGTTGGCGGAGGTTCGAGGACCGGCCGTGATCTGGATACAGCAAGAGTTGATGTTGTCGATGAGAATAGCAGCAGCGAGCCTTCAGCATCTACCACGGGTAATGCGTCTCTTCCTTCCATCAACTCCACCGATGGTGAGAGGAGGAGGGAGAGGCAACAAAGAAGAGCCGCAAAGATAGCTAAAAGAGAAGAAAGGCAAAAGAAGAAAGAAGACCAGCGAAAGCTCAAAGAAAAGCTGAAGAGAAAAGAAGATAGAAGGCGAATTAGAGAAGAAAGAGCCAAGAGAAGAGCAGTAAGAAAGAAGAAGGAGAAAGGCAATGGAAATGATGCCTCCTCAAGTGAGCTATCGAGCAGCTCCGATGATGGTGATGATGATGCGTCATGTCATGCTTCCAAGAAAGAGAAGATGAAGGCGAAGGACAAGGGCAGCAGCAACAATAAGAAAAAATATGCAGCCATATCCTTTAACTATTCATAATTGAACAATTATGATCGTAAATCTTTCATCAATGTGCCCACGGGCAAGTTACCTCGCTTTGATGGGACTAACTTTGCCAAGTGGAAGCACTTGATGAAAGCTTATCTTATTGCTCTTCACCCCGGTCTTTGGGAGATTGTTTGTAATAGATTTTAGGCACCGGAGAACCCTGAGGAGCCAACAAATGAGGAGATGACAGCCATCCATCTAAATGGGCAAGCCACAAACATCCTTCTTAGTGCCCTAGATGAAAATGAGTACAATAGAGTGATGAATGTTGATGTGGCAAAACAGATTTGGGACACTCTTCATCTTGCTCATGAAGGTGTTGACAAAGTGAGGAAAGCAAAAATTGATTTATTGATGGCCAAGTTAAATAGATTTGTGATTGTTGATGGAGAAGGGCCACAAGAGATGTTTGATAGATTGATGGTGCTAGTTGGCAAGATTAGGGGCTATGGTGGAGATGAGCTAGATGATCACAAGGTGGTGAAAATTATGTTGGAAGCATACTCTCCAAGGAATGAAACCGTAGTCACCTTGATTAGAGATAAGAAGAAGTTTGAGCACTTCACTCTAAATGATGTGCTTAGAAGATTGTTGACCTTTGACATGCAAAGAGAAGAAGCAAATGAAAGGAGGAAACTTGGAGAGTTGCAAGCAAAGCTAGATGGTTTGAAGATCAAGGATGTAGCTCTGAAGACAAGCAAGTCAAGCAAGCCAAGCACCTCAAACAAGGCAAAGGGCAGCAAGCAAACCACAACAAGTCAGCCCAAGACATTTAAACAAGTGCAGCAAGACAATGAGTCAACTTCATCATCAAGTGAAGAAGAAGATGGTGCTGATTTTGAGAAGATTGAAGACATGGCATTCTTCATGAAGAAGTATCACAAGGGGCTGAAGAGAAATAGGTACAAAATTGTGCAAAGAAGGTTCCCCAACAAAAAAAAGAGAACATGTTACAATTATGGCAGCACCGAGCACTTTATTGCAAATTGTCCACATGAGAAGAAAGACAACAATTACAAGAGGGACAGCAATAAAGAGCACAAGTATGAGCCAAAGAAGAGATACAAGCAAAAGAGAGAAGCTCACATTGGGCATTGTTGGGATTCATCAAGGGACAGCTCAAGTGATGAGGAAGAAAAGATGGCAACCGTAGCAATTCACACATCTTCCTCTCCACCAAAGCTCTTCAACAACATGTCCGATGATGATGGCTACTACTCCCCTCACATCTGTCTCATGGAAAAGGGTGAGAAGGTAAAACCAAAAGCCAAATCTCCTCCTCCTCCTAGTGATGTTTCTAGTAGTGAACTTAGTGACACCTCTAGTGATGATGCTTCTAGTGATGAAGAGTTTGTTCAGTTAACTAAAAATCTAGACCCTAAAATAAGAATCTTTATCACTCAACTAATGGAGGATTCAAAGAGTGTCCAAGCTGAGCTAGCAACTAGAGATGATGATCTCATCAAACAAGAAAAGATGTACATTGCTTGCAAGGAAGCTCTTGCTTTAGAGAGAAGTGAGGTGGACTCCTTGCACAAGGTCTTGGCCGATGAGCAAGAAGAATATGCTCTCACAAAGAAGGCACATATTGCTCTCAATCAAAAGTATTGTGACTTAAGTGAAAAGCACAAGGAACTTGAGCTGCAATATAGTCTTCTTTGGGAGAGCTCCTCACATCCCTCTAAAGCAATGGACACCTCTACACCCTCCACTAGTCAAGGTTGTGGAAAATGTTATAATCTTGATGTCAATACTTATTCCACTAACCTTGCCAATATGGAAGCAATGAGGAAAGAGATTGCTAGGTTGAATACTATGCTGGGCAGTAAGTGCTTGAATGAGAAGAGAGGAGCCAGTGGTAATGATCAATCAAAGAGGCCACAATACAAAAATGGAAGGCACCCTCATATCAAGGATGGACTTGGACACACAAAAGGAGCCAAAACAAATGGAAGGAAAATGATAAATGGCTATGAGTGTGTATGCAGTTCATGAGCAAGAGAAAGATGGGTGCAGATCGGCAGCATTTAAGGCGGCACAACCGCAGCCTTGAGCAAAGATAGCCCCCCAAGGGCGGCGGTGCCGCTGTGAAGGGCGGCAGTGCCGCCCCCCACAGAAAAGGGAAGGCCACCCATCATTCCTCTGCACATGAAAAGCCCAAGAAAAAGGTTTCCCAGCCAAAGCAAGAAGTTTAGAAACTCAAGAATTCAATCTGGGCCACACCAAACAAGTACTCTTATCAACCGAAGGCCTAAGCACCAAGACAAAGTTTGAGTTCTTGCTTTGTATTGAAGAACAATAACAAAGGAGAAGTGATTGCCAAATACGTTGGTAATGATAGAAATATTTATCTTAACACCTCTATTTGGGTTCCTAAGATTCTAGTGACTAACATGCAAGCCCCCAAGAATATTTGGGGACCTAAATCAAGGAACTAAATTTGTTTTGCAGGCATACTCCTCCGGTGGGTCAAGTTGGATGCTTGACAACGGCTGTACAAATCATATGACTGGAGAAAGGAGTATGTTCTCATCATATTCCCCAACTACAAATTCAGAGAACATCATTTTTGGAGATAATTCAAAGGGGGAAGTGATCGGTCTTGGTAAAGTTGCTATCACACTTGATCATTTAATTACTAATGTCTTACATGTTAATTCATTGAGTTACAATTGTTGTCTGTTTCACAATTATGTGAGATGGGCTACAATTGTCTCTTTACGGATAAGGGTGTGGAAGTCTTTAAGAGAGAGGATTCTTCTATTGTCTTTATGGGTCAGTTGAGAAACAAGCTCTATCTTGTTGATTTCAGCAAGAACAAAGCTAAGATTGAGACCTGTTTAGTGGCAAAATCTAGCATGGGCTGGTTGTGGCATCACCGCCTAGCTCATGTTGGGATGAGGAACTTGGCCAAACTCTTAAAAGACAACCATATCCTTGGACTAACCAATGTTGAATTTGAGAAAGACAGGATTTGTAGCGCTTGCCAAGCCGGAAAGCAAGTAGGCGTAACTCACCCACCAAAGAGCATCATGACCACTACACAACCCTTGGAGTTAATTCACATGGATCTCTTTGGACCGGTTGCCTACCTTAGCATCGGGGGTAACAAATATGGATTAGTTATTGTTGATGATTATTCCCGTTTCACTTGGGTATTCTTTGTGTATGATAAGTCACAGGTACAAGAGAAGGTGAGAACATTTGTTAGAAGAGCACAAAGAGAATTCAGCCTTCCAATCAAGAAGATAAGAAGTGACAATGGAACTGAATTCAAAAACACTCAAGTGGAAGAATTTCTTGATGATGAGGGCATCAAGCATGAGTTTTTAACTCTATACAACCCTCAACAAAATGGTGTAGTAGAGAGGAAGAACATGACACTCATTGATATGGCAAGGACAATGCTAGATGAGTACAAGACGCCGGACATCTTTTGATGTGATGCCGTCAACACCGCTTGTCATGCCATCAACCGTCTCTATCTACACAAGAAGCTCAAGAAGACTTCATATGAGATATTAACCGGTAACAAACCTAAGGTGTCTTACTTTAGAGTGTTTGGATGCAAGTGTTTCATACTTGTTAAAAGACCCCAAACCTCTAAGTTTGCACCTAAAGTCGATGAAGGTTTTCTTCTTGGTTATGGATCAAATGAGCATGCCTACCGTGTCTTCAATAAGACCTTGGGTAGAACTGAAGTCACGGTAGATGTGACATTTGATGAATCTAATGGCTCTCAAGTAGAGCAAGTTGATTCAAGTGTTGTATGTAAGGAGGATCCACCATGTGAGGCAGTCAAGCAAACGGCTATTGGTGATATTAGACCACAAGAAGATCAAGCTACTGAAGAGGAGGATTCCCAAAGTGTTGCTGTACCAACTTCCGCTGACGTACTCGACAAGCAAGTGTAGCACACACCTGCTGTAAACCAGCAGGGCGGCAGTGCCGCACCTGAGGGCGGCAGTGCCGCCCCTGGTACACCTGCAGCAGCTTCCCCGACTCCTGCAACACCACTTCAAGGGCCAAATCTTGAGCCCATTCTTGAGCAAGAAGAAGATGCAGGTCCACAAGAAGAGCAGCAAGCCATTGAGCATCCAAGACTTCACCAAACCATACAACGAGATCACCCCGTTGACAATATACTTGGGAGCATTCCAAAGGGGGTAACAACACGTTCTCATTTAGCAAACTTTTGTCAATATTACTCGTTTGTTTCCTCTCTTGAACCTCTCAAGGTAGATCAAGCACTTGGAGACCCGGATTGGGTGATGGCTATGCAAGAAAAGCTCAACAATTTCGAGAGGAACCAAGTGTGGACCTTGGTGGAAAGGCCTAAGACAAATGTTATTGGCACCAAGTGGGTCTTCCACAACAAGCAAGATGAGAATGGCGTGGTAACAAGAAACAAGGCAAGATTGGTGGCTCAAGGCTTCACTCAAGTAGAGGGCTTGGACTTTGAAGAAACATATGCACCGGTGGCAAGGCTTGAAGCAATTTGTATGCTTTTAGCCTTCGCTGTCCATCATGACTTCAAGCTGCACCAAATGGATGTCAAGAGTGCATTTCTCAATGGCCCAATACAAGAGTTGGTGTATGTAGAGCAGCCACCGGGCTTTGAAGATCCCAAGTTCCCCAACCACGTCTATAAACTCCAAAAGGCTCTCTATGGGCTGAAACAAGCACCAAGAGCATGGTATGAATGCCTTAAGGAATTCTTGCTTAAACAAGATTTTGAAATAGGCAAAGCTGACCATACACTCTTTACTCATAAAGTTGGTAATAATTTATTTGTGTGCCAAATATATGTCGATGACATAATATTTGGTAGTACTAACCATGTGTATGTTGAGAAGTTTAGTAGGATTATGACCAAGACATTTGAGATGTCCATGATGGGTGAGCTAAAGTTCTTCCTTGGATTTCAAATCAAGCAATTGAAGGAAGAGACATTTATTAGCCAAACCAAGTACACCCACGACATGCTGAAAAAGTTTGACATGAAGAAAGCAAAGCCTATCAAAACTCCCATGCCAACAAATGGGCATCTTGATCTAAATGAGGAGGGGACAGCCGTGGACATTAAGGTATATCACTCCATGATCGGCTCTCTCCTTTATTTATGTGCATCTAGGCCTGATATTATGCTTAGTGTGTGCATGTGTGCTAGATTTCAAGCCAACCCGAAAGAGTGTCACTTAGTGGCTGTTAAGAGAATCTTGAGATATCTAGTTCACACATCTAACCTTGGCTTGTGGTATCCCAAGAGCTCCAAGTTCAATCTACTTGGGTATTCGGATTCCGATTACACCGGTTGCAAAGTAGATAGAAAAAGCACTTCGGGGACATGTCAATTCCTTGGATGGTCCCTAGTGTCTTGGAGCTCTAAGAAGCAAAATTGTGTAGCCCTATCCACAGCCGAGGTCGAGTATGTTGCAGCGGGTGCATGCTGCGCTCAACTACTTTGGATGAGGCAAACCCTTCGAGATTTCGGATGCCAATTCACTAAAATCCCACTTTAGTGTGACAATGAAAGTGCCATAAAGCTTGCAAATAATCCCATAAGTCACTCTAGAACCAAGCATATTGACATCCGTCATCATTTCTTGAGAGACCACGAAACCAAAGGAGATATCAAAATTCGCCATGTGAGCACCGAAAAGCAACTAGCCGATATCTTCACTAAGCCTCTTGATGAGTCAAGGTTTTGTGCGCTGCGGAATGAACTAAATATCCTTGATTCTCGTAACGTGGTTTAAAATATAGCATGCCTCTGATTGATCAACTAGTATGATAGGCAAATCTTTGAAAAAGTTCATTTGTGTTTCAAACTTGATTTCAAAAGCGTCTTCAAGTGGCATGACCATGGTTTGTATTGATTATTTGTTTCTGGTCATGAAACTTGCAGATCTGGTAGCCATATCTGAGGTGAGTTGAGAGGAGTAAAGCTTTTTCTAACCCTGCTCTGTTGGGCAGGGCGGCAGTGCCGCCCTTAGGGGCCGGCAGTGCCGCCCTTGTTCGGATGTCCGAACCTGACTTCTTACTGTTGGCCCATGTTTTACCCCTCTTTTCTTATCTCTGGGCCGCGGTACCTCTCTCTCCCTCAGTTCTTCCAGGCCGACGCCCCCCTTCCTCCCCTCTCTTCCTCTCGGTTACTAGGGCAGGGCGGCGGCTGCTGCTGCCACCACCGGCAGCAGGGCAGCAGGGCGGCTGCGCCATCCCCCTCTTCTTCCTGTGCGGGTGGGAAGGCCAAGGCTGGGCAGTGCCTTCTCTCCTCTTCTCTTCCCTCTCCTAGCCATGGAACAAGGTGAAACCCTAAGTCCTTCCTCGATCTATGCAATATGTGCTTGATAGTCATGGATTTCAATTGCAATTGATGTTTTGAGATAGTGGAAAGAGGAGTTAGTGATTGGTTCAACTCGTTTTGAAGTTTCAATGGTCAAAACAAGGATTGTCCCACGGCAATGCCGTGGTTTAAGGGCGGCATTGACGCCCTTGACAACTACAGAGGATTGCAGCTTGTTTAAATCTTTGGAAACTCAAAACATCGAGATAACTACCATCTCCTCTCACTTCTTCAAAATTATTCCTCTAAATCCATGGCTAAAGAGCATTGCTATCACATTCTGTCCTTGTACTACATATTTGTGTACACTGAAGGGTAGTTAAGAAATAGAATGAGCAAGAGGAAAGAAACAGAATTTGATCTTGTGAAACTGGTCAGGGCGGCAGTGCCGCCCTCCCTAGGACAAAACTATCCGGTCAGTTTCCATGCTCATGTTCTGACTCCTCCCTCTTGCCTATACTACTTCTTAGCCATTTTTCTTTGCCACATTTGTACAGTTTCTCATTTGGACATACTTTTGCATAGATGGAAGGAGGTGGAGATGATGACAAAGGGAAGCGCAAGTTGCTAACAAAAGAGCAGATCCGCAGAGGCAGGGGGAGAAGCTCCGCAGTGTACCGTGATCCAGCAGCACGTGCACGAGATGAGGCACAAGAGGAGCACCTTCAGAGAGTTGGCCACACTATCCGTGTGCCACCTAGCACTCCCTTGCATATCTCTCAGTTCGATGACAGCTATATGAGGGACAACACCGATGAGTTTGAGTTGAGAGCATCTAAGAACAGATTGCAGCATGCAGTGGTTGATTACTCCAAGAGCTGGAAGGGCACTAAAGAAGCAAGAGAGGTTGATCCCTATGAGATACCCAAATCCACTGGCATTGACTACAGGTTTTGGAATGTATTCCATTCCAACTTTTATGCCACGGCCATCCTATCCAAGCCCAAAGGGAAGATCTGCAAGATGCAGTACATTGACTTTGATGATTTAGAGGAAAGGAATGAGCCGGAGTTTGCTGCTGTGATCAACTCATGTGACCTTTTTGAGCTTACTGATATCATGGGTTTTAGGTATGATTGGAATAGAGAGGTGCTTGCTCAGTTCCATACCATCTACTTCTGGAACAAGGAGAGTGATGAGATACACTGGATGATAGATTGGAGGCACTATAGGATTGACTTTGTGACTTTCTGCCGCATTCTTGGCTTTGGGCAGGTGCACCGGACATACAGTCGGATCCACAATGAGCGCCGCCTTGAGCCCTCTGAGGTGAGCTTCATGTGGGTGAGACCTAGTGAGGCAGATGGCAGGAGGACAGGGTTGAGGAGTCTCTACTACCTCATGAACAACATCATCAGGACTACCATCAACCCCAAGGACAATGCCACTGATTTGAATGGATTTATCACTAATGTCCTGTCTCGCTTTCCCAGTGGTGAGAAGTTCAATATCTCTCGGTTCATGTGGGTGGAGTTGAGCTTTGCTATGGATGATGAGAGGAGAGAGCTTTCTTATGCTCCCTACCTCATGTTTATGATTGAGAGGGTGACTGGGATGAGGTTCCCAAAGGATTGCATTCACACTGCTTGCATTATCAAGAAGACACATGGCGGGGCAGCAGGTCACCACTCCACTAGAGGCACTTCCTCCTCACATCGAGACGTTCCTGAGTCCTCCAGGGGTGGTGGGAGAAGGAAGAAGAAGTCAGGGTTCAAGAAGCTTGCAGCATGGATGAAGGCCGTGTTCACTACTTGCTCTACATTGCAAGGAGTGACTATGAGGATAGAATGGAGACACGGAGGGCGATTGCAGCTACTAGAGAGGCTCAGGGACCTCCACCTCTACCACCTCTTGAGCCTCCACCATGGTTTTCTGATCTTCCTCGCTTGTCAGACACGCATGAGGATGATGATGATGATGACGACGATGGTGATGAGGGGCTGCATGGTGTCTACGAGGACCCCGAGCTTTAGGAGACCCTTCACAGCTACTACAGGCGTCAGAGGGACACCACACGTGGACAGGAGGTAGGGTCTTCGCACGATGTTCCTCCTCGTCGTTTGACGTGCTCCACTCGCTTCACCGGCACCACACACACCGTCGCCGGGGCACGCCGTCGTCGAGTCCGACAAATGATGATGAGTGATTTCCCTTCTTTTCTCTTCTCTTTTTGGTACTTGATGCCAAAGGGGGAGAAAATTAGGGGGGTCAATTCATTTTTCGCGCCATGAGTAGTAGCTGCAGCTGTGCTTCATGTTTAGATCCTATGAGAGTAATGTTAGGTTGTGAGTTTGTGTGTCGTTTAAAACTATGTTTGTAATAGTGCTACTTATTTCACTCTACTCATCTCGGATATGGATTTGGCCTGTTAGTTTATTATCTTCTTGTCATATTATGAGATCATGATGTTTTATATATGCGTTTGCTGCTGTGTGTTGCCCATCTTGAGCTGGCTGTTTACGCCGGTATGCGGGTGACGCCTCCGTGGCGGTAGTGCCGGCCCTGGCTGTTGCAGTCAGCACTCATGTGTGCTTAAACTGTCATATGCATCATGTGATATTATTTGACACAGTTTTTTAGCACCCCACAGCAGGCATGGATATAGGGGAGGCCCCAAATCACAAAAGTGTGTGAAACTTGGCCTTTATGCCAAATTGGAATCAAATTCCACTTCACACATTTAGGGGGAGGCTTCTATATTCATGGCTCAAAAATCTCAGTTTATGATTATATCTTTTGTAAGCTCTAATTGGCTTGTCATCAATCACCAAAAAGAGGGAGATTATAAGTGCAATCAAGCCCTAATGTGGGTTTTGGTGATAATGACTACGAAATTAGAGGACTAATAAGATTTGTCGAGATGTCAAGTAGGTAACTGAAAAAGGATGATGATGAACAGGTTGGAGAACCCCCGAACTTAAAATGGTGTCTATCTCAACTCGATGGCATTTATATTCATTTTGATTTTGAATTTGAGTTTAGGAAAAGCCATACTATCAAGAGGGATTTTAGGGCAGTTGAGCAAATGTTGAATCAGATGCTCAAACCTTCTCTAGAACATCATCACACCCAGCCAAAATAGCCATAGAAATAGTTTTTCATAATACCTATTTTGGCCAGGGCGGCAGTGCCGCCCATGACTGTACTGTTGGACCAGGGGGGTATTTATACCTTCTCCTGTCTTCCCAAACAGTCACCTACGCCGTCCCAACATTCATTTTCGACGGAACCCGAACCAGAGCTCCCCTCTCTCTCCTCCATTGTTGCTCCTTCAAGCTCCCAAGTGAATCCTTGATTTCCACCATCAAAACTTGAGAGAAAAGGCAGCAAAACTCGATTGGAGAGCAGATCCACTGATTCCCCAAGTCAAAAGAGCATTTGGTTCATGTTTGGCCGGCAGCCCTAGGGTTTATTACTCTTGGAGCTTGCTCCTAGCCGGCTAGGCGTCGCCCTTGAGCTTGTCAACGATTGTGGCAGCCTCGGGAGGTTTGTAACCATCATCTTCAGCTAGTAAATCACCCCTCATCTCAGGAGGTAACACTCTTGACTTGAGAACGTGGACAAGGCAAGCCTTGGTGGCAAGCCCAAGCCTTTTGTGGTTTCCTCAACAACGTGGAGGTAGGCAGGCCTTGGTGGCGAGCTGAACCACGGGATAAATACTTGTCTCCGCGTGCTGGTGTGTTTGTGGTGATTTGAGTAGTTTGGTTAGTGTTGACACCCCTTAGCGTCAACTTTTACTAGGGCTTTTTACCTGAAGGAAAACATGAAAACACACTAGTCTAGGGCTTTATCTGATAAATTCCACGAGTTTTGCATATTTTGTATTTTCTAGGGTGATTTTCAGAAAAGCTGAAAAAGAGGGATTCTAGTGCATAATTATCACGAAATTGATCCACGTCGGAACTACATCATCATTGGACTCAGGAAGGGTCTAGAAGACACCCGAAGCAGCGGGGCCCGCAAAGGAGACTAGGTGGGGCCGGCTGGCCCCACCCTGGGGCCGGTCGGCGCCCTAATTCGCCCGATGGCCGCCGCCTTCTGGAGTCTTCCTCCGACAGTTCCTTGGAAGGCAGTCAAAGCATCCCTACGTTGATTTTAGGTCGGTTTGATCCGACGGTGCACATGAGATGAAGACGCGGATCGCTGACGTGGCGGTTCCTTGCCCCTACTCCACCTCGGCCTATATAATGACGCCCCAAGGCCCCTCCAAGAGGCATTCTACACCCCGGTGCTTCATATTCTCTACATAATTAGGGTTAGGGTCCCTCTAGTTGATCTAGTCTAGTTCATCTAGTTCTAGTTCATCTAGTTGTAGCAATTAGGAGAGACTAGTTCTTCTAGATCTAGTTTTATTTAGAGATTAGAGAGATTGAGTAGAGGAGTAGAGATTCTGGAGGAGCTCCGGCCTGTCGGCGCTTCTTCATGGTCAGATATTCGCCTAGATTCACTTCCTTGCCCTGGAGTCAGCGTTAGGAGGTACTTTTGTATTTACCATTTCGATTTAAGTAAACAATTTGTTCTTATTCGTTCTTTGGTTCACATCTCATATTGAGTACTTTGATCTATAGGATGCTGTAGGTTAGAGTTATATTTCGTAGTGTAGGCGTGGTGCCTAGGCTAGATTTACTTGTGAATGTCCCCTGATCAGCCAGATAGGTGGTAGCTCGCGCAGGTGACTTTATAGCTGTGTTGAATCCTCTGTAGTCCCCGTCCCGTTGATAGGACTAATAAGCTTATAGGTGCTTGGTAGGAGATTACTCTGTTTCTTCTCCTATTCGGGTTACTTGTCTGATAAGACGATATTATACAAGGTTTACCGGTAGTTGAAACTAGAGTACATTAGCTATTTCCTTTATCTTGATATGATCTAGCCTAATTGTAGGGTACGGTTAAGTCTATAGACGTTGTCATCATCACAACTGTTCCCTATGGATACGATATTTAAAATCTCCTGGTAAAATGTGACACCGGTATGATATCTCGTGCGCTTGCGGATAATCCTACTTAAAACTTATTTAATGGAGTGCGCTTAAAAATACCAACAAGCTTTTTTAGCACCGTTGCGCTGAACGGTTTGCTGATTTTGACTTAGTCTAGCTTAATCTTGTATTATACTTTTATCTTTTCCTGTTTTATCCCATTCTCTTTATTATTTTTGTGTTCATCCTTATGGATGCTTTTAATTCTATTCCTATCTGCTTTTATGGCATGCGTGAAAGCTTCGGGCCACCAAAAATCTGATGAACCTATCATAACACCTGGCTATGAGCTACACCCATGTCTAATCAAAATGATTTGGGATAAACCCTTCTCGGGGAGAAGGCAATGAAAACCCATACTTACACTTACGAGAATTCGAAAGGATCTGCATGCTTGCGCATTGCTTGGCATATCTAATAAGACTATTAGATGGAAGCTTTTTCCGTTTTCCTTGATAGAAAAAGCTAAACTTTGGTATAATCGAGCCGTAGGGAGTATGCAAGGTGATTGGGAAATATTATACTCTAAATTCTGTTTACACTTCTTTCCCATCTCTAAGGTAGCTAGCCTTCGAAAAGAGGTTCTAACTTTTAGGCAACTAGAACAAGAATCTCTTAGTAAATCATGGGAGCGTTTTAATGAACTTATCACATTTGGCCCTGACCTTGGTTTTCCAGACCCCATGCTTCTTCAATATTTTTATTTGGGTCTTACCAAGGAATCTAAGGACTCCCTTGATTTAGCCTCTGGAGGAGCTTTTCTTCACTTGCCTATAACTGAAGCTAGACCGATGCTAGAAAAGGTTGTTCAAGCCTATTCTGAGCTCTCTGAGGAAGAGAAGGAATCATCTCCCGAACAAGAAGAGGAAGTTTTGGTAGCTGAAACACAATCACCCCAATCCCAAGATTTAGCTATCAATCCTAAACCATCAAAACCTCACAATGATGATTTAGACTTCCAATTAGCTAAGATGCTCGTACATCGATATGAATCAGACCTTCTTAGAAGAGCATCTTGGAAAAGGTATCCTCAACTTCCTTTCCCTCCTAAAAGACATCAAGAAGAATACATGGATGGCATGTCTAGTGACACCATAGAAGGTGAGCTAAGCCACTCAATAATTAATCATATCTTCTCCCCTTCTATATCCACATTAGATAACTTATTTGAACCCAGCTTTAAACCCATCCTTGACCCTGATGATCCTTTTTATACTCTCTCCCCCAAGTCTCGTAACGACTCTAAAAATTCACTAGAATACCCAAAGTATAGGAGTCATGAAGACTATAGAAATGATCAGGAAGAGCAACGTCGATAATGGCATGAATGCATGGAACATATGAAAAACTCGTTTGCCATTGTCAAAGAATGGATAGAGGATGACGAAGCCTTAATGTTAGCATCTGAACTTGGTCTAGATTCAAATGGTGAGCTTAAATCAATTTTCTTAATAAATAGAACTCACCCAAGTTCGAAGGAAGCTTTAGACGAGACCAATCCTAGAGGCATCAATTCATGGGAAGTTCTAAAAGATAAAACATCCAATGAATGTCACAGGCATGAAATAATAGAGATGAACTTGTTGCCTAT
Source organism: Chrysopogon serrulatus (assembly GCA_015844335.1). Taxonomy (NCBI): domain Eukaryota; kingdom Viridiplantae; phylum Streptophyta; class Magnoliopsida; order Poales; family Poaceae; genus Chrysopogon; species Chrysopogon serrulatus. The sequence continues at coordinate 115,363 of JADLZL010001932.1, read as the reverse complement.
AGACAACCATGAAGAGACACCCTTGGAGTTTAAAAAGGGAGATCACATCAATGAGCATGGGAATTATCTCCTAAACACTTCATCGAATCCATGCTTATATGAGAAATCTCCTAGATCTTTTAGACTCTCTAATATTACCACACACGAGATCTTCAACCCCCTGATTCTACCTGTTCATAAAATCATTAAGAAGGTGGTTGTAGATGCATATATTTATCATAAATATTATAGATCTCGTTGTAATATGGATATAGGTGCACAAGGGGTAATGTTCTAGAGGAAACCACCTCATCAATTTGAAGTATGATAATCTGAAGGTTTCCCAAGAACAACCTTGTGTCCCAAAATAACTACTCTTAAAAAAATGATAAATTGAGCTTACACCTTTTGTTATACCCTTGTGAATTGAGCAGAGTTATAATTATCAAAATATTCCTTTGGGTATTTTTGTCACTAACCATTCTAGGTTCGAAGTAAGAAAATGATTGATGACAAAGACCTGAAAATTTTTAAAATCAATTTAGGTAAGTCATGAGATAAATTCGAATTAGAGATGAGACAGGGCACATGCTGAACTTTAATAACTTGGTAGAAGAAGATACAGCTCATTCATCATAGATGGAGGAATTATGAGTATTAATGGTTCATTCACTTTATCTTCTAATGCAAGTTATATTTTGCATTGAGCCATGCCTATATAGAACATGGTCTATGCTAAAATAATCTCAACACTATCTTTTTATTAGCATAGATAGAACACAATAAAATACTGGACACATAACCTATCTTTCAAATTTGTATACTCCTTCGGGTATGTGTTATCCACTAATCTGTTATAGGCATAATAATAACTAGAGTGAAAAGAGTCAAAAGATCAAAGAAGCAAAAGATGGCAAAAGAATAAATACAACAGAGGAGATAAGATGTCCATGAGCAACTCAAGATTCAAGAGGAAGGACCACCAGTCATTTACCCTTCATCACTTAGTGCTATCATGCTCTAATAATGAAGGTAATATTTTAAGATAAGTGGTCACTGCTCTTCTCTTGATCTTGCTGTGCACATAAATTAAAACATAAACATGTTAGAGTTACAACTTAAATTGATCAACCTGATTAACTCAACATGATTTAACTTTTAAGATTGTTCATGGTACTGTTCTCTTAATCTCAGTCTTAATCAAACAAGCTAAAAACAATATATTCAATTTTGGGAAGATGATAGTCATACGCATATGAAAATTTATATATAGACAATCCTTCCATTGGTTAAGCAAGTCATTCTTTTCTGCCATATAAACTTAAATGCAACATTAAATACTTAATCTTTTGATCCTACCACTCATGGCATAAATAAACAATTCATGTAACACTAATTTTATCTTGTTCAATGTGTCTAAGGATAGAGAAAAAATAAATAAAGAAATAGATTTGGTTCTGTTGGTGTTTTTCCACCAGCAGAGCCCATGCACTTGATCTCTACCTTGGTTTTACAAACAGGGACAACATATTAAGCGAAATTTATTAATTCTACAAGTGAGACCTCTGTGAACATGCACATTGAGCAAGATGCTTTGCCACCATAATTAAAGCTCTACTTCAACCTGTTGGCCAAATCAAAGAACAAAGGTGACATCATCATCACTAGAGGTATGCAACTAACAAGACCTCCATCTCTCAATGATGGAGAGATATACAAGAGTGGAAGAAGAAGTTCTGTCGGTAAACTTAAAATTCCGTACCCTTTGCCATAAGGTAATATGGTAGTTATCTAATTAATTAGTATTCTTCTCTACATTAATAATTTTACTTTAATATTTTCATCTTCATAAATATTAAAAATAAAATAAAATAAAAATTCTTTATCGCTTCATTTACTGCATCATAAAATATTGAAAGCCCCATGTGAATAAACTTATGGTAACCCTGTAGGAATATTCACTTGTGGTGGCATAAAAAAAATAAATAAATGATAAGAGCATCTGTATTTACTCTCTCGCATTATGAAAAAAAAAGTCTAAGCCCCCATAAGAATAAATATTCTCTGTGGAGGCATAAAAATATAATTATATATATCATACTCATATATTTAATTTCTATATAATTAATCTAGAAAATCCTAAAAAGAGAATCCTGCTAGAACCTGTCAATTCAAATTAACTCAAAGAATAATCAATCACTTATTGGCTAACCGCTAACCCATTATTAAATTCGAGCCTCGAGTCTTGGTTTTCTTGTTGGAGTATACTTATGCAGGAACAACATTATGACAAGGAGAGAGTCTATCGGTGGCACCCACCAGAACCGTTCTTTGGTTAGCTCACTCTAAAGTTCATCAATACCAAGATGGCAAATACCTAGCTTGGGGAGGAGCATCCCCTAGTTATCGGTAACTATACCTAGGCGATTATCGAGTCTACTTTATATAGTTATAAAATACCAAAAATATGTGAGCACATGAAGATTCACAATAGTATCATAAGAAAAATTTAAAAATGCCAAAAATATGTGAGCACATGAAGGCTCATCCTTAATTAAGAAAACACAAAAATATTCAGGCATATGAAGGCTCGACGCGATCGAAGGGATTAGCTTGGGGGAGACACACCCCCGTTATCATCATGATTAAGGTATGTCTTTACTATTAGTTTTATTTTAGTAAGCTATAGTGTGTGTTAGATTTAATAATTAACGTATGTTTGAAGAACTCTCTCTCTCTCTCTAATCTTTTAAAGTGGAAATGATGAATAGTTGCTCTACTATAATTCCTTTCAAGTGCCTAGTTTTTAACCATGGATTCTCCTAAGTTTTGGACATGACTACTTTGATATAAGAATTTACTCTGAACCTGAAATTTGTGGAGGCATATGCTTGAGCTAAAGTCTAGGTAATTGATTGATATGATACATGAAGGTCTAAGTTGCTATTTATCTTATTCCTAGCATTACTAAGTTCTGGAGATTAATTTTAAAAACCTAAAATCTTACATGATGAGCACTTGTATGATAAAGTTTAAATTCCTACCAAAGCCATATATGATACATTTAGAGTTAGGAAAACCTTTGCACATTCATACTGCTTGCTTTACATTGAGTTAGTCAACCTTTGTTGTATACCTTATGAGAGTCTTGTCATACTTTTAAAATTAAGATCACTCACGCACTCCACCCACATATGCATTACTCCTATTTTGAGATGCAAGCGTAGTCACTTCCACTTTCATCTAGATCCACCTTAAAATATTTTTCTCCTACATTAGGAGTAAACACCTAAAAATATACCCTATAGGATAGCTCCTATTTAATTGCTCTAAGTTCTTATCATTATCTCTCCAATTATTTATATTCAAATGATGCATGTGGCTATGCAAAAGTAAAAAAAAGAAGAGAAGAGTGAAAGAATGGGAGTAAAAGATGGACAAGTGTCTCAGCATTAAAACAATGGGTACATAGATGCCCGCCTCCCAGATTGAACTAAAAAAAGAAGAAAGAAGAAAAAAAAGAGACAGAATAAAGATAGCCCATGCTTTCCTGCGAAAAGTTCTAAGGAGGAAATTATTTTCAAAGATCAAAGTAGAATTAGGATTAGCCACTAAATACCATATATACACCTATCCATCATATTCCATACACATGCACATCTTGATTTGATTGAATGCCTCGATTCTCTATGGATCTATTATTTGACTTTACAATATATGAATTGCAAGTATGTTCATCCTTGTTATTGCCACTCCTATGAGCTCCACTATAAATACTTAGTTGTAGGAAGGCATGAACTTATTAATACCTCAGTGAGATCCATAAATACTATATAATAAGAGACTTGAGGTGTCATACAATTAAGCTCTGAGTTTTATTTCGAAAACTTATAAAACTCCAGAATATTGGTACTGTGAAGAATTTAAGACATAGTGCTTGACTTGATTGTTCTATCTTTCGATTGCTCAAGACTTATGCAAAAGCGGTAAAGCTCCATGATTAAAGGTAAAATAGGTAAGTTTGAAAGTTAGAGCAGTTGTGTCTAAACCGAAGAAAAATTTATGTTTAAAAGTAAGTGAGCTTAAAAGAAATAAAAGTATTGCGCAACTCCTGATCCAAGTTTACTAATAACTAGATCTAGATTGTTTGCCAAGGAACTGGCAAAAGGTAAGCTTGGGGGTATTGTTGACACCCCTTAGCGTCAACTTTTACTAAGGCTTTCTACCTGAAGGAAAACAAGAAAACATACTAGTCTAGGGCTTTATCTGATAAATTCCACGAGTTTTATATATTTTGTATTTTCTAGGGTGATTTTCAGAAAAGCTGAAAAAGAGGGATTCTAGTGCATAATTATCACGAAATTGATCCACGTCAGAACTACATCATCATTGGACTCGGGAAGGGTCTAGAAGACACCCGGCGGCGGGGCCCCGAGAGGGAGACCAGTGGGGCCGGCCGGCCCCACCAGGGGCCGGTCGGCGCCCTAATTCGCCCGATGGCCGCTGCCTTCTGGAGTCTTCCTCCGATGGTTCCTTGGAAGGCAATCAAAACATTCCTACGTTGATTTTAGGTCGGTTTGATCCGACGGTGCACATGAGATGAAGACGCGGATCGCTGACGTGGCGGTTCCTTGCCCCCCTACTCCACCTCGGCCTATATAATGACGCCCCAAGGCCCCTCCAAGAGGCATTCTACACCCCGGTGCTTCATATTCTCTACAAAATTAGGGTTAGGGTCCCTCTAGTTGATCTAGTCTAGTTCATCTAGTTCTAGTTCATCTAGTTGTAGCAATTAGGAGAGACTAGTTCTTCTAGATCTAGTTTTATTTAGAGATTAGAGAGATTGAGTAGAGGAGTAGAGATTCTAGAGGAGCTCCGGCCTGTCGGCGCTTCTTCGTGGCTGTATTAAATGATTCAGCTTCCTCGCCCGGAGCTGCGTTCTGAGGTACTTTTGTATTTACCATTTCGATTCAAGTAAACAATTTGTTCTTATTCGTTCTTTGGTTCACATCTCATATTGAGTACTTTGATCTATAGGACGCTGTAGGTTAGAGTTGTATTTCGTAGTGTAGGCGTGGTGCCTAAGCTAGATTTACTTGTGAATGTCCCCTGATCAGCCCGATAGGTGGTAGCTCGCGCAGGTGACTTTATAGCTGTGTTGAATCCTCTGTAGTCCCCGTCCCGTTGATAGGACTGACAGGCTTATAGGTGCTTGGTAGGAGATTACTCTGTTTCTTCTCCTATTCGGGTTACTTGTCTGATAAGATGATATTATACAAGGTTTACTGGTAGTTGGAACTAGAGTACATTAGCTATTTCCTTTATCTTGATATGATCTAGCCTAATTGTAGGGTTAAGTCTATAGATGTTGTCATCATCACAACTGTTCCCTGTGGATACGATATTTAAAACCTCCGAGTAAAATGTGACACTGGTATGATATCTATGCGCTTGCGGATAATCCTACTTAAAACTTATTTAATGGAGTGCAGTTAAAAATACCAACAGTTAGGGTTTGGCTCAATCTTGCATATACTTAGTTTTCTGTGGTAACTGGTCTTCGAGCTGGCTCTCTCTGTGTGATATTGCAGGATTGTGTAGGTCTCACTATGTAGATTCTAGCTGTGAAATCAGATTTCAGTTTCACCTCTTTTAGAGATGCCGGCAGTGCCACCCTATAGGCCGGCAGTGCCACCCTGCTCCAGTATTTGATAAAATTTGGAGTTGAGTTCTTGCAGGCCTATTCACCCCGCCCTCTAGGCCTCAGTTGACGTCCATCAGATCCTTCAATTAAGAACTCAAATAAGTAGAGCAACTGGCTATTTACCTTTCTTCTTGGTATACAGATCAGAAGCTGTACTACCAGCAGACTTGATCTGGACATCCCCTAAAATTAAATAATACAACGAAGGAGAAGCAGAGGAAACTAGGAGGCTAGAAATCGACAGCATGGAAGAAGTCAGAGTTAACGCAACACTACAATCAGCAAGATACGTGTAAGAATTAAGAAGACATTATGAAAAGAGCATTCAACCCAGAACCTTACAAGCCGGTGATCTAGTTCTCCGAAGAATTCAAAAACCAGACGGGAGGCACAAACTACTGAGCCCATGGGAGGGCCCTTTCATAGTAGCAAAAGTCACAGGACCAGGATCCTACGAGCTAATGACCGAAGATGGATCACCAATAAAAAACTCCTAGCACATCTCTCAATTACGATGATTTTTTGCGTAGGCATCAAAGACATGTACTATCTCTTCAAATAAAGACTTCTTTTTAGAACTAGATTACAGTGTCCTAGCTTCTTTTTAGAACTAGATGAGAGCCAACAAAGAAGCCTGACCTATCCTGACTTCTAGAATATAGAACTCGGATGAGGGCCTACGGTCTGAACTGAGCAAAAATGCTCACAAATTGTTAAAGTGCAAAACGGCTAGGAGCTAGCCTGAGCCCAACCATTCCGGATTGTTTTCACAACACCGATGAGAGTACGGCTAAGGAGCCAACACTAGCCCTATCCTAGCTTCTTTTCAGAACTAGATGAGAGCCAACAAAGAAGCTCGACCTATCCTGACTTCTAGAATACAGAACTCGGATGAGGGCCTATGGTCTGAACTAAGCAAAAATGCTCGCAAATTATTGAAGTGCAAAACGACTAAGAGCTAGCATGAGCCCAATCATTCTGGGTTGTTTTCACAACACCGATGAGAGTACGGCTAAGGAGCCAACACTCGCCCTATCCTAGCTTCTTTTCAGAACTAGATGAGGGCCAACAGAGAAGCTCGACCTATCCTGACTTCTAGAATATAGAACTCAGATGAGGGCCTATGGTCCGAACTGAGCAAAAACGCTCGCAAATTGTTGAAGTGCAAAACAGCTAGGAACTAGCCTTAGCCCAACCATTCCGGGTTGTTTTCACAACACCGATGAGAGTACGGCTAAGGAGCCAACACTCGCCCTATCCTAACTTCTTTTTAGAACAAGATGAGAGCCAACAGAGAGCTCGACCTATCCCGACTTCTAGAATACAGAACTCGTATGAGGGCCTATGGTCTGAACTGAGCAAAAACGCTTGCAAATTATTGAAGTGCAAAACGGCTAAAAGTTAGCCTGAGCCTAACTATTCCGGGTTGTTTTCACAACACCGATGAGAGTACGGCTAAGGAGCCAACACTCGCCCTATCATAGCTTCTTTTTAGAACTAGATGAGAGCAAAGATAGCTCGAACTATCTCGACTTCTAGACTACAGAACTCAGATGAGGGCCTACGGTCCGAAAATCCTAATGCCTTTTCAGGCTCAGATGAGAGCAAAGAGAGCTCGACCTATCCCGACTTCCAGATCACAGAACTCGTACAAGGACCCACGGTCTGAAACATCCTAACTTCTTCTTTAGAAGCCAGAGCAAAGTGACAACTCAACACATCTTGATTCAAACAGAACTCAGATGACAATCCATGGTCAATCAGGCATATCATCAAGACAAAAGGCATTCAACAAATTCATTACCAAGGAACAAATCAAAGAAGGGAAGTTTTTATACACAAAAGCCTCAGGAAGGCATCAAGTATCATTACAATCTTCTACGGCTAGTCATCACTACTGTCAGCACGCACAGCTGCAACCTCTACAAGCTCTGTAAACTCCTTAGCTAAGTCCAAAACAGCAGCTTCAGACTGTGAAAGTGCCTGCTCAGCCTCAGGGGTATGAGTCTCGTCCAACACTCTCTCAAGAGGTAAGTTTGGATCAATCAGTCGGACACAAGCCAACACACCTTGAACGTCGAGCAAAACATCATCTTTTGCAAAATTGATAGTTCGCTCGGTCAGCCGGGGAATAAATTGAACCCAGGTCAGACCAGCATCTTCAGGCCTCCTCAACATGGTGGAAAGCTCTCGGACAGAATTTAGCAAGGCTGACCATCTATCCTTCGAGGCCTTCAGATGAACCGTCAAGTCCTCTACTGATGCCTTGGCCTGCAAAAAATCTCGATTAGCACCACGCCTAATCAGACGAGCCCTGGCAAGAATTTCTTCAGCATCTTCCTTTACCTTCTCCGACTTTAACGGAATGTCTTCACTTCCAGCTTCAAAGCTTAAGTCTCTTCTGAGTACTTCTTCTTCAAAGCTTCAAAATCGGAATAGAAAGAAGTCAGAGAAAAAATGTCGACAAAAATGGACACAAAAAGAGCATAAATAAGTACCTTGGAAGTCTCGGGAAGTCTTCTTTTCAGATTCAATCGCGGCCGACTTCTGCTGTTCAACCGTAATAACCTGAGCTCTCAAGGCGGTCTCTGACGACTGGCGCCCATAGTGCTCCTCATCAAGTTCCAGCCTCAAAGAAGCCAGTTCATCCAACAAATTCTTTTGAGACTCAGACGAGTCAAAGAAGAGGTCAGAATCACTGATGTATTCCTACATACAGAAGAAAGGAGGTAAAGAAAAAGGACAAACAAGAAAATAAAATAGACAAATCTTTTACCTGGAACTGCTCAGCAAAAGAACTAAATGAAGCCTGGACAGAACTCCATCCAGACTCAAGCTTCTTGAGGCGAGAACTCGGATTAAACTCCTCTTCTAGTTCCTGCATCAACTTCAGATCACGAACAGAATCCCAAGGAGCATAAGAAGGCGACAAAGAAGGAGAACACCCAACCCTAGAACGAGAAGAAGTCAGGGGTTGGGCAAGAGGCAATTTCTCTACCCCCAAAGTAGTCACCACGACTGCTTCCGCAACTGGCAACGAAGAAGTCCTAGCAGCAGAAGATGAAGCCACCGCCAAGGCAGACTCCACAGCTGGATGCGGATCAGGCATAGACACCTGACCCACAATACCAACACTCACGGTCTTCTTAGAGTCAGAAGCCAAAGCTGAAGATATTGTAGCAGACAACCTACAAGAACAAAAGAGCTAAACAAAAATAACACAAAAAGGAGAAAAGAAGTCAGCCTTACTTAGGGGCACGACGGAGAGCAAGATGAGGCCGAGATGGTGGAGGCGGCATAACCTCGTCTAGATCCACCAACAACTCGACAGATGGAGCAGGACCCGGCAGGATTCCTAAATCTGGGGAATAAGAAGAAGTCGCCCGGGGGCTACAGAAAGCCAAATTAAAACTAAGCAACAAGAAGAATGTACACCAAAGCTCAAAAAGGTAACACTTATCGACGAAGAAGAGGGGAATCATCAACATCCTCAGCCTCATCCTCATAAAGAAGAACAGATCCACCACCTACCAAGAAAGAAGAATCAAGACTGCTTTTCAAAAAGAACAAACAAGGAAAAACTAAACAACTTCTCACCTATCAGATGGTTACCTAAAGGTTGAGGAGAGGAAGAAGTATGCGCCCGCTTCTGAGGCGTAGTAGAAGAAGAGTCACCCACAGCAGACCTCTTCCCGCTGGTGCGAGTAACTCAAGGAAGGGCCACCGGCTGATAAGGAACATATTGAAGAATAGGCTCCATTTCAGAAACACCCGGCAACACAACTCGACCTCCAATTACCTTATGACCAATAGCCGAGGGAACCAGAAGAGGAGCAATCTCTCCATCAACATAGAGAGAAGCATCAGCATTGAAATCCTTACCAAAAGGCTACAAAGAGAAAAAGAACATGTCAGAATAAATTAAAAGTACTCAGACAATACAAGAACAAGCAGAAAAATGCACTTACAGCAAGAGGAGGATTGCTGGTTGAGTACTCAAAATCAATCATTGGGACCACCGACGCTCCTTTCAAGATCTTCTGGAGGCGCGCAAGCACCTCACCATTAAACAACTCGGTCGTGGCCACCATACGAGACGGATCCTCAGCACCAGAGTACTCAAAGCCAAGATGCTCCCGTGCCTTCAAAGGTTGTACTCGGCAGTGAAGATAACTCGCCACAATAGCAAAACCAGACAAGCCATTCTGCTTCAAATAACTAATCCTATCGAAAAGAGGTTGAAGCAGAGACAACTCGGCAGAAGTAAGCTGCTCTTTCTCCCACCGATCATTAGGAACAAGCGGAACTCCAGAGTAGGTTTCAAGTGCCAGGGCGCCAACACCACCATCAAGACTCCCAGCATAAAACCACTCGGAGCACCAGTCCTTCACGGACTCAACAAGATCATACTCAAAGAAGTGGCTCGACTTACACCCCTGCCAGAATTGAATCCCACATCCACCAAGGTTTGGAGGGAATCATTGCGGGGCTGCGGCTTAAGACGAAAAAGATAGCGGAATAGATTCAGAGAAGGAGGAATACCAAGGAAAGTCTCATAAAAGTGAACAAAAACAGAAAGATAAAGGACACCGTTCAGGGTGAGATCATGAAGAGAGATACAGAAATAGCGAAGAAAGCGATGAAGAAAAGAACACGCCGAAAGACAAAGCCCGGTGTGAACAAAAGAAACAAAAAGAACAATCTCCCCTGGGCGGGGAACAGGAACGCGATGCTCACCAGGCGCAATCCAACTAGAGAACTCCTTGGGCTGGATCATCCCCCACTCCTCCAGCTCAACCAAATGCTTCTCCTGAGTAGTCGGAGTAGGGAAAGACTTCGCCGTGGCCTTCATTGCAGCAAACTCTGGGTTCAGCTGCTCATCAACCTCCTCCTCAAGAACAGTCTTCTCAGCTTCCGGCTTCTTGGATGCAACTTTCTTCCTACCCATACAACGAGCAAGAAGCTAAGGGAAGGGTGCGCAGCAAAGCAAGATTAGGATTTAGGGATTTTTTTCTCGGCGCTAGGGTTTCAGGAGGCAAAGGCAAGGTGAAGGAGAAGAACAGTCACCGAAGTAAATTTATAGCCCAGTCTTAAGGCCCACTTAACGGGCAACGGTAAAAAGGCCAACAGATACATAGCGTAATAACAGGAAAGGCCCAGTAAACCCCTAAATTTTGGGATAACGGTCCTTATCCCGTTACCCATCAACGGTAAAATTCAACGCCGTTACAAAAAAAGGGTAACTCAGCTGAAATATCCAGGAGAAGTTTGCTCAAGGGAAGACAGTCAGTTTTGTCAACCAAACCAAGTCTACTCAAAGAGAGATTAACCAAAAACAAGTCTACTCAAAGGAAGATAATCATCCTATCAGTCAAAACAAGTCGGTACGAAGGCAGACAACCAGCATCCCAAGATAAAACAACTCGGACACATACAGAAACATATATTTCTTCAATAATATTTACAGGATACAAGGATACAAGTCTTACAGGATACAAAGATACTAGACTTACAAGACCCATCGAATTCAGAAAGAACACTAAAGCAATGGCTACAAGGAATCCTGTAGAATCTGGCCATAGAAGAAAATTATGCGAAAAATCTATAAGAAACCCCGTGGAATTCTGCCATAGAAGATAACTACGCAGAACCCAAAGAGATAACTGTCACCGACCCAGACTACCTCTGGATTAGACTGGGCCGAGCAGATCCAAAGCAACCTAGATACACCAACACAGTGCATCCAAGATCACCAAAAGTAGCACTGACTGATCAAGCATCACATCGGGCCTCTCCAACCACAAGTCGGATCGAACCCCATGTGAACAAGAGGGCTCTAGCTCTGCGTGGGGCGGCTGCTGATCTGCACCGGACAGCTAGAAGACCGTGCGGCTCGGCAACCCTCACACAAAAAGCATAGCTCTGGCAGAGTGAAAAAGAAGAACTAAGAGTGCAAAATGACCCAGCATAAGGCACATCTCAAGACTTCTTCTACCTACCAGAATGAGCCTCCGATCACAATGCTACTCCAGAATTAGTCTGCCTCTAATCCCTATCTCAAGAATTCTTCTACCCACTAAAGAACTATACCGGAAGAACAAGAAAGAAGCCCAGGGGCTGCTCCACCTCACAAGCTATCATCTTCACAAGAACAGAAAAAAGCAAGGCACTGAAAGCAACCAAAAGGGGAGCCCAATTTATAGGCCCAAGACGGTGTACATGGACTAAGCTCACCAAGACAGAGAAGCACTGACAAGGACAATAAAAGAGGACAGTAAAGAGAGCAGCAAAAAAGCATATTCCAGGCATATCCCAGCACAGTAAAAGCCTTTACACCGTCAGCTGCCAACGCCCAACCATATAAACAGACATAAAGAGCAGTAAAAGACAAATAAAAGCAAGTCACGAGCCTTTATCCAGTACTTGCACAGAAGAACTCGAAAAAGCTCGGGGGCTACAACTTTATACTCCCTCCAATTCTTTGTCCCAAAGAACAAGAGGCTCGGGGGCTACACTCAATGAGTGCATTTACGAAGCACAATGACTGAAAGCCATCATCTGACTTTTTTTTAAACAAAAACAACTCGGTTGAAGGCTCGGGGGCTACAGGGCATACACCCTCCACTTTTTTCCTTTTTGCTCAAGACTCTCCGGCTACTTATAAATAAGTAGCAAGAGGATCGGGGGCTACACTCAATGAGTGCACCTATGGCGCACAACAGAAGAAAAGAAGCCTTCAGCTAGACCACTTCGAAGCATCACCCAAGAAGCGAGACACTCCCCGAGTTCTACTTCGAAATGCTCGGGGGCTTGTCGATACAGAATCTAGACGGCTGCTCATCAGCACGGTTCCCGCCAGGATAGAAGCAAGGAGGCCGGATCCAAGTAAATAACGGATCTTCCTAGTTAGACAAATAGAAAGTAACTTCTGTAATAGGAGCAGAACTCTTCCTACTAGTCCGACTAGCATTAGAACCATAGCTCTGGCTCCTTTCTCTCATAAAAAGGAGCCAGAGCACTCTTTTTGTAACAGACGGACAATACACGATCATACATCAATCCAACGCAAAAGGCCAAGGCCGACTGGAGTAGAGCTTTTACTCGACGACGAGAGCTCGAACCAGGATAAACCGTGTGTCTCTTGCGTGAAACCGCCGAGTTCTAGTTATTCGCTGAGGTCCGAATCAACTGCTACGGGACCCCCGTGATGGGTTATCGGTGGCTAAACACCAAGAAGAAGTTGCTTCTGCACCCTCAAGCTGTCCCAGTTGATGCTACTTTGTGATTCACGTCTGTTGGCGTTGTAATAAGTTATCATAAACCTTTCTATTTGCTCTCTATTATCGATGTATGGATTTGATTATCGACTGAAATATGGGTAATATGATTTAAAAGGTCGTATTACACTTCGACTGTGTGGATTTTTCCTTTGTGGAAAATCGGGTCGTTTCAGATGGCTGACTGGAAAACCATAGTAAGGCCACCATATATGAAGAGGGGAAATCCTAGCATCCCCTGACTCATACATATGAAGAGGGAAAGAATGGAATGGAAGAATCCATCCATTGTGGGCAGGGTATGCTGGCAAGCCTCCAACAACCAAGGATGCTTGCAACATTTCTTGTGTAGAAGAATGAGAGTCTTTCTCACCATCTCCAGCTCCCCATCCAAGGAACAAACTTTCTTTAGGTCTGGGATGACAACTGTCTTCCCAAAAAGCTTCAAAATAGTTTCTTGGACTTGTGATGTATCTTCTTCAGATAACTCACCCACTGTTGTCCTGCTTTAGTTCCTGTAACTGAAACATACCATACTGCATAAGCGAACATGCTCAAATTTGTTAGGTTAGCCAATTTGAAAAGATGATCCATAGGATGAATGTTTCTTTACCTGAAGGGATTGATCATCTATTTGCTCAGTGAGTATATTTTCCTCCGCATTCACTATCTCAGGGACATTATTCCCATCATCTGATGACACAGGGCATGTACACCCTGTTGACGGGTTTGATACTGATGATCCAAAAGCATCTGACTGCATTGCAGATTACACCGACACAGGCGAACCATTCTCTTGGTCAGAACCAGATGACGATGAAATAGGAGCATTCTTCGGTTCGCCCACGGGAGGTTTTGCCATGGTGGTGGAGTCACCACTCTAGAGGGACATGGTTACAATTAAAGCATTTAAGTTTGTACTAATTTAGATTATAGTATCTATTATAGTTTGTGGGCAGACCGCCTGAAAGTGCGGCCCATGTATCATGTTAGAGTATTCAGGAGTTATACTATACCCCCACACTCACCATCTCCAGCTTCCCTATCTGAGGAGCAAATAAATGTTCTTTGGGTCTTGGATGATAATGTCTTTCCAAAATTAAACTTGAAAGTACTCGTGTCTTGGACTCGTGATGTATCTTCTTCAGACAACTCGCCATCACTGCTGTCCTGCTGCTTTAATTTCTGAAACTCAACATATCAGACCACATAAGCTAGCATGCTCATTTATTTGTCAGGTTAGCTCATTTGAAAAGACGATCCGATGGATAAATGTTTCGTTACCTGACGGGATCGATCATCTAGTTGCTGAGTGAGTAAATTTTTCCTCCCCATTCACAATCTCAGGGGTATTATTCCCATGAATCAATCATCTGATGACGCACACCCTGTCGTTGACGAGTTTGATACTGATGATCCATCAAAAGCATCCGGCTGCATCGCAGATAACACCGATCAGCGCAGATGAACCGTTCTCTTCGGTCCTCTGCAGGTGTGGGCCCATACGTCCGTCAGCAAATCCCCTTCCTTCCTCCTGTTGCGCCGTTTCCTCCACCCCACAACAAACCAACCGCCCTCGCCCGGCCACCTCTACCAGCCCCGGCCGACAGCTCCTGCCCGACCATGGCCCGACCCGTTCTCTATCATGCGTCCAGCTGCTCGTCGCGCGTGCGCGAGAGGGAGACAGCGTGAGCGTCTCGCTCCAAATCCGAGGGAATATTCGACGAGCGGCTCCATCCCTTCAATCACGCACTACCGGTAAGAACGGAACCACTTTGTTTTATCAGCAATATGATTCTATGATGAGAAATAACTGTGGGAGATGCAATGCAACGCCACGCGCGCGGGCAATGCGCTCACACAGGAACCGTAGTCCCCCTTCCGTCTATCTTTTTTTTTTTTTTCCTGTTTTATTTCATCAAACCGAGAAGCTTCACATGCCTTGTCTGAAGAATCCATCGATCCTGTCAATGTTTACTGGGATTTCAAGTCCCCGTTACGTATATCTTGTTTTGTTTATTTCATCAACCCGAGACGCTTCACTTCCCAAGTTGTTTGTTTCAAGAACCCAATGTTCTTGTCAATTTTGTTATTGCAGTAGCTCCATATGAACACATCAACTACCATCACACACTGGAACGATGAGATGTCCACTTGCAGAGCATCTTCTGCATTAGTGCATCTTATCAGTAGAGATGCATATTGGCATCTGGCGCTGTCTCAAAAGTAGTCTATTTCAAATAGGGCCAAGGGAAAAGGCCAAGACTCCAGACAAGTGGCGATATATACATCTGACAGTATTGGCTTTTAGCTCTGGAAAACAAGGTGCTCTTCCTCTTTTTTTTTTTTTTTTTTTTTTTGACTAACAGAGTTATATTGTGAAAATTAAACTACCTGGTGACTTACGTTCAAAAAAAAAAAATAAACTACCTGGTGACTGGTGTTGTTTGATGCTATCGACTACCTGGTGACTGGTGTTGTTTGATGCTATCGATGGAACCTCATCATGTGAGAACGTTGATGCTATCGATGGAACCTCATCACGTGACAGCGTGCAGCTACTCCCTCCGTATATCAATTACTTCGTTCTAGGAAGAGTACTATTCCCTCTGTCTCATAGACTTTATCGTTGAAAAACCATACCCTCCTCACAATCACGCTTCCTAGAAGGCATACTCTATGGGACAGAGGGAGTAAGTTGTGCTTTGATTACCGTGCGTCATTAAACGCAGCAAAAACAACACTGCTCGCAAGGTTTGGAACCTCAGACCTACAGCATCAGGCACCTCGGGGACGCTGCACCGACCAATCGAGCTGACTTCTTTTGGTGTCTACGATACACCCGTAACCTTATTTAATAAGAGTAAACAGAGAAAACTCCACTCTAATTAATCATTCTTTGGTATGCACAATCATGTCCTAAATGTCATCTATTTTATATATGAAGGGAGTATTTAGCTGTTGTTTGATGCCATCGATGGAACTTCATCGCGTGACAGCGTGCAGCTATTTAGCTGTTGTTTGATGCTACCGATGAAACCTCATCACGTGAGAACGTGGCTGTTTATTCTTTATAGCACGCAGACCGACATCCCACTAATGTAACAATGTCTACATTTGTTACTTTGCAGTTGATCAATCTCCATCAAATTTATAACGCCGCATCCATTTGAAGCACACACCCAATTGGTGCACAGCTCCGAGCACGCATTAGCCATCACCAGACACACAAACACAAACTAGCTAAGAAAGCAACAGCCAGCCAACAATAGTAATACACATACACGGCGAATACCTCTTTTGCAGGGCCTGTGTGAGACTTGAGTCTCTACTGTTCGATCAGAATCAATCAATCTTCAGTCAAATTAGCTGCAAACAATTATGTCATTGGGTTGGGTTATTCGACTTTACATCTTTTGTATGGTACGAATCCCTTTACCTTTTAGTCTCTGCTGCTGCTGCTGCTCGGCTTCACTCTTACAGAGGCAAAGTTCGCGCTCGGTTTCAGCTCAGCACTTGAACCTTACTCTGGCATCTGAACTCGACCAAGTGACTCCTTGACAACTTTGCGGTTGGTAGGGGGTCGTGGCCTGAACATTGCCCGTGAAATGCGAAATAGATTCAATAGATGGGTGGCTTTTGCCGGTATCACTCTCACTGGTGCCTTCATTATGCAGCCACGTGCCAAAACTTCTTGGATGGCTGACTGAAAAAAAACATAGTAAGGCCATATATGAAGAGGGGAAATCCTACTTATAGCTAATTAAACTTGTTTCTTACAGCTCGCCATGTGAATATTTATGTCGTTTTCTGTATTTTCTGTTTTTCATCAGTGAGATACAAACTATGAGCTTGAAGGAGTGTCCAGATTGCATCTGATCTGAATGTTGACCGTGACAGGAGTTAAGTCTCAGGTAATCGAATTGGGACAAGCGAAAAGAGGTAACTAAGAGCATCTCCAACAATTGACAAATCCACTTGCCATCCTAAAATATTTGGCAAAAGAGGCAAAAAACAATCTCCAACAGTTTGCTATTACCACTTGCCAAATTCCTGGGCTTGCCAAAAAATTGATCCGCGCGAGTAGGTTTCCGCGGCGCGGAGTCCTTTGCCATCGCGACGCTCGCCCCTTTTCTTCCTTCCCGCGCGCGTCGTGAAGTATCCCCAAGGTCTTCCCGCCATCGCATATTTCCGGTCTCGTCTCCTTCCTTCGTGCCAGTCCGCCGCCGCGCCAAGATAAGTTCGCGAGGAGATTCAGTTCCCGGGAGGAGATCAGTTCGCGGGAGGAGGAGATCAGGTCGCGCCGAGATCAGTCCGCCGCCGCCCCGCCGTCTGTTTCAGGCCTCCGCCGCCGGCTGCCGTGATCAGGTACATGTTGGATCGGGGTCAGGCCTCCGTCGGGCCAAGATCCTAGCGATCGCTCCTGTGTGTGTAGCCTATCATCTTCCTGTTCGTGTCCTCGATCGGGGTTTTGCCATACGCGACTCCTTCGCATGCCCTTCGTCCTTCGACCCTGTGTGAGGCCAACGCATCCCTTCCGATCTGTGCAAGGGGTGCTCGACAAACAATCGCCACCGGATTCGCCAGCAACCATCTAGCCGGAGCCGGCGGAGTCCCCATCATCCGAGAGCCACGATGTCGCTACCACGGTTTGCACCGGCGCAGCTGTTGCTGCAGCCGAGAACGAGACCGAGGTCAGCGCGGCGGCCGCCGTAGCAGTCACTGCTGCTGCAGGCGGCGGCCTCCCACACGTCGGCTTCGTGGATGGAACTATTTGCTAAACCCTTCAATGCAGATACTACGTAATCTCACCTTTGCAGAGCAGCATGAGCTATATGAACAGCTAGGCAAGTTGCTTGTGCGAGCGAACTGATGCTAACAGGGACCCTGTAAGGGCCAAATCCAATAGAATAATTTGCAGTACTTTTCAGGCCTTGCTTTTGTTAATCTTCCATCCCTACTAGTTGAATCTTTGATCATGTCTTGCACCGAGAGCTTGTCCTTGTATCCTGTGTAGTTTCAGAGTTTTATTCGTTGTTGACATTACCTTTGTAGTTTCAGTTAGTTTAATTTTAATCCCAGCGTTTTATTATTTTCCTTCATGACATTTTGCTGCAGATTGTATCTAGGCAACAGTTTCTATTATACGCATCGACCATTTGCTGCAGATCCTAGGCATGATTCCTAATTGACAGAGCCACCCTACGTGGAAGAAGTGCAGATTTTACCTTGATCACGCAGGAAGATGGAGGCGATGGCCTGGCACCCTTGCAGCACACGATGAATAAAACGGCGGCGGCTCAGAGTCGCGTGAGACGCGACGGGAGGAGAGGATCCACCGGTAGTTGCAAGATTAGTTGGGATGTGGGCCTTCTTTTTTTTTAATTTGGCAAGCCCAATTGGCAAACTATTGGAGATGGTCACTTTTTTCTACTTGTCAAAATATTTAGCAAGTTGCTATAACTCCAAATCTGGCAAACAAAATTTGTCAATTGTTGGAGATGCTCTAAGGTAATTTCTATATGGACAAGCGAAAAACTAAGTTCATAGAATGCACAATCTCTCCTGCTTTATTAGTTACTAGTTGATATGCACGTGCATTAAAAAATCATATACAATTAAAAGACTAACAATATTAAATTTAGAGCATACAATAAACGTACACACTTATAAACTTTACCAAGCTATAAATTTTAATCGATTGAATATATTTTTTAACAGGGGAAAATGAAATGTATGTGTCAGAAATAAAAGATAAGCATGCAGAAAAAAAATGTTCTAAAACCAGTCATGCTTATATTAGCAAATTTGTAATCAGATTTCTTCATTATTACAGAAAATAAATTATACAGCCTATATGCACTAATTTATGTAGATGATACTTAGAGCACTAATACATCTAGATGATACTTGGATTATCCAGCGGTGCTTTGACCCTGCCGCGGCGGGTGACCGCGGAGCTCTGCTCAGCCGCATCATCTGGGTTAGAGAGGCGAGAGGAAAGTCTCAGTGGATGGATCAAGGCACCAAAACCTCCAAATCACCACTGCCATTGGGGGAAGGCGGTGGCATAAACTCATAAACAGGAAGCTACCATGCATCAGCACAGTAGTCATTTAGATTGACCAGGTTAGTGAGATGTAAGAGATTGAACATGAGAACCTCAACCTGAAATTCCCTATTTCCTTGGAGACCATTACGATCAAGTTGCTTCACTGGGAAGCAAAACTCTTAGTATCCAGGACTAATCTTGGGGCGTAGCTGTAATTGTTATTCGTTATCTTAGCACTGTCCACCAACATTTTATTCATGTTCCAACTCAGAAGCCAAATTTCCCATTATAATGACTGATATAAGGAAAGTGTCACAGCATGCTCGCTGGAAAAGAAATCCTCAACAACGTGAGGCACATCGTTCCAAATGGTTTGACTAACACCTGGGTGATTACAACCAAGAGCTGCAAGCTCATGCACTACTTTATTACAAAGCCGAGAGCATACTCGAATACTACAGCTATCAAATTCACTTGCCATGACATGCTTGATCTCCATAATGACTCCACCCATCGCAGATAATCTGTGGTCATCATCTTCCATTATTGCTGCCATTACCAGAGTAGCATTGGTCTCCAGGATAATTCTGGCAATGTCCAGAGGTGCCGCTTGCTTCAGGCCCACAAGGCATCCCAGGAGCTCTGAATGGAAAGCGTTCAGGGAGAAATTCTTCCTTGCCAGCTCCTGCTGTCACTACATCGCCCTGGTCAATTCATTACAGCTTTTTTTTGGCCTGTTCTTCCATATAAAAAGAAGGAACAATCTGAAGTACTCATTCTTATTGAGTATCAAATGAATAACCATTGGAAAATATAATTGATGCTGTTCGTTTCAAAGAACAAACTCCTTACCAGAAATAATCTTGCCAAGAGGAGGGAGGTAGCTGTTCAAACCTTGTTTTGTAAAGAACATCAATCTATTATTCATGTTTTCTTTGATTGCTGCCTGTAGGATTTGGTCTGTGGTGTCAGATGTCACGGGTTTAAGAGGTCTTTGGGATCATAAATCTGTAGCTTCGCGTTGGCTGGGAAATAAGAAGCATGTTGTAAACAATATCATAAGCTCGGCTGTATTGGGGTTCTTATGGAAGTTTTGAAATAAATTGTGTTTTCAGGAAGCGTTTTGGATCGGGGAGAACGGGAAGTGCTGTTAAGGATCATCGCCCAAGACGCCGAGCTTATGATATTGCTTACAACATGCTTCTTATTTCTCAGCATGCTATGTTCGTTCATAAATCTGTTTCCATTAGGAACTAATAACTTTGAACAAGAGATTTAACAAAATCTGGTTTCCTTATACAACAACTTAACAGACCAGAGACTGGCATCCCTGCAACAACTCTGTTAAGTCTGCGGCTACGGTAGCAGCACCAGCTCGCAGCATCTTACATTAGCCTACGAGCCACAAACAATAGTACACATACACGGCCATCTCTCTACCACTTTTGCACGCAAGGAAAAAAATGGCACACACGCCAGAAAAATAGCACCAGCTTGCAGCGTCTTACTGTTCAGAATTAATTTTTGTGCTTCTCATCAGTATCAATAGAGATATGAACTACTATGAGCTTAAGGAGCGTCCAGATAGCATCTGATCTCAATATGACCGTTGCAGGAGTTACTACATTAGTAGCTAGTTGGTGTTGTTTGGTGCTATCGACGAAATTAAACTCTCTTTATCCCATAAAAAATACCATTCTCACTTTCCAAGAAGTCAAAGCATTTAACTTTGACCAACTATATATAAGAAAGTATTAATGTTTATGATATGTAATTAGAATCATTTGATAGATCATTGAATATATTTTATAGTAAACTTATTTAGAGATACAAAGGTCGGTAATATTTTTCTATAAATCTAATTAAATTTACCTATAAATTTAGTTAAATTTAAGAAAATTTGACTAGCACGAAATTCTTGTGCTATCTCAATTAATAGCTAAGGGACAAGCGAGAAGCAAGAAACCAAGTTCATAGATGGAACAATCTGATGCTCAAGATCACATCAACTATCAAATAAATAACGTTTGGAAAACAGTTGCCGAAATGTTCATCCTTATTACAGTATCAAAATCTGGTTACCTTATACGACAACTTAACAGACCAGAGATCGGCATACCTGCAACAACTCTGTTCAGTCTGCAGCTACGGTAGCAGCACCAGCTCGCAGCAGGCTATGTTCATTTGTCTTATCAGCCAGACTTATCAGCTATTCAAACAGTATTTTTCTCTTACACTAAACCAGCCGGCTTATCTTATAAAACCGGTTTATATCACCCGCGGAACACCCCTTACATTAGGCTACGAGCCACAAACAATAGTACACATACACGGCCAATCTCTCTGCCGCTTTTGCACGCAAGGAAAAAAAAATGGCACACACGCCGGAAAATGGCACCAGCTTGCAGCGTCTTACTGTTCAGGATTAAATTTTGTGCTTCTCATCAGTATCAATAGAGATACGAACTACTATGAGCTTAAGGAGCGTCCAGATTGCATCTGATCTCAATATGACCGTTGCAGGAGTTACTATACCAGTAGCTAGTTGGTGTTGTTTGGTGCTATGGACGAAATTAAACTCATGTTAGCTAGTAGATTCCTTGACTTGAGCTGGCACACATTTAACGTGGCCTTGTTTAGATGGACTCCAAATTGCAAGTTTTTTTCACTCTCTCTCTATCATATCAATTTCTATCCGTATGCATAGAATATTAAATGTTAGTAAAAAATAATTAATTACACAGTTTAGGTGTAAATCACGAGACGAATCTTTTCAACCTAATTAGTTCACGATTGGACAATATTTACCAAATACAAACGAAAGTGCTACAGGAGTTCCGATTGAAGAAAGTTTAAATCTAAACAAGGTACTGTATATTTGGTATCCACATCCCAATGCAAGTGCAAGAAAGACGCGTCACGGCCTCACAGCGCTCTGCGATCAGACTGCTGAAAGCATCGACCACATCATTGCAGCCTGTCCATTCACCAGAGAGGTACTGGTTCCTTATTATCGGGCGCTGGGCACACATCGCTACCACAACAAACAAGCGCAGCGCAGTCCACCATCACGTGGTGGAGAAGGATCAGAGCAAAAGCTGGGCTCTTGGACGGTCTGGAAAGAAAGAAGCGCCCGCTAGCTGCTTCAGAGAGGTTGCCACCGGAGCTGCAGAGCTTATACTCATCATTAGATCAGAGCGGAAGGCCGGAAGCGGAACGCTGGGTGCTAGCAGGCGCAAAAGGCTTGGCGACCCTGCAGGCATCAGGACCTTCAGTCCAGTTCAAGGATCGTTAAACTCTTTGAAATGGTCCTTTCACAATACCGTGAGGTCTATTTCTATTGTTATACTCTTTTCTCTTAATGAAAATGATATGCAATCCTTTTATGTACTCGAGAAAAAAAAATTATTGATATCCATGTAAGTATATATAATGCAGGTCCACGTCCCGGCAATGTGATCACTCGGTTGGCACGAGTCACGTGAAGTCTGGATTTTCTATTATTCTACAGCTCGGGCTCGGCTCGCTTATGGATCGGTCTCTATATAAGCTCGTGTCTAGGTTCACAGCCAGTACACAACTCAGAGCATTGGCCATCACCACTGCACAACACACAAGCACAAGAGGAGAGAACCACCAACCATGGCGGAGTTCAGTCTTGGGTTGACCAAGACGGCGGTGGATGGGACTCTGAGCTTGGTCAGGTCGGCCGTGGAGGAGGAGAAGAGGCTGAGGGAGACGGTACAGAAGGACCTAGAATTCATCACCGATGAGTTCGACGTGATGCGGTCCTTCCTCCAGGCCGTCAACAGGGAGCACGCAGCGAGTGATGAGGTGGCGCTGGCCTTGGTGAGGCAGCTCCGCACCCTGGCCTTCGACGTCGAGGACTGCGTCGAGAACGTCGTGCACCTTGACAAGCCCTCGCGCTGGGAGTGGCTGCGTCGTGCGTGGCACGCGGTGTACTGCCATGCACCACCGCTGCCCCTGGACGACGCGGTGGACGAGATCAAGCAGCTCAAGGCCAGGGTGGGGGATATAAGCGAGAGAAACCTGCGCTACAACAACTTCATCCGCAACTCCGACAATATCCAGCAAGGGCCGCCGCCGGCTGAGGAGCTGGATTCCACTTGCCCACCATCCGTATTATTCCCCATCCTACGTGATGCCTGGGAGGCTAGTGGCAAGTGGTGCGACAGCATGTGCAACCTCAAAGAGTTGATCTCTCGTGAAGGTGATGACCTTCATGTTATCTCTGTTATCTCCGTAGGAGGCGGAGGTGATCTTGGGACGGCCTCCATCATTAGGGAGGCCTATTGTCACCCAAAAGTCTGTAAAGATTTCGAACGTCGCGCCTGGGTGAAGCTGACGCATCCCTTCAACCACGATGAGTTCATCAAGAGCATGTTCACTCAACTCTGTGTGACCTCTCCCGAAGAAACTACAAGTCCCGAAGAAACTACAAGTGTGGATTTCTGGACAAGGATGGACCTGATGAAAGCTGAGCTCGACAAGCAAATGAGAGAGCAAAGGTATCTCGTTGTCTTGGAAGATGTATTAACGTTGGAAGAATGGGATGTGGTCAGAAGGTGCCTTCCGAAGAGTAAGGATAGCCGGATAGTTGTGTCGACGCCACAGTTAGGGATTGCCCTTTTGTGCACAGGGGAGCCATACCAAGTATCTGAGCTCCAACATTTCTCTGATGGCCGGTTTATTTGTGCCTTCTTCAGAAAAAAGGTAAGCAAGCGCCTAAGTTACTTTCAAGGGCATACAATGTATATTATTAGTTATTAGTTGTTAGTGCCACCTAATTTAACTCAATGATCTATATATACTTCCTCCGTCCCTAAAAAAAAAGTGATTTCTGAGTTGTTCTAAGTCAAACTTTTTAAACTTTAATTAAATTTTTTAAAAAAAAGCATTAAGATTTATTTTATCAAATTAGTACCAATATTTATAATATATTTATTTTATATCATAAATATTATTGCTCTTTTCTATAGAAAACTAATCAAACTTAAGGTTAACTGACATGGTTTCTAGGATTCACTCCTTTCAAGGGTGGAGGGGGTATCATTTACAGCACCAACCGTAAAGCATTATTTTCCGCTTACTTTAACTATTCTTAATTAATTCCGATGGTCACGTTTGGATCTAAGCATCTACTCCCTCCGCCCCCTGAATTCCTAGAATTCGTGTGTCAAACTTTATCAAAATTTAAAAATTAACTTAGAATAACTCTAGAAATTCATTCTTTCAGGGATAGAAGGAGTAGCACTGTATTGTGATATCGTTGGTCTATGAGTTGTCCTTATATTTCCTTCAGACTTTGGTAGCTGGATGTAGATGTAGGCACCCATCTATCTGTTCATTCCAATAAAACTAAAATTTAAGATTTTATAATTTAATAAATACTCCCTCTATCCCATAAAAAATCATTCTAGCTTTCCAAGAAGTCAAAGCTTTTAACTTTGACCAACTATATATAAGAAAGTATTAATGTTTATGATATGTAATTAATAGAAAGTACTAATGTTTATGATATGTAATTAGAATCATTAGATAGATCATTGAATATATTTTATAGTAAATTTATTTAGAGATATAAAGGTCGGTAATATTTTTTACAAATCTAGTTAAATTTAAGAAAGTTTGACCTATAAATCTAATTAAATTTAAAGAAGTTTGACTAGCATGAGTCCTATAGTGACTCTTTTTATGGGACAGAGTAGTGCTTCTTATTATACTACCTCCAGTCTGTATAAGCACACAATGGAAACACAATTTTATCCACTAGTTTTTTTCCATTTGAAACCGATAAAAGTTCCCTATTATGAAAATGTTTTTCCAGATACAATCCTAAATATATGAGTTTCTCTACTTAATTTAAATTTTTGTATATGGGGGCAATGTACCTAGAAGGTGCGGCTGCAAAGAGAGAATGCGGTCTTTTGGTTGCAAAGGATTGCAGTGCGTACCCATATGGTTTTGTCTTTGGTGAAATAGCTAAAGTCGTCCTTGAACTATTGCTGAAAGCTTCAGTTTGGTCTCTGAACTATAAAAACAAGTCGTTTTGGTCCTTAAACTTTCACAACCGGCTCAGTTTCATCCTTAAACTATGAAAACAACCGTTCTCATGCTCAAACTTTCACAGCCGGTTCAATTTTATCCCTAGTCGACATGGAGCACCACGCTAGCTCATCTCGTCATCGTCCAATCAGCTGGAATTAGTTTACGAAAGCCTGTAACCAATTTATTCTTATTTCAACCGGTTGTAACTAGTTGTAACTCTTCAATACAACATCCGATAAAGATGATTGTTTTTATAAAAATTGTAGATCACGATAAGATTGACACTTTTCTAGTTTTAATGTTTTTTATTTAAGGACGTTAAGATGCTCAAAAATTATAAAATTTTAGCACCATAATAATTACTTTGTTGCTGCTTGTAATTTGATTTAGCTGCTTGTATTAAAGAGTTACAACTAGTTACAACCAGTTGCAATAAGAATAAATCGCTTGCGTGTTTTTAGAAACGATTCCAGCTTACTAGGCGATGACGAGGCGAGCCAGCGTGGCACTCTACGGGATCAAGGACAAAATTGAGCCGATCACTTGGTTTGAGGACGAGAACCGTCGTTTTTAATAGTTTAGGGACGAAATTGAGCCGGCTATAAAAGTTTGAGGACTAGAACGGTCGTTTTTCGTAGTTCGAGAGACCAAACTAAGCTTTCGGTGATAGTTCGAGGACGAGTTTGGCTATTCCGCCTTTGTCTTTCATTAGCAGTTCATTTGTAGCACCTAATTAATAAGAAAAATATTGTGCAGTCTATTTCCCTTGTAATGCATACAACATTAGTGACCAAGGCTATTAATTCCACTTTGTGGGGATGAGTTGAGATTACTAGTAGGATGTCCCGCGTTCTTTGCGAGTATGAAGTAAAAATGTAAGGAGTTTATAATAGTTGAAACTATAATTGATAGATACATACATATGTGTGTGTGTGTGTGTGTATATATATATATATATATATATATATATATATATATATATATATATATATATATATATATATATATATATGTAGTAGGTCAATTATGGAGATTATATCTATTGATATAGTATAGATTATTTGAACTGGGCATCACTCAAATCTCATCGATACATATGTTTTGGAGAACCACATGTAATCCATATGATATGCAATTTTGATAGATTTTTGTTTACAAACATATTTTTGCTTAGAAACGGTTTAAATTTTTACAAAAAAGTTATTGAGATATATTCACGTGAGCTCTTGTTTTGAAGAGTTTATTGCGAGGAACACCATGGTGCAATTGAATTTTAATTATGATACTTAGTTTAGGTGTTATGACTTTTTTCTATTTCAAAGAAAAAATAGGTAGTGCGAAATAAATGAGCTTTAGCGGAGGTAACTTCTCTTATGATGTTAGCTGATATTATTTTTAAGCTCACAACCAATCAGGATCAAGAGAATAGACTAGAGAGGGTTTAAAAATATAGAAGTTACGGATATATGAGCGCATGTGTCATTTTCATTATTGTAGGCCGATTGTATTATCTTTCGGACGGCCCCGGGAGTAAATATTTATTTATTTTTGTACCTGGCAGTTGGATTGCACCTATCTAATCTAACTTATGAAATTGGTTTATTATTCGTTGCAGATGCAAAGTACTTTTATGGACGATTTTAAGCGTCAATTACTACGAAGTGGTGGTGGCGTGATATCTGTGTGGGGGGCTAACAACCATAGGGTGGGGCGGATGCTGAGCCAGCAGATGCTGACGCAGCTGCAGCAGCAGATGCTGATGCAGCAGCGGCTGATGCAGCAGCCGCCGATGCCGATGCCGCTGATGCGGCCGCAGTCGATGCCGCCGCAGTCGATGCCGCTGATGCAGCCGCCGTCGATGCCGCCGATGCAGCCGATGGCCGACCTTGATCCAGTCGACATAATGTACAAGGGCATAATAAACAGGTTGAAAGAGTTTGATGGGATCCAATTTGAGAGGCACAGCTGGGTGGATGTACCCAATCCGTTCAGTTTGAAAGTCTTCGCGCAGCGCCTATTTCTGAATTTTTATGCTGATGACATTCGGTCCGGTGAAATCATCATGGAGGTTGGTAAGGGAGAGCCAGGCCTAATAATTAAGCGCCTAATTGAGCGGTGTCGCAGTTTTCTGTTTCAAGAGGATTGCTTCGTGGTTATTAACGGTGTGCGGTCTACGGCTGACTGGGACCAGATAAAATCTAACTTCTTTGACTGGAACCAGAAAGAAGCTAACTTAGAAGTACCATCATCATCGGAGCATGGTACTAATGACTGGAACCAGAAAGAGGCTAACTTACAAGCACCATCATTATCGGAGCCTAGTACTCCTACTAGTAGTACTTGTACTGCAAACAGCTGTATCCTTGTCGTCACACACGGCGATGCCGTGGCCAGGTATTGTGTCAAGGATGACGCCGCCGCCGCAGTGTTCCGCGTCGAAGATTTAGAGAAAGACGAGGCCATTCGTAACCTGATAGAAAAGGTATGTAATTTATTTGACAACACTCATCAGCTAGTATATGTTAATTCGCGCCGCACCATTATCATTTTATCGATCGTTCCTTCCTTGCAGGGTACTGGGTACTGTCAACTTGGTGAAGGCAAGAAGGGCCGCTTGTTCTATGATAGAAGCAACGATGCAGATGAATGGACCCGTTTCATGGGTGGTCGTGATAAGTACACCCGTGAATTGTTAGAAGGGAAATCTGGCCTGGTCATGGTGAGTGGGCAGAATATTGCACCTGTCAGGTTAAAAGCTTTCCTCAGAAGTGCGTACCATCAACATGCTCCCTCAAATGATTCCAAAAAAAAAAACAACATGCTCCCTCAGCAACAAAAAAAAAAAAAAAAATTACGCCCCCGCAGCTGGGTGGACGTGCCGAAGTGGAGGATGGGCCTCGGACCTGGTAATAATAATTTGAGGGACTTCGCCTGGCGCTTACTTCTGGATTTTCATTCCGATGATCCTGAAGCCAAGGAAAAAGTAGCAGTTGATCTGATGGAAGGCACTATTACTGACCCGATGGAGGAGTGCCGTAAGTTCCTGCTTGGTGAACAAACAGGATACCTGGTTGTCATCCATGGTGGGGGGTTCTCCAGGGAACACTGGGATGTCATCAATGAGGACTTGTTATCACCAGGGAATATTAAAGGCACCATCATTATCGATGCAATTCATAGTGACTATTTCTGGTTTTCTCATTATGATTGGCTCCCCGCTCAGTGTAGTAACCCTACAAATAGGATCGAAGCCAAGGATGTTGGATATGTTGACGACATAACGAAGGTATGACTAGCTTAAGTTCTTCTATCCATTCCAACTACATAAAAGGTTGATCACAAATCTATTTGCTTCATTGGTGTACATTTATCCCCAGGTTTCTACTCTCTTGGGTGAACCATGCATGAACAACATATATACACCCATTTATTTATTTAAAACTTGATATATTGACTGCCATTTTTGGGTGGGGATATATATATGTTATAAAAGTCTAGATCGTAGATTATTACTAAGGACCTCTTCGGGTCACAGCTAAGTTATTATAATCTGAATTATGCATAAGATTATGGGCCTACTTTGCCTAGCTCCAACTCTGAGATCTATTTGCAGATTTAAAGCTAAATTAAAGTGCTTTAAATATTTATATTTAATCTGGATTATTATGCATATGACTATGACTCCATTTTGGAGTATCGTAGCAAAAACTCTTTTGCTTAATATAAATAATATTCACGTCCAATATTGTCCATATTTAATTTGTCCCATATTTGATATGCATTTATTTATCGGTGGGGTTCATGGAGCGGTGGCACGAGGAGAGGAGGGGGAAGGGAGCACGGGCGGCGTGGAGCTGCGCTGCGAGCTCGCGGGGGCGGTGCCCCTCTGTCTCGACGACGGCGTGGAGAAAAAGCCAAGCGCAGGGAGCAATGCGAGTGAGAGGGAGTGCGAGCGCATGGGGAAGAAGTGAAGCGCTGGCGGAGTGGACGAGGCGTTCGCAGGGTGAAGAGGCGGAGTGGACGAGGCGAGGGAAGGAGTGGAGGAGCGCGAGCCACGTCTGTCCGGTAGAAAAACACACGTCGGACGCCTGTAGGATAGCATTACCGTTTATTTATTCGTGTTTTTTTACCAAAAATATCTATATTCAACTCTATCTGTGTCTGACTTCAAATCCAACGAAAAATCTAAAAAACAAATATGTATGAAATCACTAATATTCGTACCTATCCCATCCGACTTTACTGTACCTACTACCTAGAGAGAATTGCCTACTCACGCGAGGAAGAAAGGAAAAGTTGATGTGCCTACAAGTTCTTTTAACCACTAGCAGGAATCCCGTGCAACCCTAAATTTAAAGAAAAGGAAAAACATGTTGGTTATAGAAAATTAGGAGGAACCTAGAATTAGAGTTTTGTGAGCAAGGACACTATTGCTAATTTACTAACCTATATAAGTAACGTAGATATGAATAAAAAAAGAACTGTTCGAGTAGTATCCAAAAAATATTACCGAAAACATTGTTAAAATCTTCTATGAGAGGGTTTTACTGAAAGTGTTTGGAAACATCAGGAAAGTAACAGATATTTCTTGCTTTGAACTTTGCAACATCAAAGGAACTTTGCAACATCAAAGGAGAAAGACTATAAAGGGAATATATAGAACTAGAACCTTTTTTAAAGCATATCAGCTGACCTACCTTTTTTAAACCATATCAGCTGACCTGGCCTTCAAATTTATACCAACTATCAAAGAATTCCTAAAGTTTTGGGTGGGATGGGAATTTCTATTCTTTCTACTTCTGAGGCTAGCAATCTGTAGCATATAATTTTGCTCATAGAAACAGCTGAATACATTTGACACATTAATTAGCATTCTTAGATATAAGCACCTCTGAGATTTAATCACATTCACAATCTTCTTATCACAAAATGCAATGTGATTATTCGAAACTAAGAATTTCTAAATTCTTGCTCATGCTTAGGTAATCTAGGATATATTTTACGTGAAACATCCGGAAAACTGAAGGCACTGTAGGATAAAAGGAAAAGCTATGACAAATAAAAATGACATTGCAAGAGGGTTGACAGAACTCTGCAGCATGTAGATTAATGGTCCAGGATTAACAAAATGCTAGGTTTTTAATTGACAATATACTTGCGAATAAAAAGAGATCATTTGTTGTATCTGGAAGGTTATGTATCTAACTGTTTTGGCTGAAATGTGTTGATCACGGGCAAAACAACTAAAAAAATGGCCAATAGATCAATGTAGACTATAAATTTGACATTGGGAGTGTCGTAGTACAGTTCGTAAAGATTGTATTTACCATTTAGCATATTTATGCAAATAGAACATGATGATGGATCCAGCAATTATTTGACAAAGGAAACTATGTCGCTAATAATATTGGGAAGAATTAATGTGGTAAGAAATGGGGAAAGAAGGTGGAACTGCTAGAACAACTAGAAACTGAACATCTACATACATGAAGCTAACGCCATGAACCTGTATTCAGGTGAAAGAAAGCAATACTTAGAGTGATTGGGTGGATAATTAATAAAATAAAATATAGTTTAGCAATACTTAAAGAAAATTTTACTAAGCTAAGTTGTTCACTGTTGCTTGTAAAAACTGCAATGCACTGATCCAAATGCAATAATCTATGACCATTAAAGGCTTGTGATTGTTGAAAAAAGAATCCATGGTTAACCCACTAGGCAGGCGAGGCAGGCGAGGGTCGTCATGGGAATATTTTCAACAACAAATAACAAATGCACATCGCAAGAGGTCAGATTTGGTACATCAACCATGAAATCGCCAAATTAATGCCCTTCTTTTGAATGATAAGTTACTTATCGCTCTGCACCTTTAATATGCAAAACAAATTATTAGGTGGGTAGTTAGTGAATGATCAGTGGAAAGTGGCACTGAAAGAAGGGAGCACTGATGACTTTCCTGTAGGTGAGACGCAATTTATTGGACAACAAAACCTTCAACTGAAATGGAGAAAGTTAATAAACATTCAAATGTTGGATAGATGGAAAGGAGCTAAATGCAAGGAAACAAAGGGAAAAAAGAAAGCGGCATTTTATTTTAACAAATGAATTTGACAACAACATAATAATGTAGAAATATGGGTCAAGTGTCAAAAATATTGAACCTAAACTACATGATCGACATCCATGCAAGATAGGTGGCTTTTCTTTATTTTTTGGATGGTGCAACCTGTAGAAGAAACCAATACCCATATGAAGTCTTCAGGTAAGTAGCATAAATTAGTAGAAGGCCAGAGTAATCATAGAATATGTTGAAGAGTACAACTCGATTTTATATGTAGCTACTCCTTTTAGGAGACCATTGTAGAAATAATAACTTTTCAGGTATAGAATTCAGAGTCAATTAGAATGCATGAAGCATGGATACATAGGAAGAGCATCCTTAAATTGGCAAACACATATAGATGTCAAACAGAACACTGCAAAGGAGATTGTGTAGCAAAAAGAAAAAAGAAAAAAAAATGGTCGTCGTTGGGGGTCACCAGTCGCCAATCGCTGGGGCCTAGGACCGCAGAAGGCTAGCCGGCTAGGAGCGGAGGGGCGCTCTGCATCTGCACGCCCCTGGAAGCGTGGACGGCCTGGAGGACGGGAGGAGAGATGCCGACTGCCTCCCAGCAGCAGAGACCATGCCTCATCGACCTGGGACTGGAGCAACAACGAGTGAGTGGACGCTGTAATAGAGTGCGGATCAGTGGATGCGGGAGGCGATTGAGGACGGGGGAGAGGCGCCAGTAGAAGCGGAGATTCAGCCTGGGTCATCGCTGCCATGCGCCCGCCGGGGTTGCTGCACTTGCAGCGGCGGAGGACGGCACCGTGGGGAAGCGCAACTTTTTTCTCGTCTCTCCCTCTCCGTAGTAGCAGCTTGTGGGATGGATGGCAGGATGGGCCGGGACTGTCCTAGAGCATGTGATCTGCCAGCCGAGGATGGCAAATCTGAGGGCCAGAAAAAACAGCCGACATGGCGTGTTGTGGGAACAAAAACAAAGAGAAAAAAAATGGTAGATCTGCTTTTACCTGGCTTGGGCCAGCAGATCATATATACAGTGTAGGATTGTTAGATTTTTACTATCTGCTCCATCTATCTATGATATCATCTGTCTTGTCCTGAGGGGGATGGTTCCTAATTTAACTATTTTATATCCTATATACTCGCTTGCAGGATTACTACAAGTTATTTTATAATGATAATAAACCCAAAAGAATACAAAAAGCAACTGAAGAATGCAGAGAGGAATTTCAACTTGTCGGGCGTGAGATGGAGTCGGATGGCCTAAATGATCTTATAGTCAAAGATGACAATAGTGTGGTCTCGGTCTGGGGGATTGCAGGTGTTGGGAAATCATCTCTAGTCACGAAAGTTTATTATCAATGGATTCAAAAGTATTATTGCTATAGTCATTTTGGTCGTCAAAGGTCTTTCAATTCATTTGGTTGGGTGGATGTTCCCGATCCATTCAATTTGATTGAACTTTGTTGCCACTTACTTGTGGATTTCTATTACGATAATCCTCAAAACAAGGAAACAACGGCAGTTGGTCTGATGGAAGGCAGTCTTGATCCAATTCAAGAATGCTTCAAGTTTATTCATAAAGAAAAATGCTTGGTTGTCATCGATGGTCTGCGCTCCACGGAAGACTGGGATAAGATCAGAGACGCCTTATTATCCGGGTCTACT
Organism: Chrysopogon serrulatus; assembly: GCA_015844335.1. Lineage (NCBI taxonomy): Eukaryota > Viridiplantae > Streptophyta > Magnoliopsida > Poales > Poaceae > Chrysopogon > Chrysopogon serrulatus. The sequence goes on along the minus strand of JADLZL010001932.1, from coordinate 82,550 downwards.
GTTATAGGCACTATTATTATTGTCATTACAAGTGAAAAAGATGTGGCAAAGCATTGTGTGCAAAATGTCCAAGACAAAATACTGAATATCAGACGTCTCGAAGCTAGTGCGGCCCATGATCTCTTGGTGAGAAAGGTGTGTTTACTCTTGACTTATTTTTTTTTGAGCATTGATTACTCTTGCTAATCTTCATTCCTTTTTGTTATGCATATAAAAATATGACACTGACCCATCAAAGTCGTCCCTATTAATCCATGTCATCCAACATTACCACGAACTAGTCCATCATCCGGGTTACAAGCTTAGGAAACATAAGTTGCCATATTTTATACCTAAAAGGCTGCAACTAATACAAGCTGCATATATTAATTTGCACACTTCTTTTTTTTTTCTTTTTGTTCATTTCTCTGTCAAGTGTTTGCTATTTACCTGGCAGTCGACCAACGAAAACAACTTGGGACAATTGCATTGTTGCCTTCATTTTGAACTCTAACCGTACGTTTGTCCCTATTCTTTTAAAGCTTGCGTATTTGCCCCTACTTTTTGAATTCAAAGCTGTCGTTTGCCCCTGTTTCTAAACTCCGTCAGCTGCTAATAAATAATGGATTAAAAAACGATCAAGGACAAAACGAAGCAAGGAGAAAGACTATTCTGCCCATCCCTTATCCAAACGATGCAGTCCTCTTCTCAGTTTCTCCCGTGTCGTGAGAATAGGGCCGGGTGTGCGGGACTGCGGGGTCCGCTGTGGCCAGCGGCGATCGGCGCACGCGGAGCAACGGCATGGGGCACGGAGGTGGCGCGACCTCTGCTGGCAGCGCGGCGTGCCAAGCAGGAGGTGGCTCTGCAGGAAACGACGGCGCTGGGAAGCACGGGGGGTGCGACCCCGGCTGCCGGCGCAGCAGGCCAGAGGCACGGGGACGTGGGGCTGCGGCAAGCGCGGTGACGTGGTGTTACGCCAGGCTCACGACGCCGCAGGAAGCTCCGGCGCGGGCTGCCCAACGTGGCAGGCCATTGGCACGGACTTGCAGGTGGCCCGGCGGAGCAGGCTTGCGACGATGGCTGAAGTGAATCAGGAGGAAACGCAAGTGTTTGGGAAATTCTTCGACTTCATTCTTTGCGCAGTAACAGAAGATTGTTAGTTTAGGTCCGTAGGTTAAGTGAGCTTACGGAACATATGATGTACTATACGACCTGGACTGGACATGATTGGCTTATATATAATCTGAATCTCTCCATTAACCTGTACATACCATGTGATGCTTGCTAAAAAATATATTTCAACATTTACACAATATCTGTGTTGTCATTCGTCAAAATATATCCACAATACGTCTGTATATAAAAAAATTATATTGATTATTGGGTCATTTATATCATAGACATTTGTGTCTTTGAAGGCTTCACTTAACACTGTTAACTCTCCTTAATGGAATAGGGGCAAATCGAACCCTTTGGATTCAAAAATTGACACTGTTAACTCTCCTTAATGGAATAGGGGCAAGTCGAACCCTTTGGATTCAAAAAATAGGAGAAAATGTGCAAAGTTAAAATAATAAGGGTAAACATGCAGCTAGAGTTAAAAATTGGGGCAGCAATGCAATTGGGCCCAATTATTTTCATATCGGTATTTTTCTATTTCCTCGACGGTTTTTGGCACACAGGGAAATTTTGGTTTTCAATATTTCCACGAAATTAAACTCTTGAGCTTATCGTACCTTCACTAATTCCTCTTTATATTTTGTTAAAAGTAAATATTTAGGTTATAGATTGCACCCCTAGCTAGTGTATGATTTAGAGGCAGGACAGGGACAGAGTTATCCTTGAAAAGGAATATTTGCTTAGATTTGGGGGATAAACCCGTCCTTAAAAATTTGTCAAACCACTTTGTCTCTTCTTTACGATGTTAGCTGCCGTTTCTTGCACCTATTGCTCTTCGGACTTTTATATCGAACAGGAAATACCAAGATGGCAGTGGCCATGGAGGGGTGAGGAGAGCATAGGGGAGCCACGATAGCACACACCATGATTGGCTCGGGTCGATGGTGAAGAGGTTGGATCAACACCTGTATGTTCGAATCGATGGTGGCCATGGTGGGTGCGACTGCCCCGCCCCTTCATTCGCTCTTCTTTCCTGTGGTGAGAGGGCGACCATGGTAGGTGGCTCCACCTTGCCGCCACCTTTACTCTTCCCTTGAGTGAGACGGTTGAATAAGCTAGTGCCCAGCTTGCCTTATCATTGGCCTGATCATCCCTGCTAGGTTGCCAATCTCACAGCGCCTAACTCGTTGGCTAACAACTAGTTATCAGTTGAGGCTAAGAGTGAAACTAAATTAGCTAGGGTTCACCGACTAGTTAGCTAACAACTAGTTGAAGGATTGACTAAAAAATTAACCCACCTATTAGCCTCTGTTTCGATGAGGTAGGGCTAAAAATTACCCATACGCCCAAACTGACCCTTAGGCCTCCTTTAAAACGTGAGATCCTAATCTTGCGTTTTTTGTATGAAAAACGAACTGATTATATACAATTACAGTGAAATTCTTGTATTCTAAAGGGGCTTTAATTTTATTAGATTTACACATACTAGATGTCAAACGAAACCACCGAAGATCATTACATAGTAGTTATTCAGAAAACTCCTGCTGAATAATTCATCGCATTACTTTCTCCCAAAAGTAGCTTAAGGCATCAGCTGAGGTCACGATGTGGCTCGTTGTGTTAGTTCCTAAAGAACCAGTTGCTTGAATTGATAATCTTGATAGTTCAACTTCCTTGAGTTTGCTTTCGGTAGTGAAGTCAACTCTTGATTTAACCTTTTTTCAGCTTAAATTCTAATTTTAGTACTCAAAATAGGATGATTTATAGATTGAATGTGTATATATTTCCTAAGTAATTTGTTTGATATTTCAACTGTAGATAGCTTCGGATTGTCGGCTATTAACTCTTGAAGAGACGAAGATAACAAATTCTATTGTCACCAAATGTGGCGGGTTGCCCAAAGTAATGACTGCCGTAGGTGAAGCGTGTAACCTCCACTTACGGCAGCCGAGGAATGATTTTTCATATAAATACTGTATGTGGCCTCCTGGAGGCACCTTTATCAGCGATCTAGAGACAAGATCAGAATTCCATTGTCTAAGGCCTCTGTTCTCTTGGATGCTGTCCTACTTTGATGCTTGCTCAGATTCAATCAAGCCATGTATCTTCTACCTATCGATCTTTCCACCTGCAGAGAAGAACAACATTAGGCGGCAGCGTTTGCTGCGGCGGTGGATCGCAGAGGGTTACTGCAGGAGCACTTCTGATGGTAGAGCTTGTGAGGAGAATGGGTCAGAATACATCTCTGAACTCATGGACTTGAGCATGATAATCCAGCAATCACCAAGGAATAAAATGCTTTGTGAAATCAATGGTTTCTTCCATGAGTATATCATCTCCCGGCCAATGGAAGATAACCTTGTCTTTGCATTGGAGAAGGGCTGCAGCGTCAACCCGACACGTGCTGGGCAACACCTTACCATAAGAAGCGACTGGGACAGAAAAGACAAGATTGTGTTTGAGAGCATCGATTTTTCACGGCTGCGGTCCTTGACTGTCTTTGGCAAGTGGGAGCAATTCTTCATCTGTAGCAAAAATATCGATATGAGACTGCTTCGGGTGCTGGATCTTGAGGACGCTGAAGGTGTGACTAACAAAGACCTTGAGCAGATTACAAAGGTACTGACTCGTCTGAAGTTTCTCTCCCTACGAGGACAGAGAGAGATCACTTGTCTGCCGAGTTCAATTGGTGGTCTGAAGCAGCTGCAGACTCTGGACATCAGGCACACCTCCATAGAAGAGTTGCCACCAGTTATCACCAAGCTACAGAAGGTACGATACATTCGTGCTGGCAGAAGCACAACTGAAGCGTGGGATTGGAATGAAAGTGATGTACTTGTACCAGCAGATGGTGAGAAGGACACGGCATCAGCAAAAGCACAAGCCACAAACTTAACAGACACAAGAGCAACACCAATACAAGGGGTTACCGACAGCACTGCAACAACAGCAGAATGCAGCAGGCCACGTACTGTTGCTGTTGCAGCTGGTGTTACAGTTCCTCCGGTAGAAGAAGCAAGTTCCTCAGTGTTGTCATGCAACAACATGCCACGTACTTTGGCATCCAGCTTGTTGTTGTGCAGAGGCGGCGGAGTTGATAATGGCGGTGTTACGGTGGTTCCTGCAGCTGGTGTTACTGTTCCTGCAGATATTGGAAACCTGGCTTTCATGCATACTCTTGGTGTTGTCAAGGTCAGTGCTCAATATAGTAAGGACAGCAAGGCCATCTTCCAGCAGATCAAGAAGCTTACCCAGATGCGCAAGCTCGGCGTGTCCGGCATCAACAGTGGAAACATCATGTATTTCTGTTCTGCCATCTCTGAGCTTTCCCATCTCAAATCTCTGTCAGTGGAGGTCGACAAGGATGATGATGATAGGTCGTTGGATGCTTATTTAGGTGAGAAGGACATCCCCGAGCCACCCAAGAGCATAAAGAGCCTCAAGCTGTACGGGCGCGTACACAAGTTATTGCTAGCCTGGATGAAGCACCTTAATCATCTGGAAAGGCTCAAGCTTGATGTAACTATAGGAAAGCCAGGGGAGTTCCGATTCCAAGAGCCGCCGCCTAAACTGTCACACCCACCACTTGGCCCTCCAGCGGGTCATCTTCCGATGAGGCCGATTCAAGATGGTATGCTCCGGACACAGGATGGTATGCCGCCGCCTCAACTGTCACACCGACTTCAAGTGTGTCATCTTCGGATCAGGCCGATTCAAGATGGTAAGCTCCGGATTGGTCGCAGCTGGCTCTCCTTCGCCCCTGATGTCGTCGAAGTTGAATGCAGCTCCAACCTACGTTTAAAATTTGATCCACGCCAACAAATTAAGGTGCTCAAGGTTCACTTCTCCAGCTCCAGGGGGTCCATTTCTGGGTTAAGTAATCTGCAGGTTCTCGAGGAAGTGTGGCTCAAGGGACACAGCGACGAACAGAAGCAAAACATGAAGCAACAGATTGACGGGATGCGCCCGCTTCCGGGTCCTCCTCAGAAGAGACCTGTGTTGAAGCTTGTTCAAACGTGCTCGTCCAACTAACCGATCCACTCTTAGCTTGTCCTTTGTTGTTTATTTTATTTTTATTTCAAATCGCAAGGCCTGCGTGCCGTGCAACGCAATTGTACTCCATCACGAACTCATCATATACTAATTTGTTTGCGTGACGGACCTGTGGGTCGCCTTCTTTGGATTCATTCCCTGGGCCCTCCCTGACTGGTTAGCACGTCGGTTGCAGTTGCTCCGAATGGATGGATGGAGATCTAATTATTGGAATCTGCTGCATGCCCCGCCATGCTAATTTTCCCGATCCTCGCTCCTTGCTCTCCTCGCCAAGAAGCTACGAGTACATCTACCTCTAGTGTGTGGTGCCGACGTGCCGTGCCGTGGCACGTCGCATTCGTAGCGCCGGTACGACTGGCCGTCGTCGTCGCCTCTGATTATTCCGGCACGGCTTCACTGTGGCTGGCGAAATCACAAGCAGGAAGTAGGCTACCGCGCACAGGCCATGTCGCGTCGTCCCATGACGCATGACCTGGTGTATGCGTGCGTGTGCTGGATGACGCGCTGTGCTAGCTGCTCCGCCGCGCACGGTGAAGCACCAGGTGCCGTGCAACAGCTGAAATGTTTCGGTCGTGCTCTCGCTCCTTCTCCACTCCAGGGGTGAGCATGGATCGGCCCGTGAGCCTCCTCAGCAAGTCGCAACCGCATCTTGGCAGCGCGCCTACTAGCTGCCGCCATGGAGATGGCGATGGCGCTTGGTCGACGCTTCTCTCCGCTCACGTTCACGCGAATGCCATGCGTTGGCTGCTCACAAAATCCGATCGGGAAAAACAGAGTATTATAAGATCGATTGGTATGTGGCCGGGTTCAGCTTGGGCGCGGACAGAAATCCGTCTTGGGTTACTCTGCCCCTAGCACACCGATGAAGAACTCGGTTTTTGATTATTCTGTGCCAAGCACGCCCGATACAACACAAGTCACTCTTTGATTGTTCTATCCCTAGTACACGAGTGCAGAAACCATTCTTCGACTCCTTTCCAAGCACTCCAACGCAGAGATCACTGTTTGATTCTGGGCCAAGCAGAGCAGAATCTCCTACTGCCAGCAGCATGTATGGCAAAGAGCAAAAGGGGTTCTTTGATTCTCTAGTCCCGAGTACCCCAATGTACAACTCAAGCTACACGCCAAGGTATAGCGAAGCAGGAAACGATTCATTCGACACCATGTCCCAATGCGGCTCATTTGGCATACACGAGAACAATTCCTTTGGATAGCGCGACAGCTTATTCTCGAGATTCGATTCCTTCACGAGCAATGCTGATAATGGTGGCAACGACACCTTTGCGAGGCTTGATTCTTTTTAAAAAAAAAAAAAAAGAGGCACGCCTTTGCTTTTAAGAAAACAATGTAACAGTAACATGCTGGGGATACCAGTTTGCAAAGAAAGAACAGGAAACTACCAACACCAGGTGCCACTAGACATCAACTACATCTGGCCTCACAGCTGATAGAAACTAGACATATAGACCTACACTTCTGAGCTTGAACCACTAGAATTCCACCACATCTGACATTAAGATCTGAGTAGGCTTGAACTCTCTTAACCACTTCAACACGGCCAACCTAATCTGAGAGATACGCTTCTGGTCCTCCTCTTTAAGCTTGTAGCTCCATACCTGCAAAAAAGATAAAGCCGTATATATAACATCAATTGGATTCCTGGGAAACTTCTTTTCGATAACCATTTTATTTCTAGTTGTCCACAATGCCCAACTGAAAGCCGCAAAGACAAACAAACAAATCCTGATTGGTGCCGGCCCCCTGCCACCAATCCAATCAAAAAGAAAGTCATCCAAAGAACTTGGGATCTCAGCTAAATTAAAAACCTCTCTGAAAATACACCAAACAAAATTGACTAAGTGACATTTGAAGAAAATATGATCCACTGATTCCACACAATTGCAAAGCACACAATAACTGCTCCCTTTCCATTTCTTCTTAACCAGGTTTTCAGCCACTTGTAGTTTATTGTTAACCACCTACCACAAAAAGAATTTGATTTTCAAAGGAATCTTACTCTTCCAGATATAACCAGCTACTCTACTCACCATACCACTATTAGTTATAAATCTATACAAAGACTTTGTTGAAAACTTCTGTTTCTTATCTAAGGCCCACAAAACCTCATCCTCCCTATCTTCTGACAACACCACCTCTCCCAACTCATCAAGTAAATTGAGCCATCTCACATGTTCCCCCATAGAGAGACTTCTTTTAAAATCCATCTGCCATTCCCCATCAGCCCAACAATCAGCCACTGAACAAAAGGGTCCCCTGACCAACTTATAAAGATCCACATACACCACTTTTAAAGGTACACCATGTAACCAACAATCTTCCCAGAATCTGCATAACCTACCATTTCCAATCTTAAAGGCAACTCCCCACTTTAACAGGTGTTTAACCTTGTGAAGCCCTTTCCAAAACTGAGACCCCCTTGCCTCTTTGGAATGGAAAAAACCTTTATCTTTCAGATATTTAGCATTCAGAATTCTAAACCACAAATCATCTGGCTTTTGATACAATTTCCAAATCCATTTTACAATCAAACAGTCATTCATTGACCTGGTATCAATAATACCCAGACCTCCCTGGTCCTTAGGCCTACATACCATTTCCCATTTAGCCATATGATATCTAAACTTACCCTCAGCACCCTGCCATAAAAACTTAGACCTGATAGTATCCATCTTTTTGTGTAACCCATCCTTAAGCCAGTAGAACCCCATACAATACAAAGGGATACTACTCAAACAAGAGTTAGTCAAAATCTGTCTACCCCCTGAGGTCAGACATTTTCCTTTCCAAGGATCCAATCTCTTATTCAACTTCTGGGTTAGAAAAGAGAAATCATTCATTGATAAGGCTTTATGAGAAACTGGAATTCCTAAATATTTCATTGGTAACTCCCCTAAAACACAATTCAACATATTAGCCATGTGTTCCTTTTCCCCCTGAGAAACACCAAAGACAAAGACCTCACTCTTATGAAAATTAATCTTCAAGCCAGTGAGCCATTCAAAGCAATAAAGGATCAACTTGAGATTTCTAATATACACCTCCTCGGCTTCAATCATAATGACAATATCATCAAAGATACTGAATATGGGAAATTCCCCAGAAGTAGATGAGATAGCACCCCAACTATGTGACCTTTATCAATAGCTTTTTGTAACATAACCCCCAAGGCATCAGCTACAAGGTTGAATAACAAGGGGGACAAGGGGTCACCTTGTCTTAACCCCCTAAAGGTCCCAAAAAAGTCACTTCTTTCCCCATTAACATTCACACATACCTTCCCACCTTTTACTGTACTCATGACCCAACCAATCCATTCAGGAGGAAACCCCTTCCCAACCAGAACTTGTTCTAAAAAGGACCAACTAACCCTATCATAAGCTTTTTCAAAATCTATTTTCAGAATTATCCCCTTAGATTTAGATCTATGTAGCTCATGTAACACTTCATGTAAAACCACCACTCCCTCTAAAATATTTCTTCCTTTTATAAACCCCGTTTGACATTTACCAATAACCTTCTCAGCCACAGGCACCAATCTATTATTCAGCACCTTGGTAAAACATTTAAAATCCACATTAAGTAAGCAGATAGGCCTATACTGCTTAATAGTATTAGCATCCTTAATTTTTGGAACTAGTGTAATCACCTCATAATTGAGTCTTTTGATATCCAAGTTCCCTTCCCAAAAATCTGTAAACATTTTCATCAGATCCCCCTTAATGCATTCCCAGAACTTCTTAAAAAACACCGGCCCAAACCCGTTAGGACCCGGAGCAGAGTTCAATTTCATATCCATCACCACCCTTTTGACCTCTTCCAAAGAAAAAGGTAAGCCTAAAAGCAATCTATCCTCTTCTTTTAGTCTCAAAGAATCAGGCCAGAAATTCTCACCTAAGCTAATAGAGCAAGGTTCATTATGACCAAACAAATCTTTATAGAATTTTACAATATGCTCAGAAATACCCTGTTGACCCCTGATCTCTCCCTGATCAGAATCTAACACAGCAATGTTGCATTTCTTCCTCCTTCCTTTCACATACTGGTGGAAGAAATGGGTATTTGCATCCCCTTGCAAAACCCAATTCCTCCCAGCCCTTTGTTTCCATGTCACATCTTCCCAGAAAAAAAATATTTTCCAAAGATTTTTCTAAATCTATTCTTTCCTCCCATTCTTCTAAAGATAAAAGTCTATTTTCAGCAAAGAGGTCAAGAGATTCTATCCTACTGGAGATGTCTAGTTTTCTCTTTTTCAGATCTCCAACTTTCCTCAAGCTCCAGCCTCTTAAAAATTTCCTCAAATACTGAAGGCACCCTTGCCAAGAATTTAAGGAATAAAGATTTGAAGCCTCCCCCTGTTTAGCCTTGTTCCATTTTTCCACCACTAACTCCCCAAACTCCTCATATTGGAACCAACTTTCCTCAAAAAAGAAATTCTTGGATTTCACCCTCTTCTGTTCCCCAGAATCTAAAATAAAGGGGTATGATCTGACCCTGTTCTAGCATTGGTCCAAGCAAAGCAATTGACAAATGGTCATTCCAACAAGAAGTGACTAAAATCCTATCAAGCTTTACCAACGTAGGGAACCTTTGCTTGTTGGACCAAGTGAATCTAGCCCCACTCACATAAATCTCCTTTAACTGCATATTTCCAATAAACTCATTAAACAAGTTCATCAGTCTAGGATCCCCCTGACCCTGATTTCTTTCCTTGTCATTCCTAATGAGATTAAAATCTCCTCCCAAGAGAACAGGTAGAACCTCCTTAGAACAGAACGCTTGTAATTCAGACAAGAAATAATCAGAACAATCATGATTAGCAGGCCCCTCTTTCCGCAGCACTTCAGATCAGGGTGGGTGGGGGCAACAGCTTCATGAGGTACGATTCCATGCATGAACAGCAGCAGCGACCATGACAGAGTCGACCCTTTTGCGATGTTTGATTCGATGAAGAGCAGTGACTACAACAGCCGGGGCTACTCGTTCGATGACGAGGACCCCTTCGGACCAAGAGCAGCAGCCCGACGAAACATGGGACGGACACATGGAGTGCGTTTTGACAGGAGGCAGGTATTGTATCATAGAGGTCTTGTGCACCTTACTGCAGATATATACACACGTAGTATGGGCAAGACAAATTTTTTTTGGCATGGGCCTCTGCTCCTCCACACCTGGGGATGGCCGGAAAGGGAAGGAAAAGGATGGCACAAGGCTTTGCTTGTGGGTTTGCTTTGTGTTTAATTTTGTACCCAGGCTAGGAAACATGTGTTTGGTGGTCTGTTGCTGCTGCTGCTTATAAACATTCTTTATACCTTGTATTGTACCTATACAAGATGCTCCGTTGGTATGAGAAACTCTTGAGTGTTTTTTCTTCAATGGTGTAGCGGTTTTTCAGTTTCTCCAAAATATTCTAAGCTCTGTACAGACTGACAGACAATGTGGCTAGGAAGTCGGGACCTGCTTTTGGGTTACTACTTACTGGAGTACAATATATTGTGAGGCAATTAAGTCAGTTACATTCAGTAAGAGGTTGCATTTGAAACTTTTATACAATGTTTCCAAGATATGATTCTTGAAAACTGGGATATGAAACTGACACCGTGATTGTATCATGTCAGAAAAGGCCCGTAAGTTGAAACATGTGCAATGTGGTAATTGCAATCGACATCGAGAAATAGGCCTCGAGCACATGCTTGGTTCTATATCATGCAAAGAAAAAAAAACTCTAAATTCTAAAGATACTATTCATAATTGAAAATTGAGTTAGATCGCCACCTTGAATTGGAGCTCGATCTCAGCAATCTTCACACACCCTGAACAATCTTTTCAAAAACTAGTTAAAAAAATCAGAGTTCAAATTGAGATGAAGATTCAGCATTCTTCACAATCTGTTTTAAAAACCATTCTTCACCATTGGAAAGTGAGCATGTTATTAACCTCGTAGAACTTGGATGCGAATATGATTCCCAAATCTTGAAAATCTGAACATTCCTGTATTGCATTTGGAATGATATGTTTGGCACCCGTGCATTTCGGTCTAGTTATACTTAACTTTTTCACCCATAAGGATATGCACGTACAGCCCCAAATGCATAAATAAGGAGAGGACAAAATTGGCCGGCCTGGTCCATTGTTTGGCCTTCTACCTTTTTGCCTTAGCCCAAAGTTGGTGACCTCTCATCTCAGCTCCCACGAACTGACTGACTGACTCACTGACGGAGGAGGACGGTCGTCGCTCCAGCCATGGCGGTTTCGCGCTGTTCCTGCGGGTGGGTTTGCTATTGCTTGGCAGCACGAGATAATTCGGCTACACTTGCAGACGAGCATCTTCCGCATAAGCACTTGGTCACTTGTATTTATACTAGGTATAAACTTGTGTGTCTATTACAACAACCTGCCACGTGAATATTTATAGTTTATTGTTTGGGCTATGCTCAGATACTCCGTTTACTCGTAAGGAGGTAATATCTCATAATCGATCCATATCATTGATTTTTCACAATTTAATTAATTACTAAATAAATTAATAAATTTAAGAAAAAAATAAAACATCGGCACCCCTAATCACGGGAGGGGAAATCCCGTGTGCTTTTTCTGAACTTGCATGCCGCAGCCGCCGGTTCGTGAAATCCCCGCATGCACCTTCCTCGTGCAGCGCAGCCGCCGCCAGGTGCGCTCGCACTTCTTCCCTATGTTAATCTGATTTCTCCCTGAAACCTCTCGAATCGCATTTTATCTGAATATTGACCGTGACAGGAGTTAGTCTCGGGTAATCGAATTGGGCATTTTGTGCTCTCCTTTTCCTCTTAACGAACAACTTGCTTAAAGTGCCTGAAAAAAACTTCATGTAATTTCGTTGCTTTTGAGTAATGTAATTTGGGTTTTCCCGTGGTGGAAAAAAGCGAGTGCACGAAATTCTTGTGCTCTCTCAAGTAATAATTTCTATAGGGACAAGCGACAAGCGAGAAACCAAGAGCGAGAAACCAAGTTCATAGAAGGAACAATCCAATCACAAGATCACATCAACTATAAAATGAATAACATTTGGAGAACAGTTGCTGTTTATCCTCATTATTATTATTATATATATACGTAGTATCAAATGGCCAATGGCTTTGTCGTCTTGTTTGGTTCTTTGACTTGAGCTGGCAGTATATACGTAGTATCAAATGGCCAATCGCTTTGTTGTCTTGTTTGGTTCTTTGACTTGAGCTGGCAGTTAGATTCTTTGACTTGAGCTGGCACACATTCACCTATTGGTGTTCACATCCCAGTAACGTGGGCACTCAGTTCAAAAGATCAAGTTGTTGTACTGAGTATTGATTTCTTTTCAAGACTTGCAAGAGGTCTGGTTAACAATGGATGAAATTTCTATTCTGCAGCTGATCAATTTCAGATTTATAACCCCATGTTAGAGCTAGATTCTTTGACTTGAGCTGGCACATTCTAGAAAGTGAGGGCTCGCTTCACAAGGTCAAGACTTGCGCAAGTCTGGTTTAACAATGAGTAACTTTGCAATTCTAATAACTAGATTCGTTGAACTGAGCTGGCGCATTCAGTTATTAGTATCCGCATGCATACGCAGATCCACATCCCAGCCCCAGCAAAGTAAATGCTCGGTTGGTAAAAGATCAAGGCATGTACTCGGCGTATTGATTTCTTTTCTGAGACTTAAGTCTGGTTTGTTTAACAATGGCTGACTTTGATATTCTGCAGCTGATCAATCTCAGATTTATAATGCCCCGCATAACATTTTGCTTTCAGTGACCAAAGCTGGCCTGCATTGTTCAACACCAAAATGATCATACAGGTGCAGCGTATGTGGAATCACAGCATTGTCATGTTCGTTCATAAATCAGTTTCCATTAGCAACTAATAACTTTGAACAAGAGATTTCAACAAAATCTGGTTTCCTTATACAACAACTTGACCAGAGATCGGCATCCCTGCAACAACTCTGTTCAGTCTACGCCTACGGTAGCAGCACCAGCTCGCAGCATCTTACATTAGGCTACGAGCCACAAACAATAGCACACATACACAGCCAATCTCTCTGTCGCTTTTGCACGCAAGGAAAAAATGGCACACACGCCGGAAAAATGGCACCAGCCTGCAGCGTCGTCTTACTGTTCAGGATTAATTTTTGTACTTAGTAGAGATACGAACTACTATGAGCTTAAGGAGCGTCTAGATTGCATCTGATCTAAATATGACTGCGACATCAGTTTTTTAGAAAGGCGGCAAGAGGTTTGCTCAAATTTTATTAGACGGGAGAAAATAGAAAGAGAAAAAGAAAGTATAAGTGAAATGCCGGAGATTAGACTCCAAGGTACGTACTCTGGCCCTGAAGCCACTCACACGACTAGGAAACGGAAAGAGTAAAAAATTGCAACTCTGCAACAGACTCTGAAAAAACCAAAAACAGGATCCTAAACAAACAGATAGAAAACGAAAACTGAAACAGGAGTTACTACACTAGCTAGTTGGTGTTGTTTGGTGGTATCGATGAAATGAGACCTAGTCTTCCTTGACTTGAGCTGGCACACATTTAACTTAGTAGTATTGGTGTACACATCCCAATGCAAGAAAACGTGGGTGTTTGCTGGGTTCACAAGACGTTCACAAGACTATCTATTTCTTTTCAAGACTTGCAACAAGTCTGGTTTAACAATGCCTAAATTTGCTATTCTAAATGTAGCTAGATTCGTATGAACTGAGCTGTCACATTCAATTATTGTTATCCTTGTATGCAGGTTCACGTCCCGGCAAATGTGAGCGCTCGTGAGTACTCTTTAGGCCAGTCTCAATGGAGAGTTTCACCTCCCGGTTTCCAAGATGTGACACTGTAAATGAAATATAGTCTCTCAATGCAGGGTTTTATTTCACGGTTTCATAGAACAGATTTAACATTTAATTCCTATATTCTATTGTGATCAAATGTGGTATCAAACTATGTAACCGCTTGCTGCTGTGGCATCAGTTTTCACACTTCAGCAACCACCAATTATGTTGGACTCCCAAAAAAAATTGATGCACAGCTCGGTGTGGCATGGATGAACTTGCAGACCTGCAATCTCCATGGAAATTTCTTGTGTTGTCATGTGGTCGCAAAGGATGTTCCCAAACTCGCTGCTATCTGCAGCCCAACGATAGCTTCCATCGGAGCAGGGGCAGTGGATCTGGATAGCAAGAACAAGCATCACTCAGCGCCATCCACCCGTAGAACATACCACTGAATGCACGGACTCCATGGGCGGAGAAAGCTCCTGCCTACGCCTCGTCCTCCATGACGCCCGGGCTCATTCGTGAACGAAAGCTCCCGCCACAGCAAGCTCCACCTATGCCTCGTCCTCCATGACGGTGGCACGACGCGCTCGCGGCGAAAAGCTCCAGCGGCCGGCGCCCCGGTGGGTGGTCGGGGCGGCACTACCGTGAGGCGACCCGATCGATCTGCTGAAGTGCGGCGCTACGGGCGCTGCTGGCAGCACGCCCCGTGGTCCAAATTCGGTGGAGGCCAGCTTGACGGTGAGGAAGAACCGAGCATATGATCCATGAAACGAATCTGAGCGCCTCAACGCGTGTTTCGCGCGATTTCCAAGTCATTGGAAACACCGCTGACTCGTTTCACCGGGATGAAACATTTTCCTTCTCTCTCTTCTCAGTTTCATGCAAAAAGCTGATGTGGCACCCTATTTAATGTGCATGAAATCTCCCATAAAACTCCATTGAGACTGGCCTTATATAATGAAAGGCTTCTTTTTGAGACTTGCAGGAAGTCTGGATTTTCTATTCTACTACAGCTCGGCTCGCTGATCGATCAATCTCAGATTCATTCATATATATATATATATATATATATATATATATATATATATATATATATATATATATATATATACGTTGTGTCCAGGTTCACAGCCAGTACACAACTCAGAGCATTATTGGCCATCACCACAACACACAAACACAAGAGAGAGCCACCAACCATGGAGGCGTTCGCTCTTGGGTTGGCCAAGACGGCGGTGGAGGGGACTCTGAGCTTGGTCAAGTCGGCAGTAGAGGAGGAGGAGAAGCTGCGGGAGAAGGTGAAGGATGACCTGGTGTTCATTACCGAAGAGTTTGAAGTGATGCAGTCATTCCTACATGACGTCAAGACGGAGCGCGCAACGAGTTGTGAGGCGGCGCTGGCCTTGGTGAGGCAGCTCCGCACCCTGGCCTTCGACGTTGAGGACTGCGTCGAGAACGTCATCCACCTTGACAAGCCCCCGTGCTGGGAGTGTCTGTGTCTAGCGTGGCGAAAGGTGTTCTGGTGTGCAAAACCGCGGCCCCTGGAAGTCGTGGTGGCCGAGATGAAGCAGCTCAAGGCCAGGGTGGGGGATCTACGCCAAAGAAACCTGCACTACAACAACCTCATCGCCCGCAACTCCAATAATAATATCCAGCAAGGGCCGCCGGCTGATCAGGAGATGGATTCCACTTGCCCATCATCAGCATTATTCAGCATCCTACGTGATGCCTGGAAGGATAGTGAGAAGTGGTGCCAAAACAACTACAACCTCCAAGAGTTGATCGCCCGTGAAGGTGATGATGGCCTTCATGTTATCTCCGTAGGCGGCAGAGGCGGAGGTGATCTTGGGACGGCCTCCATCATTAGGAAGGCCTATTGTGACCCAAAAATCTGTGAAAAATTCAAAAATCGCGCCTGGATGAAGCTGACGCATCCCTTCAACCACGATGAGTTCATCAAGAGCTTGCTGACTCAACTCTGTGAGACCTCTCACCAAGCAAATACAAGTGTGAATTTGTGGACAAGGACGGACCTGATGAAGGATAAGCTTATGCAGCAAATGAGAGAGCAAAGGTATCTCGTTGTCTTGGAAGATGTATTAACGTTGGAAGAGTGGGATGTGGTCACAAGGTACCTTCCGGATAGTAACAATGGTAGCCGGGTAGTTGTGTCGACGCCACAGTTAGGGATTGCCCTTTTGTGCACAGGGGAGCCATACCAAGTATCTGAGCTCCAACATTTCTCTGATGGCCGGTTTATTTGTGCCTTCTTCAAAAAAAAGGTAAGCGCCTAAGTTACTTTCAGGGGCATGCAATGTAGAAATAAAAACTATCCAACATTCATGGAAAATGATAATAAAAAAATGGTACATATTATGTTTGTTTCACCATTTATATAGAATTTAAAAGCTATAATTTATTTTACGATGAGTACGTTAGACCACAATATGACAATGTATTACTATGCCTGAATTAAAATACAATATTGATAGTTTTTTCTTCTATTGCAAACCACATAAATATTTAGATGTACATTGTATCTTTATTTTTCATTCTACCCATCTGTTGCTATAGTTCAAGGAAATAAATAACTAACTATATAGGTGCCACTATAGCTAGGTACAGCTGTTTTGAGGCTTATGAGCGGCTATAGTAGATTGAAACAACTAAACTACTACTAAGCTGACTTTTAGCCTCAAGATAGCCCTGCACCTCAATGTCCATAGCCCACTATTTATTACGTACACTGCTCTAGTTAAATATTGATTTTTGTGACCTTTAATTTGAGGAGCATATAACAAACTACAATTTTAATCTCTTAAAGTCAGCAAGGTGCCAACGTGTTTATAATTATCTCTTAAAGTCAGCAAGAGGTAAGTTGCCGATGTATTTATGATTGGTCTATCCACTTATATTTATAATAGTAAGATCTCTCTACTTTTCACATGCTAGCCCTTGTCATTGATTGCATAATTTTTTTGGTGCATTTTGATTAGTTGAACCATGGGCTAATCCGGGTTGTAATAAAAAAAATTCAAACTAAATTATGTAGTAGAATTTTTTTTCTTAAAGAAAAATCATTGGTTCAAAGTCCATAATATTTAGTTATTAAACAAAAGTCAACAAAAAATCACCTAAACGGATGAACATGGAATCTCTCTCGATTTTTTTCGCATGGTAGCCCTCATCGTTGATTGCATAAATTTTGTTTTTACATTATGATTGGTTGAACAATCAGCTAATCTAGGTTATTACGGTAACAACTTGGCCGTAGACTTTTTTTCTTAGAGAAAAAATCAATGGTTCAAAGTCAATAAAAATCAACTAAGCGGATGGATGCAACAAAGAACAAAAAAAAAAATAAATAAACAAATCCAAGGGAAGGTGCAGATCTAGGTTCTAGTAAAAATATTTTATCAAAATTATGGTAAAAACTTGGTCGTAGACTTTTTCTTCGAGAAAATTCAATGGTTCAAAGTCAATAAAAAAATCCACCAAACAGGTGGATGCACAAAAAGAACAAAAAAAACTTAAATAAACAAATTCAATGGAAGGCCTTGAAAAAATAGTGGAAACTGAATTGCTCTAGACACAAGAAATCTAAAATCAACAAATTGGATGGAAGGGAAAAAATTAATAAAAACTTAGGTGCACCCAAAGGAATGGTGGAAAGAAAATCAATATTTAATTAGACCTAAACTGAACGGGATACGGAAAGGGTCAAACTAATCCGCACAAAAAATCTGAACGAGCAGAAATTTTGCCTCTTTATTATTAGAATAACATATTCATTATTAGTGCCACCTAACTTAACTCGATTATCTATATATCATTTACAGCACTAACAGCATAGCATTACTTTGACTGTTCTTAATTAATTCTGATGGTCACGTTTGGATCTAAGCATCTATTCCCTTCACCCCTGAATTCCTAGAATTCGTTTCAATCAAACTTTGACTAATTTTATAGAAAAAACTAACAATATTTATGACAAAAAAATAAGTGTATTATGAAAATATATTCTATAGTAAATCTAATGATACTAATTTGATACTATAAATGGTCTTTTCTAGAAATCTGGTTGAAGTTTAAAAATTTTTACTTAAGGCAACTCTACAAATTCATTCTTTCAGGGATGGCGGGAGTAGCACTGTACAGTGATATCGTTGGTCTATGAGTTGTCCTCATATTTCCTTTAGACTTCGGTAGTTGGATGTAGATGTAGGCACCCATCTATCTGCTCATTCCATCAAAACTAAAATTTAAGATTTCATAGTTTAATAAAAATACTCCTTCCGTCCTATAAAAAATACCATTCTCGCTTCCCAAGAAGTCAAAGCTTTTAATATTAACCAACTATATATAAGAAAATATTAATGTTTGTGATACATAATTAGAATCATTAGATAGATCATTGAATATATTTTATAGTAAACTTATTTAGAGATACAAAGGTCACTAATATTTTTCTATAAATATAGTCAAATTTAAGAAAGTTGACCAGCGCAAGTCCTATAGGGAGTCTTTTTATGGGACGAGTAGTGCTTGTTATTATTATGCTATACCTCCGGTCTGTATAAGCACACAATGAAAACACAATTTTATCCACTAACTGTTTTTTTATTTGAATCCGATAAAACTACCCTATTGTGAAAATGTATCTCCAGATACAATCCTAAATATATGAGTTTCTCTACTTAATTTAAATTTATCTCTATGTATATGGGGGCAATGTGGCTACCTAGAACATGGTGCGGCTGCAAAGAGAAGGCGGTCTTTTTCGTTGCAAAGGGTTGCAGTGCCTACCCATGTTTTGTTTTTCATTAGCAGTTCATTTGTGGCACCTAATTTATAAGAAAAATATTGTGTAGTCTGTTTCCTTTGTAATAGCATGCAACATTAGTTACCAATGCTATTAATTCCACTTTGTGGGGATGAGTTGGGATTATATATGAGCGCACTATGTCATTTTCATTATTCACTGACAATCTGTCCGAGAATAATACCTAGTAGGCCGATTGTATTATCTTTCGGACGGGCTGGGGAGTAATATTTATTTATTTATTTTTGTACCTGGCAGTTGGATTGCACCTATCTAATCTAACTTATGAAATTGGCTTATTTCTTCAACATTCATTACAGATGCAAAGTACCATTATGGATCATTTTAAGTGTCAATTACGAAGTAGTGGTGGCGTAATATCTGTGTTGGGGGCTGGCAACGATGTTGATATGGCGAGGCCGAACAGTGGGCATGGTGATATGTTAGTCGACACAATGTACAAGGGCATAATAAACGGGTTGAAAGAGTTTGATGGGATCCAATTTGGGAGGCACAGCTGGGTGGATGTACCCAACCCGTTCGATTTGAAACTCTTGGCGCAGCGCCTCTTTCTGAATTTTTATTCGGATGACATTCGGTCAGGTGAAATCATGGAGGTTGGTAAGAAGGGAGAGGCAGGCCTAATTGAACGGTGTCGCAGGTTTCTCTTTGAAGAGGACTGCCTTGTGGTCATTAACGGTCTGCGGTCTACGCATGACTGGGACCAGATAGAATCCAACTTCTTACTATCATCATCATCATCATCGGAGCCTAGTACTAGTAGTAGGACTAGAAAAGGTTGTATCTTTGACTTCTTACTATCATCATCATCATCATCATTGGAGCCTAGTACTAGTACTAGTAGTAGGAGGACTAGAAAAGGCTGTATCCTTGTCGCCACAGGTGACGAAGCCGTGGCCAGGCATTGTGTGAAGGACCAACAGTATGCAGCACCGTTCAACGTCAAAGATTTGGAGGCAGACACGGCCGTCGTTAACTTGATGGAAAATGTACTGTAATTCATATGACAACACTCATCAGCTAGCATATATATGTTAATTTGCGCCGCACACCATCATATTTATCATATCATAACTAACTATTAGCTATCGATCGTTCCTTGCAGGGTACTTGGTACTGTGAACTTGGTGAAGGCAAGAAGGGCCGCTTGTTCTATCATAGAAGCAACTATGCAGATGAATGGGCCCGTTTCATGCGTGGTCGTGATAATAATTACACCAGGGACTTGTTAGAAAGGAAATCTGGCCTGGTCATGGTGACGGGGAAGATTGAACCTGACAGGTTAAAAGCTTTCCTCAGAACTGCGTCGTACCATCAAGATGAACCTGATGACCCTTCTGAGGACCAACTTAATGATGATGAATGGTGTTCTGACAAGTTACGCCGCCGCAGCTGGGTGGACGTGCCAAGCAATAATTCGTTCGATTCGACAGACTTCTCCTGGCGCTTACTTCTGGATTTTTATTCCGATGATCCTCAAGAAAAGCAAAAGAAAGCAGTTGGTCTGATGGAAGGCACTATTATTGACCCAATTGAGGAGTGCCGTAAGTTGCTTCGTGAAGAAGTAGGATACCTGGTTGTCATCTATAGTCAGGGGTTCCTCTCCAAGAAACACTGGTATTTCATTAGGAACAAGTTGTTATCGAGGCATATTCAAGGCACCATCATTGTTGCTGGAACTAATGGACATCCTTATGATTGGCTCGCCGCTCAGTGTAGTAACCCTACAAATAAAATCGAAGCCAAGGATGTTGGATATGTTGACAGCATCACGGAGGTATGACTAGCTTAAGTTCTTATGCATTCTAACTTCATCAAAGGTTGATCACAAATCTATTTGCTTCGTTCATTGGTGTACATTTAGGTTTCCACTCTGTTGGGTGAACCAAGCATGAACAACATATATACACCCATTTATTTATTTTGATACTTGATATATTGACTGACATTTTTGGATGGGGGCATATATGTTATAAAAAGTCTGGATCGTGATTATTACTATAAGGGCCTCTTAGGGTCACAGACGAGCTATTATGATCTCAATTATGCATAAGATTATGGGCCTACTAAAAACTAAATTGAAGTGCTTTAAATATTTATATTTAATCTAGATTATACATATATAGGACCATGACTCCACATTGGAGTATCGTAGCAAAAACTCTTTTGTTTAATATAAATAAGTTCACGTCCAATATTTTCCATATTTAACTTGTCCAATTTTTATATTCATTTATTTATTCATATTTTTTTGTATCCAGAAATATCTATATTTAACTCTACCTATTTCTGACTTCAAATCCAAAGAAAAAAATCTAAAAAACAAATATATATGAAATCACTAATATTCGTACCTATCCCATCCGACTTTACCGAACCTACTACCTAGAGAGAATTGCCTACTCACGTGAGGGAGAAAGGATAAGTTACCGTGCCTACAAGTTCTTTTAACCACTAGCAGGAACCCCGTGCAACCCTAAATTTAAAGAAAAGGAAAAACATGTTGATTATAGAAAATTAGGAGGAACCTAGAATTAGAGTTTTATGAGTAAGGACACTATTACTGATTTACTAACCTCTATAAAAAATGCAGACATGGTTAAAAAAGAAACTGTTCGAGTAGTATCCAAAAAATATTACAGAAAAACATTGGTAAAATACTTCTACGAGAGGGTTTTATTGAAAGTGTTCAGAAACATTAGAAAAGTAAGGAAAGTAACAGATATTTCTTGCTTTGAACTTTGTGACATCAAAGAAGAAAGACTAATAAAAAGAGAATATATAGAACTAGAACCTTTTTAAAGCGTATTAGCTGACCTGACTTTCAAATTTATACCAACTATCAAAGAATTCCTAGGATTTTGGGTGGAATGGGAATTGCTATTATTTCTACTTCTCGAGGCTACAATCCGTAGCAGATAATTTTGCTTGTAGAAACAGCTGAATACATTTGACACATTAGCATTCTTAGATATCGGGATCTCTGAGATTTAATCACATTTCACAATCTTCTCTTCACAAAATGCAATGTGGTTATTCGAAACTAAGGATTTCTAAATTTTTGCTCAAGCTTAGGTAATCTAGGATCTATTCTATGTGAAACATTTGGCAAACTGAAGGCATTGTAGGATAAAAGGAAAAGCCATGAAGAATAGAAATGAAATTGCAAGAGGGTTGACAGTACTCTGTAGCATGTAGATTAATGATCCAGCATTGACAAAACGCTAGGTTTTTAATTGACAATATACTTGCAAATCAAAAGAGATCATTTGTTGTATCTGGAAGGTTATGTATCTAACTATTTTGGCTGAAATGTGTCGACCATGGGTGAAACAACTGAAAAATGGCAAATAGATCAATGTAGACTATAAATTTGACATTGGGGTGTCGCGGTACAGTTTGTAAAGATTGTATTTAGGAAAAAGTCTAAATCCCCCGAACTATTAGCACATGTCTAACTTAGGCCCTAAACTACAAAACTAGGTATTCTACACCTGGAACTTTCGAAACCAGTGCAAATAACCTCCTGGGGACGGTTTTGGAGGGTGGTTTTGCTACAGTAACACGGTTTTATCTTTTTCTTGTTTTATTTATTTTGGCTGAATCTTTGAAAAATCATAGTAAATCACAAAAAATCATAAAATATAAAATCTAATTTTGTTGGACTCCACATCAATAGATCTACACAGTGAACATATAATATAGTATATTTTATTATAAAGTTTTTGCTGTAATTTCAGACTTATTTTTTTATAATTAAATGGAATAATTCATAACTGTAATTTTTATGGTCGAATTGTGGTGAAATTTTTATGGTGAGCTTATTATGATATGCTTGAACTATAGTGAAAATTTCATACTTATTGAATCATTTATAACTTAGTTATAGATTTATTTAGATTCATACTTAGGTTTATGCTTGTTAAATATAAATAAATCTATAAATGATCCATGAAGCTAATGCGATGAACCTGTATTCAGGTGAAAGAAAGCAATACTTAGAGCGATTGGGTGGATAATTAATAAAATTAAATATAGTAGTTTAGCAAGCAGAAGTTAAAGAAAATTCCACTAAGCTAAGTTGTCCACGGTTGCTTGGTAAAACCTGCAGTGCACTTATCCAAATACAGTAATCGATGGCCATTAAAAAAAAAGATTGTGATTGTTGAAAACGAATCCTTTGTTAACCCGCTTGGTAGGCAAGGGTCGTCATGGGAATGTTTTCAGCAACAAATAATAAATGCACATCGCAGGAGGTCAGATTTGGTAGAACCATGAAATCGCCAAATTAATGCCCTTGTTTTGAATGATAAATTACTTATCACTCTGCACCTTTAATATGCAAAACAAATGATTAGGTGGGTAACTAGTGAATGATCAGCGGAAAGTGGCAGACTTTCCTGTACAATCAGCAGGTGAGACGCAATTTATTGGACAGCAAAACCTTCAACTGAAATGGAGAAAGTTAATAAACATTCGGATGTTGGATAGATGGAAAGGAGCTAAATGCAAGGAAACAAAGTGGAAAAAAAGAAAAGCAGCATTCATTTTAACGAATGATTTTTTTTTTATTAAAACTGATATCTGTATTCATGGAGTAAGGAAATACTCCCTCCGTCCAAAATTATAGTTCGTTTGACTTTTTGACCTCAAATTTGATCACTCGTCTTATTCAAAAAATTTGTGCAATTGTAGTTAAATTTAAGTCATTCTTGAAGAACCTTTATTTATAAATCAAGACACAACAAAAGATATGAAATTTTGCATAGTTTTTTGAATAAGACGAGTGGTCAAACTTGGGGTTGAAAAAATCAAACGAACCACAATTTAGGATGGAGGGAGTACATACACAAACACAGACATACGGTAGCAGTACGCAAGCTGCTAGAATATGTTGAAGAGTACAACTCGATTTTATATGCAGCTACTCCTTTCAGGAGACCATTGTAGAAATAACTTTTCAGGTATAGAATTCAGAGTTAATTAGAATGCATGAAGCATGAATACATTGGAAAAGCATGCTTAGATTGGTAAACACCTGTAGATGTCGAATAGAACACTGCAAAAGAGATTATGTAGCAAAAAGAAAAAAAAATGGTCATCGTTGGGGGTCGCCAATCGCTGGAGCTTGGGACCGCAGAAGGCTAGCCGGCTAGGGGCGGAGGGGCAGCCGCAGCTCTGCATCTGCACGCACCTAGAAGCGTGGACGGCCTGGGGGACGGGAGGAGAGACGCCGGCCGCCGCCCAGCAGCGGAGACCGTGCCTCATCGACCTGGGACTGGAGCAACAGCGAGAGGCTTTAACAGAGTGTGGATCAGTAGATGCGGGAGACGACTGAGGACGAGGGGAGGCGGCACGGCAGAGGGGGCAGTAGAAGCGGAGATCCAGCCTGGGTCGTGGTTGCCTTGCGCCCAGCCGGGGGGTTGCTTGCAGCGGCGGAGGACGGCACCGTGACTTTTTTCTCGTCTCTCCTCCGTAGCAGCAGGCAGCAGCAGCAGCAGCAGCTTGCGGGATGGATGAGTCGGGACTGTCCTGGAGCAGGTGATCTGCCAGCCGTGGATGGCAAATCTGAGGGCCAGCAAAAACAGCCGACGTGGCGTGTTGTGGGAACAAAAATGTGGTAGATCTGCTTTTACCTGGCTTGGGCCAGCAGATCATATATACAGTAGGATTATCATTAGATTTTTACTTACTATCTGCTCTATCTATCAATGATAACATCTGTCTTGTCCTTGTGGGATGGGTCCTAATTTAACAAGTTTGTATCCTATATGTATACTCGCTCGCAGGCATACAACCACTTATTTCATAATAATAATGAATCCAAAAGAATGCAAAAGGCAACTAAAGAAGGCAGAGCGGAATTTCAATTTGTCGGGCGTGAGATGGAGTCGGATGGCCTAGATGCTCTTATAGGCAACAACAATGATAGTGTGGTCTCGGTATGGGGGATTGCAGGTGTTGGGAAATCATCTCTAGTCAAGAAGGTTTATTACCAAAGGATTCGTAAAAAATCTTCTTTCAAATCATTTGGTTGGGTGGATGTTCCTGATCCGTTCAATTTGACTCAACTTTGTTGCCACTTACTTGTCGATTTCTATTGCGATGATGATCCTCAAGTCAAGGAAACAGTGGCAGTTGGTCTCATGGAAGGCAGTCTTGATCCAATTCAAGAATGCTTTAATTGTATTCATAATAAAGAAAAATGCTTGGTTGTCATCGATGGTCTGTGCTCCACGCAAGATTGGGATAAGATCAGAGACGCCTTATTATCCGAGCCTACTAGTAAAGGCACTACTATTGTTGTCATCACAACTGCAGAAAAAGTGGCAATGCATTGTGTGCAAAATGTCCAAGACAAAGTACTGAATATCAGACGTCTCGAAGATGATAAGGCCCTTGATCTCTTGGTGAGAAAGGTATGTTTACTAGCTAATCTCCATTCCTTTTTGTTATGCACATAAAAATATGACACTGACCCATCAAAGTCCCTACTAATCCATGTCATCCAACATTACCACAAACTAGTCCATCATCATCTGAGTTAAAAGCTTAGGAAACATAAGCATGAGTTGTCATATTTTATGCCTACAACGCTGCAACTAATACAAGCTGCATATATTAATTTGCACACTTCTTTTCTTTTTGTTCATTTCTCAGTCAAGCGTTTGCTATTTACCTGACAGTCGACCAATAAAAACAATTTGGGACAATTGCACTATTGCCTTCATTTTCAACCCTAACTGTACGGTTGTCTCTATTTTTTTTAAGCTTGCGTATTTGCCCCTGCTTTTTGAATTCAAAGCTGTCGTTTGCCCCAGTTTCTAAACTCCATCAGCTGCGGGTTAAAAAACGATTAAGGAGAAAAGACTATTCTGCCCATCCCTTGTCCAAACGACGCACTCCTCTTCTCAGTTTGTCCCGTGTCGTGAGAATAGGGCCGGGTGTGCGGGGTCCGCTGTGGGCTGTGGCCAGCGGCGATCGGCGTGGGGGAGGGGGGCGCGGCGTACGCGCCAGGCATGGCAGGTGGCTCCGCAGGAAGCTCCGGCGCTGTGTGCCCAACGTAGCAGGCCATTGGCACGGACTTGCAGGCGGCCCGGCGGAGCAGGCTTTGCGATGATGGTGGCCCAAGTGAATTAGGAGGAAACGCAAGTGTTTGGGAAATTCTTCTTTCCGCAGTAGCAGAAGATTGTTATTTTAGGTCCGTAGGATATAAGTGAGCTTACGGAACGACCTGGACTGTACATGATCTTGGCTTATAGTATATAATAATCTGAATATCTCCATTAACTTGTATATATCACGATGCTTACTAAAAATAATTTCAATATTTACACAATATCTGTGTTATCATTCGTCAAAAATATATCCACAATACGTCTGTATATATAAAAAAGATCATACTGATTATTGGGTCATTTATATCATATAGTCATTTGTGTCTTTTCAGCCTTCATTCACATACCATTAACTCTCCTTAATGGAATAGGGGCAAGTGAAATCGTAGGATTCAACAGTTAGGAGAAATCTGTAAAGTTAAAAGATATGGGCAAACGTTCAGCTAGAGTTGAAAGCAGGGGCACTAATGCCATGGGCCCAAATAATTTTCCTTCGGTTTTGACTATTTCCTCGACGGTTTTTGGCACACAGGGGAATTTCAATTTCCAATATTTCCACGAAACTAAACTCTTGAGCTTATTGTACCTTCATTAATTCTCCTTTATATTTTGTTAAAAGCAAATATTTAGGTTATAGACTGCACCTTTAGCTAGTGTTGGATTTGGAGGCAGCACAAGGACAGAGTTATCCTTGAAACGGAATATTCTCTTAGATTTGGTGACAACCCGTCCCTAAAAAATTGTCAAACCACTTTGTCTCTTCTTTACGACATTAGCTTCCGTTAATTTCTTGCACGGAAGAGGAGAATACCAGAATGGCAGTGGCCATGGAGGGGTGAGGCGAGCATAGGGGAGCCACGATGGAACACGCCATGATTGGCTTGGGTCGATGGTGAGGAGGTCGGATTGACACATGCATGTTCGAATCGATGGTGGCCATGGAGGACATGACTGGCCTGCCCCTTCATTCGCTCTTCTTCCCCGCCTTTACTCTTCCCTTCGGTGAGACAGTTGATCGACCTGGCACAAGCCACAACCAACTTGCCCTATCATTGGCCTGAGCATCCCTGCTAGGTTGCCAATCTCACTGCCTCTGACTAGTTGGCTAACAACTAGTTACCACCCGGGGCTAAGAGTGACTAAATTAGCTACGGTTAACCGGCTAGTTAGCTAACAACTAGTTGAATGATTGACTAAAAAATTGACCTACCTATTAGCCCCCTATTTGGGTTAGGTAGGACTAAAAATTAGCCACATACATCCAAACTGGCCCTTAGGCCTCCTTTGGAACATGAGATCCTGCTCTTGCGTTTTTCGTGTGAAAAACAAACTGATTATGGTGAAATTCCTATACAGTTATAGTGAAATTCTTATATTCTAAAGGGGCTTTAGTTGTGTTAGATTTATACATACTAGATGTCAAACGAAACCACCGAAGATCCTTATATAGTAGTTGTTGAGAAAACTTAGTTGAACTTCCTTGAGTTTGCTTTCGGTAGTGAAGTCAACTCTTGATTTAACCTTTTTTCAGCTTAAATTCTAATTTTTGTACTCAAAATAGCATGATTTACATATTGAATGTGTATATATTTCATCATTAATTTGTTTAATATTTCAACTGTAGATAGCTTCGGATTATGGGCCACTAACTTTTGAAGAGACGGAGATAACAAAATCTATTGTCACCAAGTGTGGCGGGTTGCCCAAAGTAATAACTGTCATAGGTGATGCATGCAACTTGCACTTAAGGCGTCAGCATAATTACTTTTTTTCATACAAACACTGTATGTGGCCTCCGGGAGGTAACTTTATCAGGGATCTAGAGACAGAACCAGAATTCCATGATTTAAGGCCTCTGTTCTCTTGGATGCAGTCCTACTTTGATGCTTGCCCAGATTCAATCAAGCCATGTATCTTCTACCTGTCGATCTTTCCGCCTGCAGAGAAGAAGAACATTAGGCGGCGGCGTTTGCTGTGGCGGTGGATTGCAGAGGGTTACTGCAGGGGCACTTCTGATGGTAGAACTTGTGAGGAGAATGGGTTAGAGTACATCTCTGAGCTGGTGGACTTGAGCATAATAATCCAGCAGCCACCAAGGAATAAGTTGTTTTGTGAAATCAATGGTTTCTTGCATGAGTACATTATCTCTCGGCCAATGGAAGATAACCTTGTCTTTGCATTGGAGGGGTGTTGCAGCCTCAACTCCCAACGTGCTGGACAACACCTCACCATAAGGAGCAGCTGGGACAGAAACAAGACTGTATATGAGAGCATTGATTTTTCACGTCTGCGGTCCTTGACTGTCTTTGGGGAGTGGAAGCCATTCTTGGTCTCTAGCCAAAATATCGATATGAGACTGCTTCGGGTGCTGGATCTTGAGGATGCTGAAGGTGTGACTAACAAAGATCTTGAGAAGATTGCAGAAGTACTGACTCGTCTGAAGTTTCTCTCTGTACGAGGACATACAAAGATCACTTGTCTGCCGAGTTCAATTGGTGGTGTGAGGCAGCTGCAGACTCTGGACATCAGACACACCTCCATAGTAACGTTGCCACCAGTTATCACTAAGCTACAGAAGCTACAATACATTCGTGCTGGCACAAGCACAACTGAAGTGTGGGATTGGAATGAAGGTGACCTACCAACTGAAGGGGGTGCCGACAGCACTGCAACAACAGAAGAATGCAGCAGGCCACGTTCCAGCTTATTGTCCAAGTTGCGGAGATGTGGCGGTGGTGGACTTGATAATAATAACAATAATGCAGCTGGTGTTACAGTTCCAGTAGAAGAAGAAGCAGGCTCCTCAGTGTCATGCAACAACGGGCCACGTACTTTGTGGTCCAAGTTGTGCAGAGGCGGTGGAGTTGATAATGACGGTGTTACTGTTCCTGCAGGTATTGGAAACCTGACTATCATGCATACTCTTGGTGTTGTCAAGGTCAGTGGTCAATGCAGTAAGGACATGGCCATCTTCGAGGAGCTCAAGAAGCTTACCCAACTGCACAAGCTCGGCGTGTCCAGCATCAACAGGGGAAACATCGTGCAGTTCTGTTCTGCCATCTCTGGTCTTTCCCATCTCAAATCTCTGTCGGTGGAGGTCGACAAGGATGATGATAGGTTGGACGGTTTAGGTGAGAAGGACATCCCCGAGCCACCCAAGAGCATAGAGAACCTCAAGCTGTACGGGCGCGTACACAAATTATTGCTAGCCTGGATGAAGCACCTTAATCATCTGGAGAGGCTCAAGCTTGATGTAACTATAGCAAAACCAGATGAGTTCCGATTCCAAGAGCCGCCTGAACTGTCGTCAGATCAACTTGGCCTGCTTCAAGTGGGTCATCTTCGGATTAGGCCGATTCAAGATGGTAAGCTCCGGATTGGTCGCAGCTGGCTCAGGTTCGCCCCTGATGTCGTCGTCGAAGTTCAATGCAGGTCCGACCTACGTTTAAAATTTGATCCACTCCAACATATTAAGGTGCTCAAGGTTCACTTCTCCAGCTCCAGGGGGTCCATTTCTGGGCTAAGTAATTTGTCGTCTGTCGAGGAAGTGTGGCTCAAGGGACACAGCGACGCACACAAGCAATACATGCAGCGACAGATTGATGGGATGAGCCTGCTTCCCGTTCAGAAGAGACCTGTGTTGAAGGAAGCTTGTTGAAACGCCCTCGTCCAGCTGATCCACTCTTGTCCTTTATTTTATTTTATTTATTTATTTCAAATCGCAAGGCCTGTGTGCCGTGCAACGCAATGTATTCTTCATGCTTCCATCACGAACTCAGTTACTATTTGTTATATGACTAGTACGTAGTATTTGTTTGCGTGACCTATCGGCTATTTGGTTGCTCGGAGCTCGTATATATGGGTGTCTGCGTCTATAACTATATCTTATAAAAAATCTCTATCTCCGCTACTTGTCTCGCTAATGAGTAATGACGGGACGCCGTGCTAATTTTCCCGAGCCTTGCTCCCACACCAATCTCCTGTTTGCATTGTCAGTATGTCGTATAAGCAGTGAGCATGAGTCCTCAAGGTTCTAAACCTCGTAATTTTCTGCTGCCCCTCAACTCATGAATGCGATTATAGCTTGATGGGATAAGTGGAATTTGTGATCTGTATGATACTATTTAGCCCAAGCTGATGGCTACTATTTTATTAGGCAATTGTTTGCTCTAGAGGAGAACTAACGAACTATGTTTATATATTTCTTTTTGCAGTGTAATGTAACAGTTTGATGATCAGCAATCGTATTGTCTTAAGCTTCACCTTTAGCCAATATTTAGAATTGAAACTGATCTAGTTCTTTGTTACCTATCATAGAGCATGGTGATTCTGTACTCGCCAACGTATGCCATATTTGTCAGGCTCTCCTGCTAGAGCCTATGTTATGCGGGTGTTGGTTCCTGTCTCTTGTGCCATTTGCAGTGCCGCGAGTGTGTTTCCCCTGACTGAATGACCAGACACCTCTCCCAGGCGTCTGATTTCGGACGATCTGCCTTGCACAGTGTGAAACAGGCAGTCCCTGCTCCGCCAATCTCTCTACATCTTTGGCAAGGCAAAAAAAAATGGTAGGCACACAAACAGGGGCTGTGTGCCACATGAGTCTACTGTTCAGGATCAATCAATCTTCAGTCAAATTAGCTTGTAGACATCGGGTTATTCGACTTTACACATCTTTTTGTATGGCACGAATCCCCTTACCGGTTGGTCTCTGATGCCGCTGCTCGGGCTCAACACTTGGACCTGAGGTGCCAATAGCAGCAGAGGTGCTTGGCCATGCGATGCGATTAAGTTAATTGTTGACTGCTGCCGACGAGAGGGAAGGGCCATAGCGCAACGGAAAGGTCCGGGTTGTCCCCGTGGTTATGACTTCCCAAACGAGGCCTCAGAGAAACAGCACAGCACGCCCTTCTTCTTCTCAGCGCAGAGGAGCCGGCGACGCACACCGTGGGCCGTTCTGTGGAAGCCGACACAACTCAGTGTTAGCAACCCGCCGGGGCATCAGTCTGCAGAGGAGCTTGAAGAAGAAGAAACAAGGCCCAGCAACCAGTCAGGCCCAGCTGAAGAAGGAGTTGGCCGTCCCAACAGGCCCAAGTCCAGGAACGCGCGCTTCTACGGCCCGGATTGGCAGAACGCGTGAGAACAGAGCTAGTCTAGCACGGCATTTCTGTATAAAGAGAGCGCGTGAGCTGAGAGAAGGATTAAGAACTTTGTACCCAAATATTTCCCAAATTATCAAGATTCGTCTTACCTCATCCTAACTGCTTTGCTTCCCTGCCTTACTCTGTTCTTCTATATCCCGTTCCCATTGCTAACACTCAGCCACTCAGGCTTGTGGACGAGTTCCACCTGCTGCTGGTCACGCCCCCTACATGTTCGACGTAATGCCACCGCAAGGCCGTTCTGGCGTCCCGGGACGACGTTCTCAGGGTTGACCGCAGGGTTCAATTTAAGTATCTTTCAGTATCTAAGTATAAATACTAAGAAAAAACAGCAAGCCTTTTAATTCAATTCTTTATTCTTACATTAAAGAATGAATCAAATCTCCCCAAGTAGAATTGCCCGGATAGGCTGGTGTCATCGTGGCTACCCATGGCGAGCTATGCATGCTATGCTGCGTGGCCGTGCTGATCCTGAGAGCTAGCTCGGAGGCAGGTGAGATTCTCAATCGACTCGTTCCTTTCTTCTGATTCATCCTCTTGTTTTTGCATTTCGGGCACCTCAATAATACTTGCGATTTGCATGAGCAGGGTGACCTATATGCGTAAGGGAAATGGACATGGCCATCCGTGCCCAACAGAGGCATTGTCACAGCACAAGTGCATATAATATATGGACGTGCAGGAGAGCACATTGTTGGCAATTCATCTGATTGGCAGATCCATGCCTCATTTTCTTTCAGCTTGTAGGATAGGCCAACTCTAACTTGGTGGCTGATACTCAAGTCTTAAGTGTCTTGGTGAGCGAACTTGCCAACATCTACAGAACTTTGTCCTACTGAAATTACAATGATTTTAACATGCCTTTTGCAATTGATCATGCACCAATGAATATACACAAATGTGTTCTTTCTATCTGATGAAGGCAGCAGCTGTGCATCGGTTCACACCCACACTAATGGTCTCGTATCGCGCGGGCTTAGCCCAGCAAAAGCAAAAGCAGTTGCCGCCGGTGCGCGGCAACGCCGCGCTTGTTTTTTCGGTAAACACTCAAAGTAGCCATGGACGTACTGATCAATCATGACACAACTAAAACTAGGAGTACATCCAAAGGATAGGAGGAGGTCAGCATCCAGAATGTTTGCTTTGCATCAAACACAACACAATCTTACTATTACTAATTAGAGGCCCCAACGGAGGCACCACGTTGATTCTCACCAGACGCCGCTAGAAAAAAAGGATAAATTCTAAAAATTTCCACATTAATCAACGTATCTAGTGCAAACTAACTTCCCGTGAAAACCCGTGCAAACCACAGTAAAAATGCCGTCTAAATTCAACAAAAAAAAATCACACATGTAGATGATATGATAATACACAACCTTGTAAAATATCTTGTCCTAACTTCGACTTCGTGTGAGATATAAAAATAACAAATTTCAAGCCGAAAAAGTTGTCCAAATGATTTGTTAGAAATTTATTATTTTTATATCTCACAAGCGAAATTGAGTTTGGACAAGATATTTTGTAAGGTTGTGTATCATCATATCATCTATATGTATGATTTTTTGGTGAATTTAGACGGCATTTTTATCATGGTTTGCACGAAGTTTTCACGAAAAGTTAGTTTGCACTAGATATGTTCCCTTTAATTTGTTAGACACTAATCATCATAGTTGATAATAGCCATCGGATCTGTTACAATTTATAAAAAAATTACCCACCTGCCATTATAAAAAATACATAAAGTAACCCCCTAATTTTGTATTTAAATTACCCACCACTTGCCATTATGAGGAATAATTCAAGATAACCTCCTAAATTTATATTCAAATTTCCCACGTACATCTATTATTATGAAAAGTAAATCAAAATAACACCTATATTTATATTTAAATTACCCACTTTGCTATTATGATAAAAAATCAAAACAAACCCCTCGCATTGTATCTAAATTACCCACCTTTTGCTATTAGAAATGATAATTTAAAACTACCCTCTAACTTTGTATTTAGATTCTAGATCTATCATTATGAATGAAAGATAATTTTAAATACACGGTATTAATTTTATATATTACAAACCTAAAATAGTGTCCTAAATTTACATTCAATATATTTGTCGTTATCAAAGAGAATATAAAGTATTAACTTTACATTCATATCTACAAGCCATTATAAAAGATAATAAAAATATCGCTCAAATCTACATGTAAACACTAATATATTCTATTAAAAAATAAATCGATATCCATAGACATATATATTTATAAATTTATAAATCTTAAAGTTCTACTGTCATAAAATTACCATATGCCATGTTTGACCTTGTATACTGAGTATATATATATATATATATATATATATATATATATATATATATATATATATATATATATATATATATATATATATATATATATATATATATATATATATATAATAGAATAAATGTTTTTAATTTCATATAAAAATAAAAAAACGTTTAATTCACAAACGACATAGTAATAACATGACATCGATAATTCACTTTAAATTATGTTAATGCTACATGATAATTAATTTCATAATTTGTTATTTTAAATAATTTTATATATTTTAGGTGAAACATTATATCATTTCACTATTGATAATATAATTGCTATAACAAATTTAACAAGTGTAATGCTACACTACAATATGAGCTTCAACGTAAATAATATTTGAACCAATACTACTAAGATCTAAACTTTTTTAGTTAAAAAAATAAATTTTGAATAAAGTATGAAAAATAAAAGAGTTTCTACTTAAGTCGATTAAAACCGAAAGCTAACTATGATTAATGAAGTCACATAATGGGATGCAACTAGAGTTTATATATGTTAATATTAGGTTTTCATCTAAAACATATCACATTAAAAAAAAATACTAGAAAATCTAATTAGATGTCCCTAATAGAGCCTCCACATTAGTCCTTGCGAGATACAATAAGAAAACAAAATATAGAACCTAAAAGTTCTCACAAAAATTCAAAATATTTTATCATCAATTTGGTTTAATCTAATCACCATTAATAATTTCTCTCAAAACCACCATTAATAATAATAGTTATTGGATCTATTCTAATTCCTAAATAATTACCTAACTCTGCTATTATGTAATAAAATAACATAAGGTGAAAATTTATATTCATGATAGATAATCTATGTAACCCAATTTTTATCCTATTATTTAAAAGTTTAAATATCCTTACAAATCTACATCTAAAAATTATCAACAATTTATATTTAAAATTGTTTAAATAATCATAGAGCATGTATATGTTATTAATATTAATATTTGATTGAAGTAAAGCATATATGATGAGCTAGCATGCATCAGTGACAAATGTATGTGTTATGTTTTAGCAAGAAAAATATTTCCTTAAAAATTCATATATACACTAATGATACTAACAAATTATTTAAAATCATATGAGTAATTATGAAATATAGTTTATTTAGTGCTTCTTTAGATATATTGATATATTTTAAATAAATATTTGACATCTTTATATTTATAGTATAACCAGACTATACATATAATTTTTCATAAGAAAATTTAATCATCTTGAAAGTATGGGAGATACCACTTTGGGTATATATGTTTCTTTAACCTTTTAAAATTATTTTAGCTTAAAAAGTAGAATGTTATACAACTTAAAATTCTTTAGAGATTAGCACTGCTACACACATCGAAGATTCAAGCTCTATCACTTACCTCAAGTGTTATGATACAAGATTCAAATGATTGCTTATGCTATTTTAATAAACATACTCTATGACCTGAAGTATCTATTTTAAAAGTGCAAACAGAAGAGTTAATAAATATACATTAAGTACAAGAGTTTTAACTTGGCGGTAAAAAATATAACAGTTAATAAGACAAAATTTAGAAAATCATAATTTAGATTTAAGACTTTATAAGATATGTAATGAGGCAAGGACCATTATAGTTAATTGTAAAGTTTCAACCTAATAGAAAGTAAAAATATAGACTATGAAGTATCTATTACGTCTATTTTGTAGAAAATAAACACAAAGAAAATATATAATTTAGTATAAAAATTATTTACTTGTTAGATATATTAAACGGTATATCTCTTAAAAATTTAGCCCGTGTAGAGCACGGGTTGATGGACTAGTATAGCACAATCAGGTGTGAGGTTAATGCGCCACCCAGCACAAAGTTTGCCCTGAATTCCTAAGGGCATGTTTGGATGGGGTGAGATAGGGATAGGGTTATCCTACCCTCTCCAAAGGGCATTATTGCATCCTAGCCATTCATTACGTTCATTTAATCCTAGCCGTTTATCTATTTCTCTTTCCATATCCTATTCCCTATCCCCTGCATCCAAACACGCCCTAAGCGTCTGATTTTTGACACTTGGACACCTAGGGCTATGATCAGATGCTTGGCACTGGCAGGCACGGCGCAAAACAAACAGGACCTAGTCTGCAGTGTTCAATACCGAAATGATCTTACAGCACACGGTGCAACTTGTCTAAAAGCACACAGCATTGCAATGTTCATTCATAATAAATCAGTTGCCATTAGGAATTAACTTTGAACAGAGTCTGGTTTCCTTATACAACAACATAAAAGGCCAGGGATAGACATCCCTGCACAACATCAGTCTATGCCTAGGCAACGCAACAAGCCTGCAGCATCTTACATTGCGCTACAAGCAGGAAACAATGATATTGCACATACACGGCCAATCTCTCTACATCATTGGCAGGCAAAAAATGGCAGGCACACTGAAACAAGGGCTGTGTGCCACCTGAGTCTCTACTGTTCATGATCAATCAACCTTCAGTCAAAATTAGCTGCACACAAATATCTGTTCGGGTTATTCAACTTTACATCTTTTGTATGACACGAATCCCCTTACCGGTTGGTCTCTGATGCTGCTGCTCGGCTTCACTCTCACAAAGGCCGAGTTCGCGCTCGGTTTCAGCTTAACACTTGGACCTGACTCTGGCATCACAACTGGCCCAAGTGACTCCTTGACAACTTTGCAGTTGGTAGGGGGTCATCACCTGAACATGGCAAGTGTAGTCAGAACTAGATTCAACCGATGGGCTTTTGCCAGTGTCACTCTCACTGGCACCTTCGTTATGCAGCCCTGTGCCAAAACTTCATGGATGGCCGACTGGAAAACCATAGTAAGGCCACCATATATGAAGAGGGGAAATCCTAGCATCCCCTCACTCATACATATGAAGAGGGAAAGAATGGAATGGAAGAATCCATCCATTATGGGAAGGGTATGCTGCCACGCCTCCAATCAAGGATGCTTGCAAAATTTCTTGTGTAGAAGAATGAGTGTCTTTCTCACCATCTCCAGCTCCCCCAACTGAGGAACGAACTTTCTTTGGGTCTGGGATGATAACTGTCTTCCCAAAAAGCTTCAAACTGGTTTCTTGGACTCGTGATGTATCTTCTTCAGACAACTCGCCGTCACTGTTGTCCTACTTTAATTCATGTAATTGAAACATACCAGACCGCATAAGCAAACATGCTCATTTGTCAGGTTAGCCCATTTGAAATGATGATGCATATGTTTCTTTACCTGAAGGGATTGATCATCTTCTATCTGCTGAGTGAGTATATTTTCCTCCCCATTCACTTGTCTCAGGGACAGAGACATTATTCCCATCATCTGATAAAGCAGAGGACATACACCCTGTCATTGGCCGGTCTGATACTGATGATCCAAGAGCATCTGACTGCATTGCAGATAACACCGACACAGAACCAGAGAACGATGAAATAGGAGCGGAGCATTCTTCAGTTCTCTTTGGCTCCTTTAGTTAATTGTTTTGTTTGGTTGGAGAAACAGGAGGAGGAATAACAAATCTGTTACATCACTGTAGGTGTGGGCCCATATGTCAGTCGAGTCCCCTTCCTCTGTCTTCCTCCTGTTCCGCCATTGTTTCCTTCACCCCCGCAACAAACCGACCGCCCTCGCACTGCCGGCTGTGCACAAGCCGCCCTCGCCCGGCTGCCTGTGCCTCTGCCCGCCCCCGCTCCTGCCCGACCATGACCCGACCTGTCTCGCCCCGGCCCCGCACAGGCCACGGCTCCGACGACCCCGGGCTCGGGCCCGGCCACCGCCATGCGTCCAGCTGCTCGTAGCGCTCGCGCGAGAGAGGGAGACGGCGTAAGCGCCGTCCAGAGTGGAGCGACGTCGTCCAGCTAATTTTCTGCTCCAAATCCGAGGGAATTATTCGACATCCCTTCGTCGTCCCCAAACCAAGCACTACCGGTAAGAATGGAACTGTTCTGTATTATCAGCAATATTCTATGACTTGATTGAGGACCGTGCACGCGGGCAGTGCGTTCTTCGACGAGCCGCAAGCTCGGCGTGTCCGGCATCAACAAGGGAAACATCCAGCCACCCTAGACCATACAGAGGCTTAAGCTGTAGGGGCGTGCACGCAAATTGCTAGTCTGGATGGAGCAGCTTAGCAATAATCTGAAAAAGGCTCAAGCTTGATCTAACTATCGAAAAGCCAGAGGATCGATCGAGTTGCAAGCCCTTGATTTTTTATTTTAATGGAACCAGCACAAGCAAACACTACTCTCTGAAACTATTCTCAAAGAAAATAAGCCTGCAAAGTTCCAAACATAAAGCTGAAACTATTCTGTGAATAAATTCACTTTTAGGATTCAAAGGCATTGTTGCTTTACATAATCATAGAGTGCTTATATCGCACTCTCTTTCCATAACAGCATATGAACATCAAAATAAACTCGTACTATATATATTAAGGGTTTGGCTGCATACCGGAATTAATATGTAGTCGGCAAACTAAATAAGCCTGCTGGCAATCAGGTCCTATAGCCACAGTTCAGAGAGCATCAAAAGAAAATTTCTTCCAAAGGGAGACAAAGCGACAGTTGCAGACCAACTCCGTACTGATCAATCACCGAAGTAAAACTAGCACTAAATCCAAAGGGTAGGACTAGGAGGGGTCACAGCATCCAATATGTTTGCTTCGCATGCAAACACGATACCTAGTAGCACCAAAATTTGCTTTCAATGACCAAAACCAGTCTGCAATGTTCAGTACCAAAATGATCATAAGGGCACAGTGTATGTGAATCAAAGCATTGCCATGTTCATTCATAAACCAGTTTTCATTAGGAATTAATTAACTTTGAACAGGAGAGTTCAACAAAATTTGGTTTCCTTATACAGCATAACAGGCCAGAGATATGCACATCCCAGCGGAACCTCTGTTCAGTCTTCACTAGGCAACAACAGCACCAGCCAGCAGCAATCTCTCTACCTCTCTTGGAGGCAACAAAAATTGTCAGGCACACTGCAACAAGGGCTGTGTGCCACTCGAGTCTCTAATGTTCAGGATCAATCGATCATTAGTTAAATTAGCTGCAGACAAATATCTTGTTGGGTTGGGTTATTCGACTTTACATCTTCGCATGGTGTGGTTGGTCTCTGCTGCTGCTCGGCTTCAGGCTTCACTCTTACGAAGGCCAAGTCCACGCTCAGCTTAAGCTCAAGATTTAGACATGACTCTGGCATCTCAATTGGCCCAAATGACTCTTGAGAACTATGTTGTGGTTGGTAGGGGTCGTCGTCTGAACATAGCCCATGCAATCTGATCTGTCTTCCCCCAAAAAAAAAAAAAAAAAAAAAAAAAAAATCGAACTGGCTTCTTGGACCCGTGATGGGTCTTCTTTAGAGAAGTCACCATTTCTTTTAGAGTGGCGGCAAGAGATTTGCCACTTTTTTTATTAGACGATAAAAAAGGAAACGAAATCAGAGTAAAGAACATTACAACAGAAAAACAGACCACTAAGGAAACCACCAAGACAGCTCCTCGGCCTACTCCTGGTCCTGTACCCCCAGCCGCAATGACTGAAACAGATAGGGCTTCCTCAGGAGTTGAACAAAAGGAAACACGCCGTGGAGCTGATCCTGAAAAAAAAAAAACTATAGCCACTGCTGTTGCTGCTACTGGGGACCCCCCATGGTTCTTCATCGCCAACTAGTACTGCTCTATTTCTTTTTTCTCGAACACGACTTCACGTGTCATTTTCATTAAGAAGAAGGAAGCCGAAAGTATGACAAATACAACACGACACAACGACGAAAACCACGGAGATAGTGGCTAAAACAAACCCAACGAACACGAAGAAAAGAAAGAAACAACCCTCTACCACGCCATGCAACCTTGCGGGGCAAGATGCAACGTCGCTACGACTACAGCTTGGGAGATGTAACCGCGATGACATGAAGGAATCGGTCGCTGTAGCCCTCGCATCTTCTGTGAGGCATCACACACTCGGCAACGACCGCCCGAGGTGGAGCCACGGGACGTCGGTGACCAAGGCTGGCCAAACAACGACGACGGCGACAACGGTGGCAACACCATCAACCATGCTGGAGGTACGAAAGCGACAACGCTGGCATAGCCAGACCATCGGCGGCGGTGGGCAGGCACGACGTCGTAGGAGGAGCGATGGGGGTGCATCAACGGAGCCTTTAGGAAGGGAATGACGCCCGCGGACGCCAACTTCGTTGAGAGCGCACCGAAGGGAGGGTTTTCCCGATGCTCCACCGGCAGCAGCAGTCAACACACAGCGGAAGTGACGACGCCTTCAGGAAGGGGATGACGCTGGCGCGCCACCGTCGTCGATCCCAGGCGCAAAGGCCGGGAGGGGTTTTCACCCGTGTTGCCGTGGACCGCTGCTGGAGATGACGCTGCCGGACCCAGATCTTCGTGTTGCTCGCCGCCAGGGCCTGCGCTGTGCTAGCTCCGGGAGGGGGAGGGTGGATCCAGCCAAGAGGCTCGGATCTGCCCTTCGACCCGGGGCTCATGGAGCGGCGGTGGTGGAGGAGCAGGCGCCGGCGAGGGGGCGTCGGCCGCCGACCGGGGCTCGCCGCCCGACGTCGCCCGATGCCGCCCGGCTAACCGAGGAGGTGCACCTTGGCCAGACCGTCGCCCACCCCGAAAGGGGCGAGCCGGAGGCGCTGCCGGCAGCCGGGGCGCGCTTGGCCCGTGGCCAGCAGCAGCCGCGGCCAGATGGCCTGCTGCTGGTGCTCAACTCCCCCGCGAGGCGCCGGGCCGGGCCGCGCCCGTCACGCTGGCGGCACCAGGAGGAGCCCGCGCTCTACCCCCGGCGAGGCTGGGGACGGGCCGCGCGCTCGTAACAACGCTGGGCGTCGGGCCTGAAGCGCCGCTGCCAGGCCTGGGCGCGCCAGCCAGCCCGCGGCGGCAGCGCCCCACGGTGCCGGCCCGGCCGACCGCCCAACAGGGCTGGGGCCGGGCTACGCGCCCGCACCGCGGTGGCCGGAAGGAGCCCCCTACGCGGCGGCGGCCGGGGTCCCGCGCGGCGGCAGCCGGACGCCGCCAGCCAGCCAGCCCGCGGGTGGCGGGCGCTGTTCTCGTAGCGCCGGCCGAGGAGCCCCACGCGACGGCTGCCGGGGTCCGCGCCGGCGGCGGGAGCTGCGCGCGCCAGCCCGCGGCGGCGGCGCTCTCGCAGCGCCGGCCGGCCGGGCCGGATCGCCCCGTCGCCGGATCTAGCCGTGGGTTGGCCGGATCTGGCCGCGGAGGGGCCGGAACGGCCGCCCCGGGCGCCCGCCCGACGCCGGCGCCGGGAGGAGGAGGGAGGGGGGGGGAGGGGGGGGGTGCAAGGGCCACCTTTTTTGGCGCCCCTTTGCCGGCAGCCGCGGCTGGCGAGGTAGAGCGGCGGCGACGGCCCGGATGGCGAGGTGGAGGAGGGGCGCTGGAGGTGGCGGGCGGGTGCTCTCGGGTCGCCCCCGGGGGGGTACTGCTCTATTTCTTATTTGCAAAGAAAGACAACTTGGCTTGGCTGCAAAGGCAAGTCACCATCACAGTTGTCCTGCTCTCGTTCCTGAAATCAAAACATATCAGGCCGCATAAGCATGCTCACTTGTCAGGTTAGCCCATTTCAAAAGACGATCCATAGGATGAATGTTTTCTTTACCTGATGGGATTGATCTTCTATCTGCTGAGTGAGTATTTTCCTCCCCATTCACTATCTCAGGAACATTATTGATGTCGTACTACCAGCAGATAGATGTCATCCACGTTGTCTTGCCACTACAGGAAGGCGCGAAACAATAAAGTGCTAGCTTCTACACCATACTGTACGTGCCTTTCATTAGGCAGGCGCATTCACTCGCTGGTTTGGTTTGGTCGCTTTGGCAATTTGTTTTAGTAAGAGCTAGCCACGTTCACATCATTGTGTTGTCAATTTAATTTGTTTGCTCACCGTACCAGAGCTTAACATTATCAGTGATCATTCATCAACAAAAAAAAAAAAACACTATCAGTCATCCTTGTTCACGCAAGGATCCATGTATACAATTAATTATTCCCGGAGGTACTCTCTCCGTCCCAAAATAAATATCATTTTCGGTTTTCGTGTCGCAAGTTTGACTCGATTTGTAAAAAATATGTGCAATGTTTATATCTCCGAATAATTTTGTTAAAAAACTAGATTAAAAAATCTTTCCGATAATACTATTTATGATACTAATCGATAATATTTATTATTTATAAAAATTACCGGCATTTGTTTTTTGGGAAGCGAAAACGACAATTATTTTGGGACGGAGGGAGTACAAGTCACGATTATTGCAGAGCAGCTAGCTCAGTTCTAATCAAGCGAGGTGGTCATCACTGCCTCCCTCAGTGGTCAGTGGCTCAATGGTCCCATAAATAATTTAATTCTATATTTTTTTGAGTCATAGTTATATAATATATTTGTTGGTCATCAGGTCGTAGTTCATGCATAACCATGACTTTTTTCTCTCGGTCGTCGAGGTTAACTTAAAGCTATATTACTTGAAGCTATATTACTTCTCTTAAACGATAGAGGACATGTTTCAAACAATTGCTTATGCTATTGTGATGCCATAAAACAAGGCTGTTAACTTAATTTGAAGATTAAAAACCTGTAGTACTTAATAATAATGAAATCTGAAAAATCAAATTTAGATTCATGGGTTCATAAGATATGTGATGCATCAAGAGCCATCAAAGTTAATGGCAAGGTTTCGAAGTTATTGTATATTTAAAATATACATAGTGCTATGCAAAGAGGGAAAAATATGAATATATATGAAAAACACATAGATCAGTCCATTGCAAAAGAGTAATTAATAACTTTACGATACCAGTATATAGACGAGTATCTATTACGT
Source organism: Chrysopogon serrulatus (assembly GCA_015844335.1). Classification (NCBI taxonomy): domain Eukaryota; kingdom Viridiplantae; phylum Streptophyta; class Magnoliopsida; order Poales; family Poaceae; genus Chrysopogon; species Chrysopogon serrulatus. The sequence goes on along the minus strand of JADLZL010001932.1, from coordinate 40,257 downwards.
ATATTGCATTAGAAAGCATATAGATCAGTCGACACACTTGCCAGGGTACGGTGCATCCGTCGTTGTCTCTTTGGCCCAAGCTAGGTTCACGCACCACCAGACTCGTCATGAATCTTCTTCAGACGCAGAGACAGCAATTAGTAAAATGCATCATCAGAAATAAGGACTGACAGCAAATCGGTCAGCATTTAGTTTGCCTGCTGTCTACCTTGCATCATCACAAAACAAATAAAAAGACGACGTGTAATTCTCGTGCACACCATCAATAAGAGCGAGCCACATTTACATCATTTCTTTGTGAATTAATTTATCATTGTTGCATGCTTAACATTTTTCAGTCACCCATGTTTACACAAGGATCTGTTCGATGAATCATTTCTGGTTAATGGGTGGCGCATCATTAATTCATCCCAACAACTGGTGTATCTTTAGTCATCCATGTTTACACGAGGATCTGTACGATGAATATTTCTGGTTAATGGGTGGCGCACCATTAATACAATTGAATTGTTTTCATGGTGGTATAAAGTAACTAGCAGAGTGTATTGTATTTATATATTTGGGCAATTAAAGCACGGAACACCTGGTGTAGCTAAAAACGGATATTCTGTAGATATAACTTGATGGTGACCTGGTGTAGCTAAAAACGGAACACCTTGCTCTTATATTTTAACCACACATATAATGTTGCAGGTAATAGAAATGTATGTGCCATATGTGATAAAAAGAAATATATGTGCCATATGCAGGTGGCTGTGCAATGATTTTCACGTAATTACAACTGCCTCTATATGCCACTGTTATTCTGTTAATCTATAAATTTTTGGCTGTATAAAACTTTATGTATGATTCCTAAACTGCCCTGAAGTTAGAAATCCTAAGGCTTGGATTCAATTGCTTGACATTGTTGTCCTGAGGATATGCAATCTATAAAGAGGGATAAGAATAATATCATGTTTGGTGGCACTAAAATACTACAATTTTTAGAGTAATAAATACAAATAAGGTAATTATTTTGTTAGTCTTTTGTAGTTCCGTTCAGAGTTTTGGGGTTCCTGTCACAACAATGGACTTGTTGCTCTCTGCACCAAGATCCATTTTTTCTCACATAGAATGTGTATTCACCACTTTTCCACCTCCTTGCTCAAATCATCAGGAGGCAATCATGGAAGTTCATTCTTCACTCTTTTTAGGGATTGTTGAAAACAGCCTGTGTCTGGTTCTGTTGCTGCTACTGCTGCTTCCAATCAGATTGGAAGGATGGAAAGGAGGCAGTGGACCTCGCAGGACCAGGGCTGCAGCTCTAGCCTCCTCTATGTGATCGTCTAAAATCATGCTGTTTATAGTATTCAAAGTTTCAATCTGCAAGATATTTTTTCTGTCCATGATCATTACTTCAGTGAGAAAGTATCCATCTCTTTTTTGTTCCTGCATTGTCTCATTGCTGCTGATTTATACATGTACAAAATTAAACAAGATGTAATGACTGGCCTCTTTGATTTCGTTTTTATGCCAAATTTTGAGATAATATAAAAATATATACCAAATGATTCAGTCATTCAGATATGGAAGCTGTCACACAGAAGATGGAAGATGCAAATTTTCCACAGTTTTGTGCTTGTTAATCAGATGTTCCTATGTGGCCTAAAACCTAAATCAAGCATCTAAGGTAATATGCATGTGCAAAGAAAACTTAAGTTGTAAATAAATTATTCATCTGCCATTTATCCCGTCTTGAATGGTTGATGGTCCTTTTGTGTTTACCGTAGCATTAGCATGGACAATATACTAGTCAGAAATAAGGATTGACAGCAAATCGGTTAGCATTTAGTTTGCCTGCTGTCTAGCTTGCATCATCACAAAACAAAACGACGACAGGTAAGTGCCGCACCGTACCTTCCATGCGCATTCGCTCTCACTCGTTAGGTCGCATGTCATCGCATCGCGTGCACACCATCAATAAGAGCGAGCCACATTTACATCATTTCGTTGTCAATTAATTTATCGTTATCGCATGCTTAACATTTTTCAGTCATCCATGTTTACACGAGGATCTGTACTATGAATCATTTCTGGTCAATAGGTGGCGCACCATTAATTCATCCCAACAACTAAGGGGGTGTTTGGTTCCACCTTCTAAAATTTAGTCCTTGTTCCATCGAATATTTGATAATAATTAGGAGTATTAAATATAGACTAATCATAAAACTAATTGCACAGATTGAAGCTAGTTTGCGAGATGAATCTAATGAGCTTAAATAGTCTATAATTTGACAATATTGTACTACAGCAATGTGGTCAATACCTCCCCTAAATAATGTAATTTTATTTTATTTCTCTAGTCACGGTTGTCAAAGATATACGCGACTTTTCTGAGTTACTGCTCTCTCGGTCCACATTCAATCTCTTGGTCACCAGGTCTCCGCATTGTCACTAGAGGATGTGAAAATACAAATGTTGCAGATGAAAACTAAATAATATGTTTTCTGAGGAGTCACCGCTCATCTCAATTTTCTCGAAGGACATAGGAGTGTATCATTTCATTCAGAAAAGTACAGTGTGTCAGGCGGAGCTGCGAGACGCTACGATTCGTGGGTCCTTCTTCCTAGTGCAAGAGCGCAAAGGCTCCTCCAACAGCTCCTCCGGTGGAGCCGTTTTCTACGGTGGTGATTGGTATGGCTTACCAAACAGGCAGTACTTGTCATCACAGCGCTAGCCAAGTGAGGTGGTCACACTACCTACCTCTCGGTCCCTTACATAGTTCTATATTTGTCTCGTCACAGTTTGCCAATTCAATAAGTGTGCTTTTCTGATGTCCAATCGGCATACGTTTTGCTCAACTGATTTAGCCAGCATATTCAATGCGTGGATCCATGTGTCGCAAGCTCGATTGGTGCACATTCAATTCGGTTGGTGAATTGGGACGGAGGGAGCAGTGAGCAATTGTTTCACGTACCTTCACACACTGGAACGTTAATTTCTTTTCAGCACTTACAAGAATCCTAGGCAGGTTTCACCTTTGCAAAACAAGTTTCTGCACTGTTCGTCCTTATTATAGTATCAAACGGCTAATAGCTTTCTGTTGTTTGGTGTTACCGATGAAACCCAAAGCTTTCTGCTGGCTTCACAAGACCAAGTCATTATAGTACTGGATATGTATCGATTCGTTACTGGTGTCACATCAACTACCGGTGTCCATGTGAGCGCTCAGGCTATCCGCACTCATGAAACTCTATATTCATACTCTATTCAGGGGGTGTTTGGATGGTGTGGAAAAAGTTTTGCCTGTGTCACATCGAAATGTCGGAGGGATGTCGGAAGGGGGTTTCAAATACTAATAAAAAACAAATTACAGAACTCGTCAGGAAACGATGAGACAAATTTTTTAAGTATAATTAATCCGTCATTAGCGAATGTTTACTGTAGCACCACATTGTCAAATCATGGACTAATTAGGCTTAAAAGATTCGTCTCACAAAGTTATCGCAATCTGTGTAATTAATTATTTTTTTTAGACTACATTTATTACTTCATATATATGTGACTAGATTCGATGGGACGGGGCAAAAAATTTGCCAGGGGAATCCAAACACCCCCTCATCCTAGTCATCAAGATTCTCTACTCTAAACTCAATTCTCCCGCATCCATCCATACTCTATATCTCTACTCTATACTACTATCCTATATTTTATTCAATCATCCTAACTACCATCCACTATGAGGTTCACTTGTCACTTTATCTAAATATATCCATGTGTGATCTAGTTTTGAAGGATTTATTGAAACGAATTTAATGGTGGAACCGGAATTTAATTTGGTTTCGTAGTTTGTAAGTTATAACTCTTTTAGTTAGATACAAAAAGTAGCAGCAGCAGCAGCAGGGCCCACACATACACTCTCTCTCTCTTCTGTTCTGGCTGCAAAAAGTAGCAGCAGTGGGGTCCACGTATGCTTTACCGTGCCTCCTCCATCCCTCTACAGATAACGTGTACGCTAGTTTACCGTCACTTTTTCAGTATCCCGCTACGACGCATTCCACACGTTAAAAGGCGAGCTGGCATCGTACCGGATGAAAATAACGCTCCCGGTGCGGATAGTCTCAGTTGGCAAAAGGTTACGGAGTAAGTCATACAGACACTCGGCGGGAGTACTGTATATTGATTGGTTTCTTTTTGAGACTTGCAGGAAGTCTGGATTTTCTATTCTACAGCTCAGCTCGCTCATCAATCTCAGATTTATATATAACCTCGTGTCTAGGGTCACAGCCAGTACACAACTCAGGGCATTAGCCATCACCACAACACACACAAGCACAATAGGAGAGAGCCACCAACCAACCAACAATGGCGGAGTTCTCTTTTGGGTTGACCAAGACGGCGGTGGAGGGGACTCTGAGCTTGGTTAAGTCGGCCGTGGAGGAGGAGAAGAAGCTGAGGGAGGCCGTACAGAACGACCTGGTGTTCATCACCGGGGAGTTTGAGGTTATGCAGTCCTTCCTACAGGACGCCAACAAGGAGCACGCAAAGAATGATAAGGTGACGCTGACCTTGGTGAGGCAGCTCCGCACCCTGGCCTTCGACGTCGAGGACTGCGTCGAGTATGTCATCCACCTTGACCTTGACAAGTCCTCGATTTTGGGGGGGCTGCGGCGTCTGTGGCAAATGGTGAACTGCCGCGCGCCACCTCTGCCTCTGGACATTGCCGTGGCTGAGATCAAGCAGCTCAAGGCAAGGGTGGAGGACGTCAGCAAGAGAAACAGACGCTACAACCACATCCTCCACGGCTCCGACGACGACAACAACAAGCAGCAGCAGCACCCTGTCACAGTTATGCCGCTGCCGGCAGGCGATGCCACCACCACCGTCTTCGACCCATCGTCAGCGGTGTTCCACGCCCTACGTGATGCGTGGGAGGCTACTGGCAAGTTGAGCAACAACATATGTAACCTCCGACAACTGTTGTTGATCCCCGGTGAAGGTGAAGGTCACCATGACCTTCGCGTTATCTCTGTTTGGGGAAGTGGCTGTACAGGAGGAGGTGGCAGTGGTACTGGTGATGCTGATGCTGCATGTCCTGGGACGGCCTCCATTCTTAACAAGGCCTACCATGACCCAAAAGTCTGCGAAAAATTCAAAATCTGTGCCTGGGTGAAGCTGACGCATCCCTTCAACCACGTTGAATTCGTCATGGGCTTGCTGGCTCAGTTCTATGCGAGCAGCTCTGACCAAGCAGAGATGGTTACACAAGACAACCTCAACCTCATGAAAGCTAAGCTGATGCAGCAAATGAGAGAGCAAAGGTATCTCCTTGTCTTGGAAGATGTATTGACGGTGGCAGAGTGGCATGTGATCAGAATGTACTTGCCCGACAGTAAGAAGGGTAGCCGGATACTCTTGTCAACGCCACAGTTAGGCATTGCTCTTCTCTGCACTGGGGAGCCATACCAAGTATCGGAGCTCAGAAACTTCACCGGCGATAACCAATTTCTTTGTGCCTTCTCCAAAAAAGAAAAGGTAAGATATTAATTTCAAAGCAATATAATATTAGCTAGTCATAGGTACAACTGGCTCCATAATTACGACATTTAACATATTTGGATCTAACAGAATCTAGATTTTTGGCCATAGTTTCTATAGCGAAGTTATATTTGTCTTTTTTTACATTAATAAAGCATTACCATATTTACCACAATAATCATGCTCTTAGTACATTACAGTAACTAGGGGGATTCCCCGTGCGTTGCTGCGGGTATGCAGAAGGAATCTGTATTTCCTCTTATCTGCAGCAACTTGTGGAGAACTCATCTAGTATGTATATATGTGTGTCTCCCTAACTCTTTCTCTCTGTGTATAGTTATATGCATGAGTGTGCATGATGACTCTCTCAAATTTCTTTTTTTAAGATAGCTATACAATTGTTTTATTATTTACTTGGATATTACACAATTGTATAGGCTAGTAGATTTTTAATCATTGGAGATAGTGAACTGCTAACTGGGTATCACACAATTGCATGAGCTAGTGGATTTTTAATTGTATAACTGAAAATAGATGATGTCATTTGGATGATGTGGCGTAAGGAGAAGCGAGAAAAATAGGTTAGTGGGGTTTGTTTTTTTTTTATAGGAGATATAGATACATTAACTTTAGATTTTTATTTCGGTTTCTATTCAAACTACTACATTTTTTCATGCACCTTTCAATGTAGAGTTTAGCTATTTGCAAACTATAATTGATGTGAGATCATTTTGGTAACTATTCTATGTAATTCGATTGGACACCTAGCTACTAATTTCTAATAAGATTTATTCAATATTTTGCCTTTATTAATTGTGTTTTACATGGACTCTCTATTTAAATAAATAACTTTTTCTGTCATGGGCTCTTTATTTAAATATATTTTTCTTTCAATTTGTTTATAAATCAATATCAATCGAATATGAATATATTATATTAATACAATTACATTGACCAGCTAAAAAATACATTAACACCAGTTTCAAACTTTTTTTTCCTACATAATTTATTTAGTCTTATAAAGATATGGTTTGTGTCGGATATGGTTTATGTTTGATATGGACTCAAGACAAAACATTATTTATTAATTTGTAACATCCAAAACAATATAGACTGGGTCTGTTTGGCACAGCTTCCAACAACTGTTGTGAGCTGTTTTTTTTCTAAATACCTATTTCTAAAATAGCTTCATACTCCCTCCATTCCAAGTCAATATTTTTTAACTTTGACCAAGTATATATTAAAAAAATTAATAATTATAATACATAATTATATCATTAAATAGTGATAGCATTGAACACAGGAAAGGTTGGCTCATAGGCCTTGGATTGAAACTGGAGAAACAAAGTAAAGTTCCTAGTTACACAAATCGCCCCAACTCCAAGCTCTTATAGGCTGGAGCCACACCCAGGGCTGCCTTTCTAACTGCCTAAAAGGCAGATGCTTTTGATTCACCTACTTGACCCCCAAGGCAAAGCCTCCACAACTTGGCTGCCAAGGAAGCTCCTAATGCAAAAGTAAAAACAGGATTAAGTAAAGCTAACTACTAGCTAATGAGACCAGGGCCAATTCTGTCAATTCTCCCCCTTGGTCTTGATCTTCTTGGCTGAAACTGCTTCCAGCCCAATCCTGCTTCTCAGTTCTTCAAACTTGAGCTTTCCCAGGGGCTTGGTAAGGATGTTGGCGAGCTAATCTCCAGTGCAGATGTGCTCAGCCTTGGTACTCCCATCTTCCAAACAGCTTCTTATGAAGTGATATTTGATCCTTATGTGCTTGCTGCGCTCATGGAACGCAGGGTTCTTAGCCAATGCAAGTGCTGACTTACTGTCTACCTTGAGCTCAACGACATCGACAGGTCTTCCCAGCAGTTCAGCCAATAGCCTAGACAGCCACATTGCCTGAGTTGCAGCAGTGGAAGCAGCAACATATTCTGCCTCGCAGCTCGAGAGTGCCACCACCTTCTGCTTCACTGACTGCCAACTGACCAAGCACTGACCAAGGAAGAAAAGGACTCCACTTGTACTTCTGCTGTTATCCACATCGCCGGCCAAGTCACTGTCACTGTAACCGACGAAGCGTGCACTCCCTGGAGCTCTGGTGAACTTCAGCCCATAATCCAGAGTGCCAGCAATGTAGCGGCAGATCCTCTTGACAGCTGCCTGGTGCTCCATGGTAGGGCGCTCCATGAATCGACTGACGAAGCCGACAACAAACGCCAGATCGGGCCTGGTATGAACCAGGTAGCGAAGTGACCCGATCAGGCGGCGGTACTAGGTAGGATCCACTGCGGCGGCCGTGCTGAAACGGCTGAGCTTCAGTCGCTCCTCCATTGGTATTGCTGCTGGGTTGCAGCCTTCCATGTCTGCCAGCTCCAGGATCCTCTTGGCATAGTGTGTTTGCCGAAGAGTGATCCCAGCAGCATCTTGATGGACTTCGACACCGAGGTAGAAGGAGAGAAGCCCCAGGTCGCTCATCTCGAACACCTGCTTCATTTGCTCCTTGAAAGCCTTCAGCTCCTTCTCGTCGGCACCGGTGATGATGAGGTTGTCGACGTAGACGCCGACAAGCAGAGCAGTGCGCCCACTGCCCCGCCGGTACATTGCCGCCTCGTGGGCGCTCTGCTGAAAGCCCATCTCCTTGAGGGTGGCATCCAGCTTCGCGTTCCACGCGTGCGGCGCCTGACGCAGGCCATAGAGAGCCTTGCGCAGGCGGTAGACTTTCTCTTCTTCTCCGGCGACGGCGAAGCCCGGCGGCTGGCGCACGTAGACTTCTTCCTTGAGATCGCCATTGAGGAATGCGGACTTCACGTCCATGTGGTGGGCATGCCACCCTTCCTGGGCCGCCAGCGCGAGGAGGACGCGGACAGACTCCATGCCCGGAACAGAGGATGGTGCGCGCCGCGGACTGGAGGGTGGTGGTGACAATGTTACTCCCTCCTCTGCTTCCGGCGGCCATGATTGAACGATGAACTCGCTCGCCGCAGAAGCAGAGGACCCTGCACCAGAGGTGGACCAATCCCAGCAGCGATCTTCATCAAAGACAACGTCCCTGCTCACCTTCACGCGCCCAGTCGCGGGATCGAGGATCCGGTACGCCTTCGCTCCCTCCACATAGCCGATGAAGACGCCAGGTACAGCACGATCGTCGAGCTTGCGGAGTTGGCCGAGATCCCTAGTGTATGCGACGCACCCGAAGACGCGGAGATGGGATACCGACGGTGCGCAGCCTTGCCAGGCTTCGTAGGGGGTCTTGCCCAGCAAGCTCTTCGTCGGCGATCGGTTGAGCAGGTGAACTGCCGTCACCACCGCCTCCCCCCAATAGCAAGCCGGCATGCGCCTCTGCTTCAGCAGCGCGCGCGCGGTCGCCACCACGGTCTTAATTCCGCCGCTCCACCACGCCGTTCTGCTGCGGCGAATGCGGCGCGGTGAAGTGGTGCTTGACGCCCTCGTCGGAGAAGTAAGCGGCGAGCTCGGAGACGGTGAACTCCCCGCCGTTGTCGGTGCGCAACACCTTGAGCTCGTGGCCGCTCTCCTTCTCCGCAGCAGCCTTGATCTTCTTGACGGCGTCCGCGGCTTGATCCTTGGTGGCGAGCAGCGACACCCACATGTACCGTGTGTCGCCGCCGACCATCGGAGGAAATACCGGCGACCTCCCGGCGTTGTTGGCGTCACGGGACCGCCAGGTCAGCGTGCACGAGCTCCAGGGGCTTCTACGCGCGGTACAGGGCTTGCCGCGGGAACGACCGTCGCTTCATCTTGGTGGTGACGCAGGTGTCGCAGACCTGCTCGGCGTGCTTGATCACCGGCAACCCGCGCGCCATGGCGCCCTTGCCGAGCTGGTGCAGGGCCTCGAAGTGGAGGTGCCCGTACCGCTCGTGCCAGCGCCAGTCCTCGTCCTCCTTCCGCGCGGCAAGGCACACGGGCTGAACTGCATCCAGGTGAAGAATGTAGAAACGATTGGCGCCCCTGTTTACCTTGGCGAGGAGGCGTCCGCGTCGATCCCAGATACGCAGGACGCCGTGCTCGATCTTCACCTTGGAGCCAGCCTCGTCGAGCTGGCCGAGACTCATGATGGAGTTGCGCAACGCCGGGATGAAGTACACGCCGTGGGAGGATGCGCTGCTCGCCGTTCTTCGCCTGGAACACAACCGAGCCAACGCCTTGAATCTCCACCCTCGACGCGTCGCCGAACCGCACCGTGCCGCGCATCGTCGTGTCCAAGTCGGAGAAGATGTCGCGGCGGCCGGTCATGTGATGCGTAGCGCCGCTGTCGAGGTACCACCCATCGAGCTTCGCCTCGCCGTCGCCGTTGTTCAGGAACACGCGCGCACGGGGCTCATGGATGTCGAGGAAAGCAGCCGCCTTGGTGCAGAGGACCTCGGGCTCCTTCTCCTCCATCTCGATGAAGCCATGGGCGAGGGAAGAGCGCGCCTTCGTCGGAGTCCGCTTCCGCCAGATGCGCCGCGCCCGGCCACCGCCCCGCCTGCCGCCACGACCCGCTGCTGGCCGCCGCGGTCACCACCGCGCGGCGGCCGCGGATCACGGCGCGGTTGGCGGCGCAGCCCTGCGCCCAAAGGGGTCTGCTGCGGTTGCGGTTGAGGTAGAGGTCGTCGCGCCCGCGTCGCGCGCCGGGCTGCGATCACCGTCCGTCCCTGGCCTCCCCTGTCTCCAGCCGGATCTCCCTTGGCGCGGTTCTTCTTGCCGCCGCGTGCCGGGCGCTGCTCCCCTGACCCGCTTGAGGAAGCCGAGTCCCCGCCGCCGCTCTTCTTCTTGTCCTTGTGGCGTGCCAGCCACTGCGCCTCCGTCAGCAGCACCTTGCCGTCGATCGTCGTGATCTCGGCCGTGGGCTCGTCCAGATCATCCACCGTCTTCAACCTCCCAGAGACCTCCTCGATGGTGAGATCCTGGAAGTCGAGGAGCGTCTCGATGGCGATCCGGAGCTGCGCGTACTTGGGCGGTGCTGCGCGAAGGAGCTTCTCCACCGCCCGCTCCTCGTCGATGTCGGTGTCGCCATGGATGGCGAGCTGCTGCTTCAAGGCAACCAGGCGCAGAGTAAAATCCTCAGCTTGCTCACCTAGCTTGAACGACAGCAGCTCCCACTAGCGCCTGAGCTTCTGGAGAGCTGATCGGCGCGCTCGTTCTCCGCCGACGCGCGCCGTGGCGATGGAGTCCCACGCCTCCCTCGTCGTCGCCTTCTCCAACAGCGGCATCTGCATCTCCTAGGGCACGGCGGCGATCAAAGCTTCGACGGTGCGGCGGTCTTCATCATACGGCAGATCGCCATACTCGATGGCATCCCACAGCTGGCGTGATTGGAGCTTCAGCTTCATGATCGACGCCCACTCGTGGTAGTTGGTCTTCGTGAGCATCGGCCAGGTGGAGGAGGCGCCAGAATCCTTGTACACCATCTGGATCACCGGCGAACGACCCCTACCACCACGACAAGCGCCGCGCTCCCGCTTAAGGCGTCTGGACATCCTGCGCTCCGGGCTTCGCTGCGGCGACGGGCGGTGGTCCGGCTCCGGCGTGGAGGTGGACGACGCGCCGGGCTTGCTGCGGCGGTAGACGACGAGCAGGACTCCCATGGACTGGCGGCGGGCGGACGTCCTCCAGCCTCAACTCTCGACGCAGAGCCGCGGCCATCGCGGCCGCGTCCCCGAGCTGCCTGCGCTGCTGCCTCCGCGGCCTGCTGGGCTTGGCGGCGGCCTCTGCCTGCGCGCCAAGCGCTGCGCCCGCTGGTCCGCTTCCGCTCTGCCTGGGCGGCGGCGGCTCTCTCTGGGAGGTGGCCATGGCTCTCTCTGATCCCCTTCAGACCTAGCTCTAGATACCAATTGATAGCATTGAACACTGGAAAGGTTGGCTCATAGGCCTTGGATTGAAACTGGAGAAACAAAGTAAAGTTCCTGGTTACACAAATCGCCCCAACTCCAAGCTCTTATAGGCTGGAGCCACCCCCAGGGCTGCCTTTCTAACTGCCTAAAAGGCAGATGCTTTTGATTCACCTACTTGACCCCCAAGGCAAAGCCTCCACAACTTGGCTGCCAAGGAAGCTCCTAATGCAAAAGTAAAAACAGGATTAAGTAAAGCTAACTACTAGCTAATGAGACCAGGGCCAATTCTGTCAAATAGATCGTTGATTATATTTTCATATTAAACTTATTTGGAGATATAAGTGTTGCACTTTTTTTCTATAAACCTAATCAAAGTTGAGAAAGTTTGAGTGACACACATCTCATAACTTCATCTATTTTGGATGGAGAGAGTATATGTGATTTTTATTCCTCTCTCAACAAGGGATGGAATAGTTAAGAATGAAACAAGTAGCTTTCCCCAGTTTCATCTCCTCACACGTGGGTGCCAGTGTACCCAAAGACTGCATGTGCCCAGGCGCAGGAGTCAGGGCACATCGGGTGGGCGCCGCCACGAACGCTCATCGTGCTGGAGGCTGTCGAGGCATGAGTGACCGCCGCTGCGAGGATCACGCGCGGCAGCCGCTTCATGAGCGGCCGCTGCCATGGGGGCCATGCGTGATCGCTGGGGCATGAGCGGTAACGGCTGATGGGACACAGCTGCTGGGACACGAGCAGAAAGGAGCACGGAGACGCCAGGGAGAGCTCCCGTCGCCAGGAGAGTTGACGCCGCCGTTGTGGAGGACGAGCGCCAGATAGGGGCTCCCCGCCCCCGGGTGCGCGGCCGCCGGGGCATAGGTGGATGCCAGGGCATTCGTGGCTGCTGATTCAGGTACAGACGCAGCCGCTGCGGACCTGATGCAGATGCGGGAACCGCCGGGGAAGGTGCATACGCTGGGGAATAGGATGCGACCGTTGAATTCGGGCAGGGCAGAGCTGCCGTGGCTGTCGCCCGCTGGGGCTCGCGGCCTCCCGCGCACGGCATCGGAGCTAGCACCGAGCTCAGCATATACCAATTCGACGAGGAAGAAAGGAAAGGCGCCTGAGAAGATTGGGAGGACAGCACTGTAGTATTTTGATTCCTTTTTTCTATTATTCGAAGCTATTTTGCCAAATGGGTTAAACAAAACAGCTCAGCTTTATCTAAAAAAGTTGCTAGTGAAGCCAAAACATAAAAAATGGCTTCACTGGTGAAAACTAAGCCCTGTCAAACAGGGCCTATATATATGGTACATATTTTTTGATCAGCTAGACTTTCATAAAATCCAACTATGCATATTATTTTTTAAAGGCTAATCCCTTAATTCCTAGTAAATGTGGACAATTATTAGATCATTATAAAACCCGATGGTTCATACTCACTTTTCCCTAGTTAATGTCATAATTTCTAGGTCTTCCTGGCGCGAATATTTTGATGCTATTATTTAATATAAGAGGTAATGGATATATGAATTTTACCTACTTAATTTAATTTTTTTCACTGGTCAAAGAAAGTTCTTTATGTTTGAAATGTGGAGTATCTATGGGCATGAGCGAATACATTATTACAAGATTTCAAGTGAACTTATAAACAGGAGTTGTAAAAAGGTTGAAAATGTGAACTTCATGCATTATAGAGCAATAAGTTGAAAGGGGATTTGATGAGTTTATTATTATAATACAACCTAGCTATCTTAGGGTAACTCATCCTATATTTCATTGTTGCAATGCCGCGTAAGATGTTTAATTTGCATTGTTGATTGGATAGAATAGGTTCTCTCTCCCGTCGCAAAATAGATGATGTTATGTGATGAATGTCGGTCAAACTTTTTAACTAAGTTTTTAGAAAATCCGTGCAATGTTTATATCTCTAAACAAGTTTATACAAAAATATATTCAACGATCTATCTAATGATAATAATTATATATTATAATTATTAATATTCTTTAATATATAATTGGTCAAAGTTAAAAAAGTTTGACTTATCGGAAAACGAGAATGACATCTTTTAGGACCGAGGCAGTAAGTTTGGTAATTATTACATCATCAAATCTTATTAAACTTTTTGTTCCAAATGGTGACACGAGATTGGTATGGCAAACATGATAATTACTTATGTATTGTAATTGGATTGCATCTAAATCCCAAAATTGGTTTCTTACTTGCAGATGTCAAATGATATAGGCGAATTTTACCGCCAACTACTACAAGGTTATGGTGTGATATCCGTGTGGGGGGATGATGATGATGAAAAATCAGATCTCGTTGATATATTGTACAGGGGCATAATAAACGGCTGGTTGGAAGAAATTGAAGGGTTTGTTGAAAAATCCGATCACGTTGATATGTTGTATGAGGGCATAAGAGCCAAGAGGAGAAAATTTGAGCGGTGGCACAGCAGTTGGGTCGATGTACCCGACCCGTTTGATTTGAAGGTCTTTGCTCAGCGCTTATTTCTGAATTTTTATTCAGATGACATTCGAGCCAAGGAAATCACTAAGGTTGGTAGGAAGGGAGAGGAAGGCTTAATTGAGTGGTGTCGCAAGTTTCTGTCCGAAGGCTTAGTTCAACGGTGTCGCAGGTTTTGGTGCGAAGAAGAAGACAAAGTAGAAGAAAAGGATGTGGATGAGGAGATCTACCCCTACGTCGTGGTTATTAATGGTCTGCGGTCCAAGGATGACTGGGATTCGATAGAACTTACCTTCTTATCATCATCTATGACTACTACGGCTAAAGCAGGTTGTATCCTTGTCATCACAAAAGAAGAAACCGTGGCCACACATTGTGTGAAGGGTCACACACATCTAGCGTTCAAAGCTGAAGAATTGAGGGCGGACAAATCCATTTCTGCCCTAATAAAAAAGGTAATAAAAATAGTTGTATATTTATTTAATTTAATTGGACGTCCACGTCCGCCGCATGCATGCGCCTTCATCATAACGAATGGTATATTAAATTTGTATTTTTATCCTGTAGGGTTGTTGGCAGTATGCAATTAGAGGCAAAAAGGGCCGCTTGTTCTATGACAGAAGAAAAGATGCACAAGAATGGATCGACAAATTTAAAGAAGTTGGCGGTAATATTCTAAAACTATTTGAATTGAAAGACGAGGAGGGATTTCAAGTATTCATGGCGGAGAGGGGTAAAAGAAATATGTTCATCCTGAAGTCACCTTTAAATGAAAAAGCTACAACAGGGGTGTATGAGGGATGGAATTCTGAAAAAAGGTGTTCTCCGGCATACGTACTTTGGTGCATTATTTCAACAACAACAAACTGAACGCTGCTGCAGCTGGGTGGACTCGCCATATAATGTGTACCATTTGGATTTCGTCCCTCTCAATTTGATGGACTTCTTGTGGCGCTTACTTTTGGATTTTTATTCCGATGATCCTCAAGCCAAGGAAACAATAGCAATTGGTCTGATGGAAGGCACTATTATTGATCCGATTGAAAAGTGCCGTGAGTTTCTTCATAATAAAAAATGCTTGGTTGTCATCAGTGGTTGTCTGGAGTCCACAGAAGACTGGGATTCGATCAGCACCTTGTTTTCTCAGCAGCATACTCAAAGCATTATCATCATTCGCCCTACTAGATGCTTATATTATGATAAAGCTAAGGTGCTGCCATTGGGACTCTGTACCCAAGAACAAGCTCATATAGACATGGTTAGTTAGTTATCTTGGACCTATTTCATCAGCTTAGTTAATTCATTCATAAAGGATATTTTTGCTTGGTCACGTGTTGATTTGTTTGCTTCCTAGCTTGCTGCATTTAATTGGTTTTTAACTACATGCATATGTAATAATATTAAAAAAATTAGTTACAGTTTCTTGTCTGTTTATATATTTGGGTGGACGTGGACAACGATACTGACACATGCACATGCTTCCCGGCCAATATAACACCCTAGCATGACTCACCTTGGTTGTTATCGTCACTCGCAGGAATACCGCCGTATATTTTCTATGCAAAAGAAATACCAAGAGGCAATTCAATGGTTCGAGACACGCCACTTTCTTACGCGTGGCCGCGGCGAAGGATCTGGAGGAGTAGAGGACGATATCAGGCGCAAAGTCCTGACTGAGAATTTGGTCTCAGTATGGGGAATATCCGGTGTTGGCAAATCAACTCTGGTCAAGATGGTTTATTACAAAGAAATTCTTTATTCATCAGGAGTTGAATTATCGTACGGACTTGGCCCTAATGAAGCATTTGCGTGGGTGGACGTTCCAAGTCCATTCAATCTGACTGATTTTGCTTGGTGCTTACTTCTCAATTTCTATTCTGATGATCCTCATGCCAAGGAAAGTGCAGCGGTTAGTATGGTCGAAGAAGGCCGCCAACTCCCAATTCTACAGTGTCGTAAGATCCTTCGTACTGGAAAATGCTTGGTTGTCATGGATGGTCTGCGCTCCAAGCATGACTGGGATTTGATCAAAGCCACCTTCTTAGCCGAGGATATTGAAGCCACTATCGTTGTCATCACAAATGAAGAAGAAGTTGCAATGCATTGTGTGGGAAATGACAAGAAACGGGCAATCAACATCACACGTCTCAATGCTGATGCCGCCCTTAGCCTCTTCAAAAAGGTGTGTTTACTCTACCAAGCTAGCATTGATCGAGCTGTCTTTCTAATGATCATTGAATTAATCATGCATACTAGCAATATAATGTTCACCATCAACATCTCATAGTCTTGGTCATCCAACATTATCTTTACTATTATTACTAATCGGAGGCCCCGACATAACATCTACGTTATTCTCACAGTATGTGCTTCGAAAAAAAGGGAAATCCTAAAAATCCTCACAATAGTAATAATAAAACTTTTTACTTTAATTTGGTGTGCTCTAATCATCATCATTAATAATAGCCACTATTTATATTTCGCTTTATAGATAATTATATCCATTTATGCGTTATCAAAAAATAGGAAAAAAATCTATAGAACCCCTTAACGTTCAACTGGTTGCTTCCTTTTTTTGACACGAGGAAGACCCCATTTCCATTGCAATTGAACAAAAATACAATTGTTTAGTTTTAGCGGGAAGCAAGAAACGGGAACAGAGCAGGGTAACTTGGGACATGCCCCAAGGATAACGAACAGCACCTTGTGCCACTGCCAGAAACTTTAGACTACAGTATATAGACAACTAACACCCATTACCAACCAACAAGGCATGGGGACTACATATGCATAACTAGTGAAGAGAACAGATAACTTCTGCAGGGCTTGAGATCACATAGATTCCATGACTCCCCGCATTGCCTCCATTGCTTTATGCCTCTTCCTCAGCTTGACTGTCATCATTTGTCAGGCGAGGCCTCTTCTTCTTCTTTTGCTCTTCCACCAGCTTGGTAGCCATCTCCAGCACCGCGTTCAGCCCATCATCCAGCACAGTTCTATCACCATCAGCGAATAAACCTGCCCAATAACCCATGAGCGCGCAGGCATGGCATACTATACATAATGGATTTGTGATGATCTTATTTTCAAAACATATTGCATTCCTATTTTTCCAGATAGACCAACAAATGGCTGCAATGCCCAACGTATGAAAGACCTTCCCATTAGGTGGCCATTGTTCACACCAGGTCCAAGCCTGAGTAAAATTTTTGGGGATGCAGTTAGCCCCAACAGCACTTGCAAAGACTGCCCAAACTGCCTTTGCAGTACTGCATTCAAACAGCAAATGATTAACAGTTTCATCTTCACTGCAAAAACAACAGGTTGGGCTGCCAACCCACTTTCTTCTGATCAAATTATCTTTGGTCAGAATGGCATCATTCAATGCAAGCCATAGAAAAATTTTAATCTTAGCACGAATTTTCCCCTTCCAAATTTTACCATGATATGGGCCAGCACCGTTCCTTGTTAGAGCCCTATAAACTGATTTAACTGAAAATTTGGCTCCATACTTCCAGGAGACCACATCATTTCCCTGAACTAGTATCTTCTCATTAACACATTGTAATATAAAATCCCAATCTCTTTTCAGATCATCCACCAACCATCTCACAAACATGATTTTATTAGGGTCTTTTTTGGCTTGGTAGACACACAGCTTGAATAGGTCAGGATATAACAAACTCATTGGTTTTTCAAAAAGCCAAGCATCCTTCCAGAAAAGTGCACCCTTACCATCCCTGACAGAAATCACTCTGCCTTGAAGGTATACATGTCTAATTTTCAACATGTCAGACCACATAGCAGAGTCATTCTGCCTGTGTTTAACATTCACAATTGGCTTATTATGTAGGTATTTAAAATTTATGATCTCCTGCCATAATCCATCCTCCTTATCAAGTTTCCACCACCACTTACATAACAAACTCACATTCATTTTTCTTATGTCTTTTATCCCCAGACCCCCTTTCTTCTTGCTCTTGCACAATCTAGTCCATTTGACTAAGTGGTATTTCCTTTTAGTACCACCACCTTGCCAGAAGAATCTTCTTCTAATCTTATCCATATTGTTGATTGTGGTCTTAGGTAAAAGATATAGGGACATATGATAAATAGGGGTATTGTCCAGACTTGTATTAATAAGAGTGGTTCTCCCAGCAATTGACATACAGTTCCCCTTCCATGCATCTAGTTTTTTAGCACTTTTTTCTTCCAAAGGTGCCCAATCACAGATATGTAATCTGCTTGGACTGACTGGAACCCCTAGATACTTGATAGGAAAGGTTCCAACTTGACAATTAAAGATATCTGCATACAAACTGGCTAAGTTTTGCTCATCATTTAAAGTCAAGACCTCACTTTTATGAAAATTGATCTTTAACCCAGCCATCAACTCATACATGTATAAAAGCAATTTCATGTTTCTAGCTTTAGGAATATCATGTTTCAGACACACAATGGTGTCATCTGCATACTGCAGAACAGCAACACCCTTAGGTATTATATGATCAATCAACCCAGTGATCAAGTCATTAGATTGTGCTTTGATAATCATTCTAGTCAGTCCATCAGCCACAAAGTTGAACAAAATAGGAGAGAGGGGGTCTCCCTGTCTAACTCCTTTGTAGCTTTTAATATAAGGGCCAATTACATTGTTCAGTTTAACACTTATAGTACCACCCTTCACCACCTGTTTGATCCAATCCACCCATCTCTGACTGAATCCTCTAGCCTGTAGGCATTCAAACAGAAATTGCCATTTGACCTTGTCATACGCCTTCTCAAAATCTAGTTTGAGAAGGACGCCGACTTGTTTTTTCCTTTTGGTCTCATGCAAAATTTCACGTAAAACCATTACCCCACTCATAATGTTTCTCCCTTTCATAAATGCTGTTTGGTTAGAATGAATCAGCTTATCAGCGATCTTTTCAATTCTAATAGTTAACGTTTTAGTTATCAACTTGTAAATACAATTAAACAAGCAGATAGGTCTGAATTGCTGAATTCTGTTAGCATCAGGGACCTTGGGTAAGAGAGTTATAATTCCATAATTAATTCTGGAAATATCAACTTTTCCTTCATGGAAATCATTGAACAGCCTGATTATGTCATCCTTCACAATGTCCCAGCAGTGCTGGTAAAACTCAATAGGGATCTTATCAGGTCCTGATGCCTTATTCTTTTCCATTTGAAATAAGGCATCCTTTATTTCAGACTCAGAGAAAGGACTACATAAGAAGTCATTATCCTCACCAGAAACTCTCTGTTCCCTCCCATATGTTATCATCAAGGTGAATATTACAATCAGAGGTAGGCCCAAATAAATCTGAATAATATTCAGTAGCATGTTTGAGGAGGTTTTCATTGCCCTCAATGAGAATACCCTCCTTATCAAGAGACATGATAGTATTCTGCCTTTTCCTCCCATTGGCTATTCTATGAAAATACTTAGTATTATTATCCCCCTTCAGTACCCATTCCTCATGACATCTATTTTGCCAATATGTTTCCTCCTGATCAAGAAGTGAAAGATTCTGCTTAATAAGCAAAACTTTCCTTTGGAATTGCTCAGGACTAATATCATCATTTTTCCTCTTTTATTTCTAGCAAGTGAATTTCCTCACTTATAAAACTATGTATTGGATACGTTAAATTTTGCAAAACCAGACAAATAACCCTCCCGCGGTCTTCCTTAGCTGACTTACACGCTAGCTAGATTTGACAAAGTGGCGCCTGGGCCTACTTATCAGCCCAGTTGGCGTTGACACCATCATCTTCCCCTAGTCGTGGCGCCTTTGCCTTCGCCCTCACCAAACAATCTCTTTGAATATGCAATTCCGAGATGGCCACCACCCTGCTGCCCCTTCGCTGCATCCGTGAGCGCGCTCAGCAACAACCGTGGTCACAGTGCACACGAGTGTTGGCCGTGCCTGGGCTGGAAGTGAGGCAAAAGGCCCGTTAATGCACGGCCCGGGAAGACACGGCGTGCCGTGCCTGGCCAAAACCACTCACGGTTTGTTTGGATGAACTAAGATTAGTGATTAACTAGAACTAGTGATTAGTTGATTAATAATTAGATGATTAGTGATTATTTCAGTTCTCTTTAGATCCAAGCACTAACAAAGTAACAAGTACTACTACATAGTAGAACTATTTGTTAGTCTTAAATATTTAGGGTTTTATAGATTAGTGAACTAATAGCTTGTGGAGGCTTAGACTAGTTGCTGTTAGTCCACCCACTAAGTCCACAGTTTGGATTCTCGAGCATAAGTTCAAATTTTATTAATCAAAGTGCGCTGATTTATTATTTGGTCCATTTATCAATTATCAATAACTCGAGAGAGACAGGAATACCAAACTCTGTTGTTATTACTCAAGTTCAGATTTTTCTTAATCAGTTTCATGATTTACAGATTGAATATGTATATGTTTCATAATTTGTTTTATTTCTTGATGTATTGTAGAAAGCTTGGGAGGGCAGCGAATTAACACCTAAAGAAAAGATGCTATCAAAATCTATTGTCGACAAGTGTGGCGGGCTGCCCATAGTAATAGCTGCCATATGTGAATTGTTTGTATTAAGAAGGGAATTGTTTGTATTAAGAAGGGAGAACCGGTGGTTGAGGGATCCAAGCATCTGGTTGGAGTCCCTGAGGGACAACTTTATGGGATCATTGGAGATGGATCCACAATTCCATGGGTTGAAACCCCTGTTATCTTGGATGCAATCGTACTTTGATGCTTGCTCAGATTCAATCAAGCCATGCATCTTCTACCTGTCAATCTTTTCTGCAGAGAAGAACATTAGGCTGCGGCGTTTGCTGTGGCGGTGGATTGCAGAGGGTTACTGCAGAGACACTTTCGATGGTACAACATATGAGGAGAATGGGGAAAAATTCGTCTCTGAGCTCATCAAGTTGAGTATAATCCAGGAGTCAGCAAGCAGTAAGGTGTTTTGTCAAATCAATGGCTTCTTCCATGAGTACATCATCTCACGGCCAATGGAAGATAACCTTGTGTTTGAATTGGAGGGACGTTGCAGCCTCAACTCGCAACGTGCTGGACAGCACCTCACCATAAGGAGCAGCTGGGACAGAAACAAGATTCTATATGAGAGCATTGATTTTTCACGGCTGCGGTCCTTGACTGTCTTTGGGAAGTGGGAGTCATTCTTATGTAGTGAGAAAGTGAACATGAGACTGCTTCGAGTGCTGGATCTTGAGGATGCAACAGAAGTAACTAATAAAGACCTTGACAAGGTTGCTAAGCTACTGACTCGACTCAAGTTTCTCTCCATACGTGGACAGACAAAGATCAATTATCTGCCGATTTCACTGGGTGGTTTGAGGCAGCTGCAGACCCTCGACATAAGAGGCACTTTCATAGTGACATTGCCACTGTTTATCACGAAGCTCAAGAAGCTACGGTACATTCGTGCTGGTACAAAAGTATGGGATTGGGAAGGTGATTTTGTAGGAGTAGATGTTGAGGAGAACAGGGCATCATCAGAAGCAAAAGGAGTTATTGTACCATCAGATGTTGAGGAGGATAGGGCATCATCATCATCAACACAAGAAGGTGATGCTGTATCAGCAGATGTTGGGGAGGACAGGACATCATCAGCAGCAGAAGGAGATATTGTACCAGCAGATGTTGGGGAGGATAGGGCATCAGCAGTAGCAGAAGAAGGTGATATTGTACCAGCAGATGGTAAGGAGGACAAGCCATCATCGTCAGAACAAGCAGAAACAAATTTACCAGCAGCAGAAGCAAAAACAACACCAACAGAAGGTGGTACCGATAGCATGGGCCCAGTCCTACCAGCAAAACCAGGTTCCTCGGTGTCATGCAACAACAAGCCAGGTACTTTGGTATCCAACTTGCTGTCCAAGTTGTGCAGACGTGGCGGCCGTGGAGTTGATAATAATAGTGAACCTACAGCTGAACCTACAGCTGGTGTTACAGTTCCTGCAGATATTGGAAACCTGTTTGTCTTGCATACTCTTGGTGTTGTCAATGTCAATGCTCAATGTGGTAATGAGGCCATCTTCCAGGCGCTCAAGGAGCTTACCCAACTGCGCAAGCTTGGCGTGTCCGGCATCAACAAGGGAAACATCAAGAAGTTTTGTGAAGCCATCTGTGATCATGCCCATCTCAAATCTCTATCAATGGAGCTCGACAAAAATGATAACTTGGATGGCTTGGATCACATCCCTGAGCCACCCAAGACCCTAAAGAGCCTTAAGATGAACGGGTGTGTAAACAAATTGCTAGTCTGGATCAAGCGGCTTGAGAATAATCTGGAGAAGCTCAAGCTTGATCTAACTATAGAAGAGCCAACGGAATTGCTAGCTCTTAAATTTAAAATGCCATCTCGCATGGGTGGTCAGCTTCGGATCAGGCCTATTCAAGACAGTGAGCTCCACTTTCGGGGCTGGGGGTGGAGATTTGCCCAGGTTATCGAGATTCAGTGCAGCTCGGTATTACATATAAAGTTTACGGGTCGATTTCCGACGTGGGATGTTGAGGTGCTCAGGGTCCACTTCTCCGGTGGGACACAGTCATCGTTAGAGATTTCTGGGCTAAGTAGTTTGTCGTATCTCAGGGAAGTGTGGCTCAAGGGATACACCGACAAGCACAAGCAACAAATGCAGCGCCAAATTGACGACATGGAGCTGTGGGCGCCGTGGCAGAAGAGACCTGTGTTGAAGCTTGTGCAACCATGTGTCACCAACTCCACATGTGAACCTGAAGCCCAGGCCAATGCACCTGAAGCCCACACCTGTGTCGATGCACACAGCACGTCCAGACTGGCTCGTGTAATGACACGCTGTGCACCCGTACTCGGTGAGCCTTCTTAATCAGTCTTCTCCCTGAAGAATATTCAGAGAACTCTATTGTAATCAGTCTTCTTAATCCATATCGTCCGAACCTGTCCTCTGCTTCTTCTTCCCGTCCCCATCTCCTATGTAACAGCATGTTCGTCATGATCCACTGTTTTATCTTATCTTTTTTTTGTTCCTCCTTGTAATAATAAATAAATAACTGAACCAATGAGGCCTGCGTGCCCTGCAATGCTTAAATGCATTGTTCTTGCTCTGCTTCTTTTTGTTTTTTCGTTTCGTCACAAATAGTAGTTTGTTTCTTGCTTCTGTGAAATGTCGTTTTGCATTGTTCATGTGCCGACTTTACATTATGCACACAACACACGGCACGTTGGTTGTTCAGCGCAATGGATTCCTTGATTTCTGCTGCATGACCGCATACCAATACCGAAGGTCAACCATCCTCTGAATACATTCGTTCACTTTTTATTAAGTCTCAAGGCTTTGTTGCTTTACATAATCATAATCACAAGGTGCTTAATTATATTTGCACCCTCATTCCATAAAACCATATGCAACTCGTAGTAAGAATTTGGCTGCATACAGGAATATTATGGAGATTGAGGGAATCAGAAAACTAAATCAGCCTGCAGGCAATCAGGTCATATATCCACAATTCAGCGAGCATCAACAGAAAATTTCTTCAGAAATCACGTGCCCACGTCATCATGCATTCACAGCTGCTCAGATTAAACGCTCATATTATAGCAGCGGCACCCAGGTCATATATCCAAAGTTTGCTTTCAGTGACCAAAACTTTTTTGGTCTGCAGTATTCGTGCGATCAATAAAACAGTCTGCTGTGTTCAGTACCAAAATGATCATACAGGCAATGTATATAGAATCACAGCATTTGTAAATCAGTTTCCATTAGGAATTAACTTTGAACAAGAGAGTTAAATAAAAAAAAATCTGGTTTCCTTATACAACAACATAACAGGCAGAGATCACATCCTGCGGAACCTCTGGTCAGTCTACACTACCAAACAGCACCAGCCTGCAGCAACTTACATTACACTGCAAGCAGGAAACAATAGTGGTACACATACATGGCCATTATCTCTCTACCGCTTTTGCAGGCAACAAAAAATGGCAGGCACACTGGAACAAGGGCTGTGTGCCACTTGAATCTCTCTACAGTTCAGGGTTCAGGATCAATCAATATTCAGTTGAATTAGCAGCAGAAAAATATGTGGTTGGGTTGGGTCGGTTTATTCGACTTTACATCTTTTGTATGGCACGAATCCCCTTACCGGTTGGTCTCTGATGCCGCTGCCCAGGGACGAGTTCGCGCACGATTTCAGCTCAACACTTGGACCTGAGTGGCATCTCAACTGGCCCAACACTTGGACCTGAGTCTGGCATCTCAACTGGCCCAAGTGACTCCTTGACAACTTTGCGGTTGGTAATGGTCATCACCTGAATATTTCCAGTGCAGCAATCAAAACAGACTCAACCGATATCCGCGCTCATGTGCGCCCGTGCCTAGCGACTCCGCATCCTGACCTCGGGCCGCAACCAGTGGCCCCCGCAGAAGGCCTGGTGCCCGCTGTCCGGTGGCGTCTGTCGGCTGCTCCCATCGGACAGCCTTTGTGCACACGGCCATGCCCCGTTAGCCTCATGGAATTGGTGGCCGGCTGCCCGCGACGCCTCGCCCAAATCGGCTACAGTGGCTCCGCCATGCTCGGGCACACGATGGACGACGGCCAGCCCTGCACGCGCACGCAGTCGTTCGTCCTGTCCTGTGGGACGTGTGACATGTCGACGGAGCGGCGAGCGCGTTGCTGCTGCTCCGATCCGCCGCGCACGGTGAAGCACCAGGTGCAACGACAGGGCATGCAACAACTGAAATGTTTCGGCCGGTCGTGCTAGCTCTCCACTCTCCCTCTCCAGGGGTGAGTCGCAACCGATGCATGTTGGCAGCACGTCTACTAGCTGTTTCGTCGCCATGCATGGAAGAGATGGCGATCGCTTGCTTCTCTCCGCTCACGGTCACGCGAATGCCATGCATATATGCGTTGGCTGCCTGCCTGCCGACATAGTATATACTAGGAGGGTACGCGCGCGATGCCGCGCGTGCAGATGGTGGTCGCGCCCGTATGTTGTGGTGAACTGGTGTTGTTTTGGGCTTCATTCGTTTGTAGCGGTAATAGACCTAAACCTGTGTATATGGTTATGTTTTTTTTTTCTTGAACATGGTATAGTGTACGTATTTGCATGTAAAAGATAGTAATAACTACTCAAGTTATCTCTAAGTACGATTGATACAAAATTAGAAAATCCACAATCGAATGGTAGAAGGTAGTGAATTTTAGACTGAATAGTCTTTTACATTTGAAGACAATATATATCCTCTTTTAGAATGGTAGATCCCATGAAATTATTGAGTCAGACATTATAAAATATGGTGCATGTAAATTACTTATATTATGTTAAACAAAAGCAATGTGTAGTGAAGTGGGAAGGAAACAATAAATATAAATACAAAAAGAATGGATCGGATACGGACGGATATCACTGATATCATATTTGTTTTCATATTTCTATCCGGATTCAGATTCGAATACGGATAATGTCAACCATGCCAGATAGGATACGATTAGAATCGACATCATAAATATGCGATTTGAGTATTTGGATATGGATACGGTACCGGATGTTGAATGTCTGGACATGAATACGGATGGATAGAAACCCCTCATATACGAATTCGGTCTTGAATACGGTTGAAAAATATCTACATCGTTTTCATCCCTAGTGGGAAGGGAACAATGAATATAATATAATTATTGAACGCAAATACATAAACAAAAATTATTACAATTTATATATATAGCACAAAGAGGCACGCTACACTGTGTCAGCTTAAGTGGGGAGGGAAATAAAAACTGAACAGAAAAAATAAAAAAAAATAAAAATAAACAGTATACGTAGACCCACGTGGGTCCGCATGAACAATGCCGCGCGGGCACTGTTCACGCGTGAACAGTACCGCGCACGCTCTGAGAGGCCGGCGTTTCTTTGCGCGATAAAGAGTTCGATATTAATCCGATCGGGAAAACATATAACATCGATTGGTACGTCTGGGCGCGGATAGAAATCCGTCTTGGATTACTCTTCTTCTGTCCCTAGCTAGTACACCGATCGATGCAGAGCTCAGCCTTTGATTATTCTGTCCCAAGCACGCCGGCCGGTGCAGTAGTAGTAGCAAATTAAAAGATGCCGCCCGTGCATGCAATGCGTTCACAAAGACAGGACAAAAGGTGCCGCTTATCCCGCCGTCTGCCTCTTTCCTTGGAAGTAAGTACTACCTGTATAGTAGTGCCGCCGGCCGCAGAGAGTCCACATATTACATCTATCGTCTGGCCGGCCGTGACGCTTGACGTGTTTGTCGGAACTTAGCACCTTGGATACCTAACATTTTTTATAAAAAAAAATACTAGTACTTGCAACTTGTCAAAAAAAAAAACAAAATTTTGCTGTTGTTTGATGAATTGATGTTATCGATCAAGAAACCTCATGCCAACATGCTATACTTATCTAACTATTACCCTTATTCCTATACTCATCTTTCTCAAACCTCCAACAGCCACGTCGTCCGCATTGCCTGCCCCTTCGATCACACATCGCCGGCCATCAAGCCAGCCACGCACCAAATTTCTGGA
Organism: Chrysopogon serrulatus; assembly: GCA_015844335.1. Lineage (NCBI taxonomy): Eukaryota > Viridiplantae > Streptophyta > Magnoliopsida > Poales > Poaceae > Chrysopogon > Chrysopogon serrulatus. Next base: position 13,894 of record JADLZL010001932.1, on the reverse strand, counting down.
ACCATGTAACATGTCCACGCGTTGTACCGCCGGCAAGCAGCACCATTCTGGAACAGGCCCACGCTCCCTTCAAGCCAAGCCGTGCAGTTGAGGGGGGAAAAAAAGAAAAAAGAAACGACGCCACCACCAGTTCACGCCAGCGCCGCCGCCCGCAACCACGGCCGTGTCTGCCCCTGCTCCTAGCCGTCGCGGCTGCCCTTGCCCTTCCTGCTTCCTCCACCACCGGTACGCATTCCACCAACCTGCGCTCTGCCGTTGCACCTGCCACGGACGTAAATATGTAGCCCTTGCCGATGCTCCAGTCCGCGGGGCCGGCTGCCGCCGTCGCCGCCATCGTTCTTCGTTGCTTTCGCGCCCTTCCGCTTCGCCGGGCCAGCGAACGTCACTGCTCCGCGTTCTACATCCTCCATTCCCACAGTAAGCCCTTCACTCTGTAGTCTCTGCCGCCTTGCTGTCTTCGGCCTTCCAGCTGCTCGATGGAATGCCAAGCCGGCGAAAAAATAAGAGAAAAAATTTTGTTAAACCACTGCAACGTTCTAATTTCCACATGTAAATTTACCAGCCCTCATACGCTGCCTGCGGAACATATTCCCTTCAGATATGGTTAAAGGTCGCAAACAGACGCCTGCTCATGTTGATGAACCACATACAGGCAATGGTACTGTCACTGCCAGTTTTACTATTTCCACTTCCTTTTGTTCATTCAGTGTTGGCTGTTAATTTCTTTTTGTGAACATAGCCAGTTGGGTCAGCACACAACTGCATAGCGATGTCCAGTCTACGTCATCTTCAAATTTGGGAATGGCTGTGTTACAGCCACGCACGGTGCGCCGTCGTCTAGGTGATTCCATATCAAAATATTTACTCCGCTGTAATGTTGCACGTTCAACCTTTTTAATCATCAGTACATGGTTTTTCCTATGTTCCTCAAATCCACCCATCTATGGGTGCCTAAGCCATTGTACGCCTACTTCTTCTATGACCTGTAAACCATTCTTCTATGGCATGTAAGATATTATTTTTATAACATCATGCTTCTTCCCTGTAATCTGTAAAATCCATGCATCTATTCATAATATCCAAACTATTTATCATTTCCTTCTAATCATTATCATTTATTTATCCATCTATGCCCACCCAGACTATGCATACCATCATATTGAACAATTTCTGCACTTTGTTGGCGACAGATATGCCATGCCCAGGTCCATTCATTGCCACTGAAAGTCGCAAGATGCGTCGTCTGTTATGATTTCGGGAGCACAAAAGGGTACGTCCTCATATTTTACCAAACAAACAACTGACGAGGGCTTGCATCACGCACCGCCAAAAATTCTTTTTGGGTACTTTCTCAAACATGTCTATTATTGCCTGCAGAGAATTCAGCGCCCTTACTGTGCAATGGACACCGTCGTAAGCTCTCAAATTACTGTCTTCCCAGTCGTTCTTTTACTTCTCATAAATGCCATCTCTAATGTTGTAATACTATAATGAAACCATCCCCGTACAGATAGATACATTAGCTCTGTACAGATTGAGCACACCAATATTGGTCTATTTTCATGTGTGCCCTTTAGTGCCATGACCTTACCAAAGCCTTCTACCTCTATTTTTGTTGTATTTTTCTCACTGAGATGCGTAGCCACAGTCATCATCTCATTTTATTCCTCTATTCTTAATGCCATAGGCACCATTTTTGCTCCACTTTATTTGGGAGGACCAAACTGCACGTGCTCGCATTGTGGCGCTCGCTTCTGGCTACAGGAGCGGGTGCGTGGCCACAATGGCACAGCAAATCCTGTATACAACAGGTGCTGCAGAGGAGGAAGCATCGTTCTACCTTTATATAGCCCTCCACCACAGCCTTTGCTTGGTCTCTTAACAAGAGAAGATCCTTCACTATCAAGGCACTTCTTCGACCACATAAGACAATACAACTCTATGTTTGCCATGACATCTATGGGTGTCAAAGTCATAAATGCCGTTAATGATGGCCATGGTCCTTATGTGTTCAAAATTAGCGGCCAGTTATGCCACCGAATAGGATCACTACTACCTGCACGTGATACAAGACCGCAATATTGTCAGTTGTACATCTTTGATACGATAATGAGATCACAAATCGAATAACTGTTGCAGAAGCCCAAGATACAAGTTTTCAGCCAAATAAGACAATAGTTGCTGCCCTCATAACTATGTTCGATACCTGCAATCCAATTGTGCAAATATTCAGAACTGCCCGTGATAGGCTGCCTGCAACTAACCTTGCTGACCAACTTGAAGACCACTATGCCGTAAAGCTATTCTCGGCTCCAAAACAACATGGCAACATCTATAGTGATCCAATTGTGGCGGAGGTAGTTGGCTTGGTCGTCAATGATTTAGGCACTACTGAAGAGGGTCGGGACTTAGTAGTGCAAGACCAGTCATCTCACCGCAGAGAATAGAAGAGACACATTGTAAGTTTATGGCCATGCAATATCCGTTGTTGTTTCCCTATGGAGAAGATGGTTTCCATAAGAATCTTCGCTATAGAAGATGTTCTCGCTCTCTCGTAATATCAAGCGACAAAAATAACCATGGCGAATACTATTCGCATGCAGACTTCATGACGTAACTACTGATTTCAACACCCCTTTGCGCCTTGTGTGGCGGACTAACCCAAGCGTATGTGGTTGATGCATACCGCTGTGTTGAAGATGAACGACTTAGACATTTCAGAACACACTCTTTCCGGAAAAATATAGATCTAGCTCATACAAAACCTTAGTTCAAGCCGCCGGAAGTGGCGCCACTAAAGCTTCAGATGTAGGACAAGTAACCTTCCTACCAGATCATTCACGTGAAGTCCACGCTATTACTACGTAACTATCAAGACTGTGTTGCCATATGTCGTAGATTTGGATGTCGGACCTATTCATTACATTTACATGTAATGCTTTGTGGCAGGATGCCTTATCATTCATACCAGGACAGCACGCTTCTGATAGACCTGATATTGTTGACCGAGTCTTCGAGATGAAGCTTAAACTATTGATGGATGACATCGAGAAGCATGGTTTCTTTGGACCTATACTGAGGTACTGATTCCGCTCACCGCTATCGTTTACGTGTTAGGCTTGGCACATACTACCTTCCTATCATAAAATTGAGTATCCATTATTCCTCTTTTGCGCTTGTATACACGATTGAATTTCAAAAAGAGGTCTTCCACATGTCCACCTCATACTGCTCAAAAAAGATAAGCCTCTTCAAGCCGATCAAATAAATGCAATCATATCAAAGACAGTTTGGGACCCATCTATTGATCCTACAGGTTTTGAAGCAGTATCAAAGTTTATGATTCATGGTCCGTGCGGACCTCTGCGGATATCATCTCCTTGCATGATTGATGGAAAATGTGACAAGTTCTATCCTAAGAAATATTGTGATCACACTATTGTCTTACCTGATGGTCATGTTACCTATGCCCGCCCAGCCAATGGAATTACTACGGAAAAGGGTGGTGTTCAAAGGTTGATAACACATTTGTGGTGCCACATAATGTCGACCTATTGATCAAGTATCAAGCACATATAAATGTTGAAAGTGTCAACCGTAATGGAATGGAGAGGTATCTATTTAAGTATACAAACAAAGGTCCTGACTGTGCTAAGGCCAAAATCCAGAGAAAAAGAGGCAGTCCAGATGGTGACACTTTGCAATATTCAACGAAATAAATGAATACTTGACTGCAGATGTGTCACTCCTAATGATGCAAAGATGGCGATTATTCCAATTTGATATACACTACACTAATCCATCCGTTGAGCGACTTCCCTGTCCATCTCCCTTTAGAAAATGGTGTCTTATACACTGAAGATGATTATCTAGATCAAGTGATTGAGAACCCCTCCAAGCTCATAACAAAACTGACAGCATGGTTTGAAGCAAACAAGCAATATCCACTTGCTCGCCAATACACTTATGCAGATTTTCCTGAACAAAGTGGACATGGCATGCTAATGGTAAATTTTGGCAAGACCGACGCAACAATCGGCCAAAGGTTGGCCGCCTTGCTAATGTTGCTCCAAACCAAGGAGAAAGATTTTATCTGCGAATGTTGCTACACATAATCAAAGGAGCACGAAGCTTCACCGATGTTCGCACCATTGATGGACAACAAAGACCTAACATTTCGTGCAAAAGATGTGATGCACTTTGGGTTTACTTGGTGATGACCGGGAATGGTTCCATGCAATGAATGATGCAAAGCACGTTGGGCATTTCCATACCAATTGAGACAATTATATGTGACTTTACTACTATACTGTGAAGTCAAAGACCCACTAAAATTACTTGATGAATATGTGAAGGTAATGGGGGAGGACATAGCATATCGTGCAAAGCAACTAGCTCCAGAAACCTCAGATACAATCATACAGCAACATATCAGATCCTATGTCTTACAGGAACTACAAAAAATTCTCAATGATGCTTGGATACACACTAGATCACTTCGGTTTACCACACCAAACACAAATTCTTCCCAAGTGCTCACAAATAGATTGATAATGGAGGAACTTTCTTATGCTTCAAATAATGCAGCCCACTGAAGTGGAGCAAATGATCGGGCTACTCAACTCGGAGCGAGGCATATCTATGATACTATAAACCATTCAATCTCAACCGAATCAGGGATACACTTTCTTCATTTATGGACATGGTGGCACTGGAAAGACATTTCTATGGACTACTTTGCTCAACAAGATTAGAAGTAAGGGGAAGATAGCATTAGCGGTTGCATCTTACGGCATAGCAGCTCTGTTACTCCCGTGAGGTCGAACACCGCACTCACGTTTGAAAGTACCCTTTACCATCCATGAACACTCAGTATGTGCTATCAAGAAAAAACACACGGCTTGGCTGAGCTGATACGAACACTTCACTAATTATATGGGATGAGGCGCCATGAAACCACGATATTGCTTCGAGGCGCTTGACCGCACACTTAGAGATATCATGTCATGTACCAACAGAGCCTCAGCACACAAGCAATTTGGTGGTATAACAGTCGTTCTTGGCGGTGATTTCAGGCAGACTCTACCAATTCTTCCAAAAGCAAAAAAACAACAGACCTTAAATGCATCAATCACTCGATCTTATTTATGGCGGAATTGTACAGTTCTCTGTTTAACACAAAACATGAGACTTGCATGTCCAGAACTACCACAGTCTGAGCGGCATGAACTGCAGGAATTTGCCCGCTGGCTCCTCTCAATTGGTGATGGTATAACACCTATCAACATGCCATCTGATCAACCTGACACATCATGGGTTCAAATTCCGGACAATCTTCTACTACCACCTGACCAAAGGAAACTTGAAAATTTAATTTCTTTCGTGTATGACACACGTCCAGAGACATCACAGCTTGCAGAATATCTATGTCAACGAGCAATATTGGCCCCAACAAATGAGATAGCTGCCACCATAAATGCTACAATCATGAGCAAGATAGCTACCGACGAAATGTCGTACTACAGTTCTGACTCAATCGATGATCCAACAACTAACTGTTGTACTCTAGAGGCCCTTTACCCCCAAGAATTCCTCAACACCATCAAAATGAGTGGCCTACCAGATCACCACTTGCAGCTCAAGATTGGTGTTCCTATAATGTTACTAAGAAATTTGAGTCCGTCAGAAGGTTTATGCAATGGAACCCGACTCATAGTGACACATCTAACACACCGCATCATCCAAGCTGAAATAATCACAGGAAAGGCAAGGGGAACCAAAGCTTACATTCCAAGAATAATCAACATTTCAGCTGATCCTAAATGGCCCTTTAAGATAAAACGACGGCAATTCCCAGTCCGTGTATCATATGCAATGACAATAAACAAAAGCCAAGGACAGACACTTGCCAAAGTTGGTGTGTACTTATCAAAACCGGTCTTCTCTCATGGGCAACTTTATGTTGCATTCTCCCGTGTTACATCACCTGCAGGCATGCGTGTGCTTATTGAAAACAGCTCCGCCGAACATAATAACCAAACACACAATGTGGTATACACTGAGATTTTCAAAGATATACCAACACATATCCACTAAATGCAGGTACTACTACTTCTCACCCTAGGATTCAAATTGTATCATGCTCTTTCCTGCAAACTGAACTTTAGTAGTTATCTATCCTCATGTTACATCCACTTTACTTCTACAAGGTTACTCTTACTCATTTCCATTTAGTTCGCAAATTACAATTTGTTCTACACAATGCACGTTATAGCTGGAAAATGCACCATGCACTTACTAATATTTTCCTACTCATTAACAGCTTACAAAAAAAAGCTTCCTCCTTCAAACTACACATGTTTTTATTTGAGTCCATACTGTCTAATTCATCTTTGTAAAACATTTCATGCATTGCAGGAAACTCGACGGGCACTACCCCGTGACCTCAAATTCATCGCCAACGGACATCTCGGTGACTGGGCCTACTCCTCTTCTGCGCCGTAGTCCTGCTGACGCCTTTCCTCCTCAATGTTACGTAATACTACTGCAGGTCTTCCTCTTGCAGCGACATCATAGACAGCAGAGCACCAATTTAGCCTATTGAGTAGTAGTTCCAGGTAGTTTCCCTTGCTCTTTTTTGTGTCGAAGAAATCCATGTACTTGCTCCAATTTTATTGGTATCGTCCTCTTCAACGAACCTTGCTATACTTTCCTTACGTTCCTGCCCTGCTATCTGACAAACAAAAGAAATAATGTGTTATTGTTACTTATATGCGTTGGTTTTCTAACTTTTTATGCATGTGCCCCAACCTCTACATTAGCAGAGTATCGTTGATGGATGCCAGGTTATTTTTCGATACTTGGTTGCTTTACTTGAGCATTGATTGTTGTTTCAATTTTAGTTCATGATTACAGATTTCTTTAGTTTCTTGCTATGCACGTGCTCGATTTTAGTTCATGGTTACAGATTTTTTCTGTGAAACAACTTCTGCTCTCTGTACCTTACAGGTACACATCAGAATTCTAATTTATCTAATGATAAAGTCTCTTAGACCTTTTGCCTGTCATACAAATCTTCCTAACCCACGCAACTGCGTGGGGTTCCAGCTAGTTATATATATATAGCTAGGTTGGTTCCTTTTTTCATATAGGGATAGCTATAGGTTCTTTGAATCAAGCAGCTGCCACATTCACTTATTATTATTTTTTTAGCCAATCTACCCTATGGCATGTATTTCATTAAGCAGAAGTAGAGTTTTACAAAGAACTTACATGTAATCCTAGAATTTACCTGCGAATTCCTGGACACAAACAAACAGCAAGAAGATACGAGGGGGGACTCTCCACCACAAAACCCCAGTCTACAATGCCTGCAAAAGAAAAGTACATCCGCACAAGACTGCCAACAAAGACAGTGAAGCCATGGTGGCAAAGTATCCACTAGTAGAAGACGAATCATCTAGAGCAGGGCGGCAAAGTATCCGCCAACGACGACACAGTGCGGCAAAGTATCCGCCCGAAAAGAGCTGCGGCAAAGCATCCGCAAGGAGAGGGCCATCACGCACTTAGCAGCAAAGTATCTGCCAAAGTGGGGAGACCGAAGCGACAGTGGCGACAAAGTATCCGCCAGAGCAGTAGCGACGGCAAAGTATCCGTCCAATAGAGCGTAACCGGCCAAGTATCCGCTGCCAAGAACCAAGCAACAGTGGCGACACCAAAGGTTGGACAGACCAATGCGAGACGAGGTTGAAGCACAAGCAGGCACGGCACATCAAGGAAGCACTCATGCAACGGGGGCGGGATGACAGCAGACGTGCTCCAACAGAGCCTTCAAGAAGGAAATGACATCCATAAATGCCAACAATGTTGGGAGAAGCGCATAAGGACTTTCGTCCTAGACATGCCATGACGGTTTTTGTGGTGAGATGAGACATCGACGGCGCCTCCAGCAAGGTAGATGGCGTAGACTGTCATCGCCGCCGGCCCATAGCACTGGGCCAGGTTTTCACTCAGTAACAAAGCACCGCAGAATGTGTCGTCGGTGGGCACGGCGACCCCGCACCAGCTAGCGTAGGCACGCAATGCCAGGAGACCGGCCCCGCCGGCCGCACGCCGGGCCTCCGCCCACGCTGTCGGAATTGGAGAAGATGGGCACCGCTAGGGGACACCATCTCGTCACCTGCACGACGTCGTCGAGCCCCGAGCCCGCGCAGCTGGAAGGGCGTGGAGGTCGCCGCCGGGGCAGATCCATGACAAGGCAGGCGAGTGGAGGACCTCCAGCTCAGCCTGCGCGCGGCACAGGTTCCACCGGCCCCACTTATTATTATGGTAATGCTCCAGAAATTGAACAACATGTATGTATTATTCAAATAAGAACGTTCAATTATTGCAGACCAGCGTCACACCAATGGGAGCGATAGGTTACCAAATGAAATGATCACGTACGTCATATATACTGGCGAAATTGATTTCATTTCAAAGGCCTCCTCATTCAAGTCTTCGTTTAACAATTAATGTTTAATTAATTTTTCTATTCTGTCGCTGGTACATCCCCCTTCATAATCCCCTTTCCAGCTGGTGCTCAGTACATCCACAACCTTGAGCATTCTAGCTATTAGCCATCATCATCAGTTGCTTGCTTGCTAGGTACACAGACACCACATCGCAAACACAAACATCGAACAGCAATCAACAGAGAGGAGAGTGAAACCTTGAGACTCAATGGCGGAGTTCGCTCTTGGATTGACCAAGACGGCGGTGGAGGGGACTCTGAGCTTGGTCAAGTCAACCATAGAGGAGGAGAAGAAGCTGAGAGAGAAGGTACAGAATGACCTGTTGTTCATCACCGGCGAGTTTGAAGTGATGCAGTCCTTCCTCCACGTCGCCAACAGGGAGCACGCAACGAATGATAAGGTGGCGCTGACCTTGGTGAGGCAGCTCCGCACCCTGGCCTTCGACGTCGAGGACTGCGTCGAGTTCATCATCCACCTTGACAAGTCCTCGCGCCGGGGGTGGCTGCAGCGTTTGTGGCAAACCATGAGCTGCCGCGCGCCACCGCTGCCCCTAGACATCGCGGTAGCTGAGATCAAGCAGCTCAAGGCCAGGGTGGAGGACGTGAGCCACAGAAACACACGCTACAACCTCATCCTCCACGGCTCCGGCAACAACAACAACAACAAGCAGCAGCAGCAGCCTATCACAGTTATGCCGCCGCTGCCGGCAGAGGAGTCGCCGTATGCCGCCACCACCACCACCTACCCATCGTCAGCGGCGTTCCACATCCTACGCGATACGTGGAAGGCTACCGGCAAGTGGAGCAGCAACATGTGTGACCTCCAACAAGAGTTGTCTGTCGCCGGTGAAGGTGAAAATAACCATGACCTTCAAGTTATCTCTGTTTGGGGAAGCAGCTGTACCCGTACAGGAGAAGGTGCTGCTGATCTTGGGACGGCCTCCATCTTTAGGAAGGCCTATCGTGACCCAAAAATCTTTGAAAATTTCAAGAGTCGTGCCTGGGTGAAGCTGACGCATCCCTTCAACCACGAAGAGTTTGTCAAGAACTTGCTGGCTCAATTCTCAGTGAGCTCCTCTCACAAAGCAAACACAGATGTGGATTTCAGTTGGACAAGGATGAAAGCAGCAGAGGTTATGGAAGCGGACAACCTCATAAAAGCTAAACTCATGGAGCAAAGGTTTCTGGTTGTCTTGGAAGATGTTTTCACGTTGGAAGAGTGGGATGTGATCAGAATGTACCTACCTGATAGTAAGAACGGTAGTCGGATACTCCTGTCGACGCCACAGTTAGACATTGCCCTTCTCTGCACTGGAGAGCCATACCAAGTATCGGAGATCAGAAAATTCTCCGATGATAACCAATTTCTCTGTGCCTTCTCCAGAAGAAAAGACAAGGTAAGATATGAATTCTGAAGCAATATAATATTAGCTAGTCATAAGTAATATAAACAGATTTTTTTGTCCTACTTTTATTTGTTGGGTCTTATAAAGATACGATTTGTGTCGAATATGGTTTGTGTGCCTTCTCCAGAAGAAAAGACAAGGTAAGATATGAATTCTGAAGCAATATAATATTAGCTAGTCGTCATAAGTAATATAAACAGATTTTATGTCCTACTTTTATTTGTTGGGTCTTATAAAGGTACGATTTGTGTCGGATATGGTTTGTGCCCGATATGGACTCAAGATAAAACATTATTTAATTAGTAACATCTAAAAAAACTAAATTTGGACCGCATATATAGTACAGATTTTTCTATCAGCCAATCTTCATAAAATTCAATGGTGTGTATTCTTTTCTTTTTTTGATTAACCTCTTAATTTCTAGTAAATGTGTGGACCGTTAGATCATCATAAAATCTGACGATGCATGCTTTTTTTTTTTTTTTCATTAATCCTGTAATTTCTTCTCTCGGTAAACATGGGGCTCCTTTTGAGGCTGTAATCTTTGTTAATGAAACTAATTAGAGGCCACAGTGGAGACACCATGTTAATTTACCGACGCGATAGGAAAAAAGATAAATTATAGAAATTCTTACAATAATAAAAAACATCTTATTTTTAATTTGATAGACTCTAATCATCTTGTTGATAATAGCCATTTGCTCTATTGTAATTTATATAAAAAAACTACCTATCTCTGCCATTATGAAAAACCCATAAAGTAACCCTCTAATTTTGCATCTAAGTTATCTACCTATGCCATTATAAAAGATAATTCAAAATAACCTCCTAAGACCTTGTTCGTTTCTACCTTAATTCCTCTAAAACCATATGAATTAGGGTATACTAGTATGCAGTCAAACTAGACCTCAATAGTTCCCAGAATCTAGCAGCCTATTAATTTTGACGTGCACCGGTGTAGCAGTATAAAGTGGGCGTTAGTCATTGCATTCATGTGTGTGTGCACCTCGCGTGACACCCGTTGAAAAAAAAAAAAAGCTTCCCACTTTTTGTTAAAAAAAACTGTTGGAATAAGCCCGACAAATTGAAGTCTACTTAATAAACTAGGCTATTTGGTTTAGGATTTGACATTCTACTAGTTTCTAAAGTTCACATAAAAGCTTATCTCAAATTTATAGTGTAGGGCATGGAAAATGATTTTATAGATCACCATGCTATATTTCTACTTTACAACTTATAACACGTTTTTCTTTTTACTCACTTCCTACCGTAGAAATGCAATACATAAGTATCTCTAAGGTATAGCCAATAATAATATACAAACATAATACATATACAACCATATTGGCATAATTAATATATGTCTAAATTATTATTATTAAAATAATTTCAATTCCATGGTCCAAACTAGCCTTACAGACTTTGTCTTTCTTTTTTGACGGTAAGGACTTTGTCTTTCTTGACTTTGGAAAAGCCGGTGAGTAAAAATAAGAAAGTTGTATTCGTCTTGAGTAAATTATATAGTTCTTTTTTAATCAGAAGATCAACGTCGTCGTTGGTATTTATTTATTTTTTATTTAGGCGTGCAAAATATCAAAAGACAACTGAACATGTTTTATCCATGTGAGCAAGTTTGTAGCCTCCTTTGATTATTGATCAATCGCCACTGATGTATCAGCATCACGTAGAGTGTTGGATTGCACCTGTCTGTCTAATATATTCAATATTCATTGCAGATGCCAAGTATTATGGATTATTTTAATTGTCAATTAGGACTTCGTGGTGGTGTGATATCCGTGTGGGGGAATGATAGACCTACACGGATATCAGATCTTGTTGATAAAATGTACAAGGGCATAATAAACGGTTTGAAAGAATTTGGTGGAATCAAATTTGGGAGGCACAGCTGGGTGCATGCACCCCGGCCATTTAATTTGGAAGTCTTCGCGCAGCACTTATTTCTGAATTTTTATTCGGATGGTATTCGAGGCAGTGAAATCATGGAGGAGGGAAAGGCAGGCCTAATTGAGCGGTGTCGTAGGTTTCTGTTCGAAGAGGACTGCCTCGTGGTCATTGACGGTCTGTGGCTCAGCGATGACTGGGACCTCATAGAACGTACCTTCTTATTATCATCATCAGAGTCTAGTACTAGTAGTAGGAGGACTAAAAAAGGATGTATCCTTGTCGTCACAGAACGTGACGAAGCCCTTGCCAGGCATTGTGTAAAGGACCAACAGTATCGAGCAGTGTTCAACTTCAAAGATTTGAAGGCAGACACGACCATTGTTAACTTGAGAAATAAGGTAATAAATAATAGCAATAACACTCGCATATATTTATGTTAATTGGATGTTAGCGTCGCTGCACCATCAGAACTAATAATTAAATTTGCATTTTTAATTATTCCTTGATTGCAGGGTTCTTGGTACTGTGATCTTGGAGGCAAGAAGGGTCGTTTGTTATGTGATGCAAGAAGCCACGATCATGATGAATGGAAACGTAAACTTAACTTTAATAATAGCATTTACACAGATCCGACGACAAGATTTGGCCTGCTCACGGTCACTATGAGTGAAACTGAAGATGTTAGGTTAAAAGCTTTCCTCAGAAATGTGTACTATGGAAGGCATGGAACTGGAACGAGAGATCAACTCCAGAGCTGGGTGGACATGGACGTGCCTGACCCATTCGGTTTGAACTTCTGCTGGCGCTTACTTCTGGGTTTTTATCCTAATAATTTTAGAGGCGTCAAGCGAGAAAAAAAGCAGTTAGTCTGATGGAAGAAGGCACTCTTGACCTTATTATTGAGAAATGCCGTAAGTTGCTTCGTGAAGAAAAAAGAATACTTGGTTGTCATGGATGGTTTGCGCTCCAAGGCACACTGGGATTTCATCCGTGACAAGTTATTACCAGATCATATTCAAGGTACTATCATTGTTAGTGTAACTGATAATTCTCTTTCCACATATTGTAAGCCTAACAAAAGGATCGAAGCCAATGAAGTTCCATACGTTGACCGCATCACAGAGGTATGATTAGCTAGCTAGCTTTCTTCGATCCATTTCAAACTTCATATATATAAAAAAAAAGCCTGATCACGTAGCTATTTGCTTAATTGGTGTTACATTATCCCCTGGTCTCCACCGTGTTGGATACACCGTACCATGAACAACATACACCCAATTTATTTTAAAACTTGTTACAATTTAAATGGTTGACTTGTCTGGATGCGAGCACATAGATTATACATAGAACTATTATTATTATTATTATTATTATTATTATTATTATTATTATTATTATTATTATTATTATTATTATTATTATTATTATTATTATCTGGATTATGAATTACAATACTTAAAGTGTTTGGATCCCTATTCGCCTGTCTGCAATTATCTTGTTTTATATTTATAACACATGTTGAACATAGGTTCTTAAGGTAACTTAGATAGTTACGAATACTAATCTAAATAGATCCCTGTGATCCTGAGTAATAAGTTGAATAAGAATCCTAACCCAAATACCTATATAGAGTCCAATTTGGATGCCGCCTCCACTTTTTTACCCACATACGTGTCTCCTATGTCTCCTACCATCTACTCTCCTACCCGTGTAGGTTGTTCGTATCCTATTCTTGTAGTGAAGGTCTTGCTGACCATCTAGCTCAGACCCAGAGTCAATACCATGCATATCATGGACCGAACAAGACGATCGGGGTCATCCTTCAAAAGCACCGAAAACAGCAAACATGATGTCTTTGAGCTAAGTAGTGGCTGAATGTTCACTAAGAATGCAGTGGGACACCACAGTAGACCGAAAGTCACTCGTGAAGCCGAAAACCTGAAACGGTGCGCTGCACTATTACGAAGAAGCCCTCAAACCAATGGTGTCTAAAGAGTTGAGAAAATAATCCCCGGGACAACAGCAAGCCAACAGACGACATCTCAAGAAAACGCGGAACGGACAGCTGCTG
>JADLZL010001931.1:0-147472 GCA_015844335.1 Chrysopogon serrulatus | reverse complement strand
AATGAGCAATAGCTCCCGAAAATTGCCGCCGGGACTAAAAAGACTTTTAGTCCCGGTTGGTAACACCAACCGGGACTAAAAGTCCCCGAATGCGACACCATAGCCCGTTGGGCTGGGGACTTTTTTAGTCGGGCATCTGCGAGGAAAGTCCCGGTTGGTGTTACCAACCGGGACTAAAGGTCCATCTTTAGTCCCGGTTAGTAACACCAACCGGGACTAAAAGTTTTGTCGATGCGTGACACCGGCCCGGGACTAAATATGGGACTTTAGTCCCGTTGGTGTTAGGGACCGGGATTAAATCCCCCAATATTTGAATCCTTCTTCCTCCCGAGCTGCCCGAGCTCACTTTCTTCTTTGTTCTTCATGTTCTTCATGTGTTCTTGATTGATTTGTGCTCACATCTCCGGCTATTGATTCATTTCATCACTTCTACGCCGTCATTTACTTGTTTAGAGGTTACTAACTTCATCTTCTCAAGTTTTAGCTGCTGAGGTTATCTCATTTTGTGGTGTTATACATGTGGTTTTTTATTTTTTGATTTCTACACTATTTTAAACTCTAATCACTTCATCGTTTAAATATTTTAATGTAGATAACTACAATTAAGACCCTAAAAATTAGTATACACCATTTATTACTATTATGTCTACCATATGTTTTGGTTTAGTTAGTAAAATACTAAATTTATGGTTTCTCATTATAATTAGTTTTTTGAAAAATAACATTTGATAATACTTTAGTTTATAATTTGTGATCTAGTTAATTAGTTAATTATAACTAAGTATAAATAATACATTTGAAGGATTATTAAATTATAACTAAGTATGAATATAAAATTTGTTTAGGAAAAATAAGAATGGAGAATTTTAGGTTATGTGTTAGTTATTTACTTGAATACTTTATTTTTGAAATTTGTGATCGGGTTTATTAGTTAATTTAAACTAGTATGCATGCCACATTTCATGATTAGTTAGGAAAAATAAATAACTTTGTGACCGGGTTAATTAGTTAATTATAACTAGTATGCCTACCAAATTTCTTGATTATTTAGAGAAATAGAGAACTTTGGTGTTTTTTTTTTTTTTGCTTGTTGAGAAAAATTAGAAATAGAGAATTTTAGGTTATTTGTTACTTTTATTTCTGTAGTAAAAATTAGAAACTTATTATACTTTATGTTGCAATGCGCAGACAATGACACGTGGTTGGATGTACAATCCCGATCGCCGCTCTAAAGAATTCATTGATGGTGTGCATTATTTCTTAAGAGTGGCCGAGGAAAACAAGCGGGATGGATTCATACGTTGCCCATGTGCCTTGTGTCGAATTTGAAAGAATATTCTAGCTCTAGAAATATTCACTCACATTTGTTGAAGTCGGGTTTCATGCCAAACTATATTTGTTGGACCAAGCATGGAGAAACCGGGATAATGATGGAAGAATGTGAAGAAGAACAAGAACAATCGGAGCCCTGACGACCTTATTGCTCAATTCGGTGGCTTCGATGATACAAAGAATGGGAGAAGGCGAAGAAGAGGGAGGTCTCGGGTGAAGGTGATGCTCTTGGTGATGCCATTCGTGATGCACGAAAGAATGTGAAAGTGAAAAAGAGAAGGCAAAGTTTGACCGCATGCTAGAAGATCACAAGAAATTATTATACCCATCCGCCCAAGATGGGCAAAAGAAATTGGGTACAACACTCGGAGTTGTTGAAATGGAAGGCACAGAATGGTGTATCCGATAAGACATTTGGACAGTTATTGAAGATCCAAAAAAGATGCTTCTGAACCCTAATGAGTTGCCCACCACTACGTACATTTAGAAGCAAAACAGTCGTCTGTCCATTGGGTTTAGAAATCCGGAAGATACATGCATGTCCTAACGACTTGCATCCTATACTTGTGGCAAGGACTACGAGAATTTAGAGGAATGCCCCGTATGTAAAGCATCACGGTATAAGATCGGGCGAGATGACCACCGCGATGTTGAGGGGGAAGAACGTCCTAGGAAGAAAATCCCCGCAAAGGTTATGTGGTATGCTCCTATAATACCTCGCCTGAAACGTCTTTTTCGAAAACAAGGACCATGCAAAGTTGTTGCGGTGGCACAAAGAAGACCGTAAGGTAGACAACATGTTGAGACACCTGCCGATGGGTCTCGGTGGAGAGCAATAGATAGGGAGTTTCCGGAGTTTGCAAAAAGCGCAAGAAACTTGAGGTTCGCTCTAAGTAATGCGGACGGTATGAATCCTTTTGGTGAGCGAGCGTGGTCATAGCACTTGGCCTGTTACACTATGTATCTACAACTTTCCTCCATGGTTATGCATGAAGCGAAAAGTTCATTATGATGCCGGTGCTCATCCAAGGGCCGAAGCAACCGGGCAATGACATTGATGTGTATCTAAGGCCATTGATTGAAGAACTTCTACTTTTATGGAGCGAAACAGGTGTTCGTATGTGGGATGAGTACAAACAGGAACACTTCGACTGCGAGCACTTGTTGTTTGTGACAATCAATGATTGGCCTGCTCTAAGTAATCTTTCGAGGCAGTCAAACAAGGGATATAATGCATGCACACACTTGTTTTGATGATCTTGATAGTATATATTTGAAAAAATGCAGAAAGGTCGTGTACCTTGGGTATCGTCGATTTCTTTACGTGAATCACCCGTTAGAAAGAAAGGCAAGCATTTTAAAGGTAAAGGCGGACCACCGACTCAAGCCTCAAATGTAACGGAGAAGATGTATTTGAGATGGTTAAGGATGTGAAAGTAATTTTTGGTAAGGGACAGGGGCAGCCAACCCGGTTCCAAAAAGATGCGGTGGGTCATGCACCCATGTGGAAGAAGAAGTCAATATTTTGGGAGCTACCGTATTGGCAAGTCCTAGAGGTCCGTAATGCGATCGGCGTCATGCACACAAAAGAATCTTTGTGTGAACCTTCTAGGATTCATGGGTGTGTATGGGAAGCCTAAGGATTCACTTGAAGCACGACAAGACTTGCGGCGTATGGAAGAGCGAGACAACCCGCATCCGGAGAGAAGACGATGATGGACGCCAATATTTAAGACCTGCTAGCTACACTCTTAGCAATGAAGAGAAAGAAATTATGTTTGAATGCTTAAGCAAAGCATCAAGATTCCATCCGGATTCTCCTCTAATATAAAAGGTATAATAAATGTGCCCGAGAAGAAATTTCTGCACTTAAAGTCGCATGATCGCCATGTGCTTATGACGCAATTGCTTCCAGGTTGCATTAAGAGGAATTCTACCTCCACATGTACGTCTAGCAATCTGTTAAGCTATGTGCATTCCTCAATGCAATTTCTCGAAGGCAATCAATCCACTTTGGAACTTGCTTTGCTCTCTGAGAATGATGGGTTCAATGTCTTGTCGGCTTTGAGTTAGTATTCCCTCCATCCTTCTTTGATATCATGACACACCTCTTAGTTCATGTGGTCAAGGAGATCAATATTCTTGGTCCCGTGTTTTACGCATAATATGTTTCCTTTCGAGAGGTTTATGGGAGTCCTGAAGAAATATGTCCACCAAAAATGCTCGCCCGTAAGGAAGCATCGCAGAGGGCTATGGGACGTAGGGAGGTCATTGAGTTACGTGTTGAATTCATTCCCGAACTTGACCCAATTGGTGTTCCCGAATCACGACACGAGGGGAGACGAGCGGAAAGGGAACGATTGGAAAGAAAACCTACATCGGTGCGACGGGGACGATTGTTTCAATAAAGCACACTACACAGTTCTTTAAAACTCATCCGTGGTGGAGCCGTATGTCAAGAAACACAAGGACTTTCTACGATCTCGGTTCCCGAGAAGATTGAAGCTTGGCTTATGCGTCGAAGACATGGACACTTTCGGTGATTGGTTACGAAAAGAATGTCAGGGCAATGACTAGATTGATGAGCAACTATATTTGTTGGCTAGGCAACCATCATGGCACATCCTCACGTACAAAGGGTACGAGATAAATGGAAATATATTTTACACCCTAGGCCAAGATAAAAAAAGCACGAACCAAAACAGTGGGGTTCGTGTAGACGCCACCGACCCGAATAGAAACAGACAAACATATTATGGCCGCATAGAGGAGATTTGGGAACTAGACTACGCACCTAATTTTAAAAGTCCCTTTGTTCCGTGCCAATGGGTCAAGAATACCGGAGGAGGGGTAACAATTGACAAAGACTATGGAATGACAACAAGGGACCTCAACAATGTTGGATACAAAGGTGAACCATTCGTCCTTGCTGCTGATGTGAATCAGGTATTCTATGTGAAAGACATGTCTACAAAACAGAAGAGGGGAAAAATGACAACAAATCAACGAATGAGCCAAAACGCCATATAGTTCTCTCGGGGAAAAGAAACATTGTGAGAATTGATGACAAGTCGATATATTTCGAGAAGATTATGAAAGGGATGACCGAATCACGCCTTTCAATGTGACCAAAGATCCGAGGATCATGATAAATGCTGAGGACACTCCATGGTTACGTCAAGATCATGACCAAGGAACATACGTCAAAAAGAAGATCACTACTGTGCCCGCCTAATAAATAGAGTGTATTAGAGTATGTGTATGTGACAATTGTAACATAAGATGTTTATATTAGTTGTTCTTAATTTATATCATTTCAAATATTGACATGACATGTGGGATGCAAAGATTTTATATTTAAGTTTGCTATTATAAGGGATGGAAAGATTTTATGTTCTCAAATTTATTATGAAAGCAATTAGACAAAAAAGAAATGGAACTGTCATTTTTTAACAAATTAATACCTAATATTTTATGTACTATGCAATTAACAAAATTAATATAATTATTATAAGCATAAATAAATAAGAAAAGAAAAAATCTTTTAAAAATAATCCGATGTAATGGTCAATATCACGTATATCACGATTTTGGAGATAAATAATGATAAATAAATAGAATTTACGTTTAAATAATGCACAAACAAATTTTCTATCAAAAACACCTACTTTAAGATATTTAAATTAAGTAATACATTTTTGCATTAACAAAATACTAATTATTTTTTATATTTAAGTTTGCTATTATAAAGGAATGAAAGATTTTATGTTCCAAAATTTATTATAAAAGCAATTAGTCAAAAAGAAATGGAACTGTTATTTTTTAAGAAATTAATACCTAATATTTTATTTACTATGCAATTAACAAAATTAAAGTAATTATTGTAAGCATAAATAAATAAGAAACTGTAATCTCAGTGCTGTTGGGCAAAAACACCTTTAGTCCCGGGGCACACCACCAACCAGGACTAAAGGTGACCTTTAGTCCCGGTGCCAACCACCAACCGGGACTAAAGGTTGGACTTTTAGTCCCGGTTGGTGGTTGGCACCGGGACTAAAGGTCCTTTAGTCCCGGTTGCTGGCTAGCACCGGGACTAAAAGTTGCCTCAGGTATATAATCACACAGTCGTCTTCCTCCTCCAGACTCCACGAGATCGAGGTTGTCCTAACCGCCGCCGTTCCCCGCCGTCGTCTCGCCCTCGTCCCGGCGCCGCTTGCTGCCTCCTTCTCCCGGCGCGAGCAGCGCCGTCGACAGGAGGGCGCCCCGCGCCGCCACCCCTCGTCCCGAGCGGAGGAGCACCGCCGCCCCGGCGAGGAGCGCCCGCTGCGGCCATCTTCTCCGGCGCCTGCCGCCCAGCGCACCACCCGCATTCTTCTCGGGCGAGCCGCCGCCGCCTCCATCTTCCCGCCCGGCGCGAGAGCGCGCGCCGTCGTTCTAGGAGCGCCGCCCGGCCGTCCTCGTCCTCCCAGAGCCAGCGGCCGCCTCCTCCCCTTCTTCTCCGGCCCGGAGGCCCGCGCGTCTCCCTCCCTCAGCCGTGTGCCGCCGGCCTCGTCCTCAACCGTCTTGCGCCGCCGTCCTCTTCCTCCCAGCGTTCTTCTCCGGCCAGGGAGGCCCGCCGCCGCCTCTTCTCCTCCGGCCCGGAGCGGGGGGCGCTCGGCCTCCTCTTCTTCTCGGCCGGCGAGCCCCGCGCCGTCGGCGTCTCGGCCGAGAGCCGCGCGCGCCGAGGCACGCCCGGCCGGTGAAGCCTCAGCGCCGTCGTCGTCCCTTCACGCGCTTGACGGTGGCGCCGCCATGCTGTGTTATGTGTTGCGTCGGCCATCGAGTCGATCAGCGTTTGTGTGTTTGTGGACGGCCATCGAGCCGGGACGATGCATGTATGTGTGTTGTGGCGAGAGCATCTCCATGCGAGGACTTGTCGAGAGAAAGAGAGCACACGTACACGCGACGAACGATATTCGTGAGCGAATCAAAACAATTTATTTTATTCGAAACCCTAACGACGTCCTAACGACCTAGCGGCGAATCGGGACTTATAATATAATTATGTCTTGTTACTTGACACGGATTACAAGTATAACTTATAATATAATTAACTTTATTAATGGTAACTTGACACCATAAATTTATTCGAAACCCTAACGACTTAGCGAGCACGAACGGCCGTAATTTTATTTGAAACCCTAACGACTTAGCGACGCGATCTATCGACGACTTAGCGACGACCGGACGAACCAAGCGATGACCTAGCGACGACCGGACGAACCAAGCGACAACCTAGCGATGACCGGACGAACCAAGCGACAACCTAGCGACGGCCGGGGACGAACCTAACGACCAACCGGGACGAACAACACCACGGCGACTTAGCGAGTTAGCGGCGGCCCGGACGAACAAGACACGACTTAGCGGCGACCTAGCAATGACCGGACGAACCTTATATATATGATATCAAGTAACTTACATATATATGATGTCAAGTAACTTTATTATGTAACTTCATTATGTAACTTCATTATGTAATTTCAAGTAACTTTATTAATAGTACTTTTATTTAACTTTATTAATTTTCTCATATCACATGACTTTATTATGTAACTTTATGTCCAGTAACTTTATTAATAGTACTTTTATTTAACTTTATTAACTTTCTCATATCACGTGACTTTATTATGTAACTTTATGTCCAAGAACTTTATTAATAGTACTTTTATTTAACTTTATTAACTTTCTCATATCATGTGACTTTATTATGTAACTTTATGTCAAGTAACTTTATTAATGGTACTTTTATTTAACTTTATTAACTTTCTTGTCGCGCTACATGACAAATTGAATTCTAACATCTTATAATTAACAACTTTTGCAGAAATGGCCGATCCGAATGATAACATGGATGAGGCAATGATGGACATAATCAACAACGGCGGCAACCAAAATCCCCAAGTCCAAGGTGATGAAAATGAACAAATAGATGATGGGAGTCGATTTCTTACCGATTATGAAGAACTTGTGGGAGACAATCCCGATGAGGTCTATCTACAATCTAGTCTATATGTATATACATGAAATTAAAAAGAATGGCTTTTGTATTAATATGTTTATGCTTGTTTGTGTAGCCCTCTCGGATCAGCGACAACTACCGGGAGTAGTAGAAAAGTACGAGGCCCGAAGAAGCCGTTGGAGGGCCTGTACATTCAATCGGAATTTGACGAGGGTACAGGCCAAGTACTTGGGGAACATTCAAAGAAATTTATTGCGCCTTGTGGGTACCTTGTAAGGGACAGGCTCCCGATCGGTGCTCGAGAATGGAGACAACGGAAAGATGACCCTAATATTAGTTTTGTCTCGGATCGTGACAAGGAATTGCTTTGGCTAGATATCCTTCAACATTTCACGCTCGATACACGGGGATGAAGCTTTGAAGGAGAAGGTTCAAATTTGGGCCATGCGAGAAGATGGCCAAACAATTTCGAGCTTGGAAGAAGAAACGCACAAGACTTTTGTTGCAAATAACCGGACACGGATTTCACCAATAAGGCCTACGTCAAGTTGAGGCCTTTTTGGGATGAGTTCGTGCACGTTCAAGAACTCGATGAGGGTCGAGGCACGGATGATCCGTGTCGGGAAAATGCTAGACACAAGCAATACCACCATCACTTGGGTTCGGTGGCTACCGGACTGCTATTCCCAAGTGGCGGAAGCCGAAACGAGGAGATTGTTGACAAGGGGATGGAACCCGGAATCACCGCCCGCCCGCTTTGGCCAGCGCCAAGTATTGGTTCTTCGGTCATGGGGAACCCCGGACCTAGAGACCGGAAAGGTAGTGTCTGGCGAGAAGCTGCAGAGAGTGGGACAGAGAAATGGCCTATGCCCGAGGATTAGTTGAAAGTGGCGCCCGGCAAACCAAATAGAGAGAAGGATGAGTGACATACGCCACGAGACTGTTGAACACGGTGGGCGAACAAGAGGCTATGGGGAGATATCGTGGGAGCATGGCTTCCCTCAAGATAGACCCACTTATAGAAGCCGCCAAAGAAAGAAGGAAGATGAGACAGAGCGATTGCGTAGGTTGGAGGCAATGGTGATGGAGTCACAAGCGCCGGCTCGTGAAGCGATACAACGAGAGAAAGCACTTGAAGAGAGAATGAACGAGGAAATCAAAAGGCAAGTGCGAGGAAGCGGTAAGTTCTATGCAAAGGCAAACTACATCGAGCACGGAGTCAACATTAGCCCCCTGGTCGGTTGAAAAGCGATTGCGCTTCCACGGAGGTGCCAACTATTCAAGACGACGTGGGGCTGCGCTTTCCGGTGGATGACGTCACTGAAGCTAAGACAACATGTGAGCTGCATATTCCACGTGGGGCTGCCACAGTCATGGTTCTTTGTCGGTGTTGTAACTCATATCGACCCTACGAAGACACCAAGAATCCATGGGGCGATAGTTCCAAATGGATATGCTAGTGTCTCGGTGGATAGAGTTGTCAAAGGCTTCGAAAATGTGCAGCTTGAGATAGAAGGAGGTGATGGAGAGAAGACTCTAGGACAAGCGAGAGAAGGCTTTCATTTGTTGGCGCAAAGCGCTACATCATTATTCTGGGGCATCACCTAGTAGTCTACCACCACCTCCTCGTCATGAACCTAACCCTAGGTGCGGATGAAACTTGATGATACATTTAATCACTAACTTTATTTTGCAGTCCCTTAGTTAGCGGTTTACTCATATACCTCTTTGGTTTCACAGTGGTCACCAACATGTCATAGTCTTTGCGGGTGATGACGAGGCGGTGCAAGACACGGCTGCATCGCCTCAGCTGCAACGCCGCCTCCTCGGGCTGCAACACCACCACCTCGGGCTCCAACCCCGCCACCACGTGCTCCAACGCCGCCTCCTCGGGCTCCAACCCCGCCTCCTCGGGCTCCAACGCCGCCTCTTCGGGCTCCAACACCGACACCGGCTGCCCCCTCGCCTCCACGTCGGGCTCCAACCCCCCCGGCCGGCGCCATCGCCTCCACACGTGGCTCCAGCGCCGAAACCGATTGACCCACCATTGAAGAAGAGGCCGCCACACGATCAAATGTGTCGGCCGCCCCAAGCAGCCCAAAAAAGAAAGCCTCCGAGAAGAAACAACCTGTCATTCCTAAGAAGCTATCCTATGAGAAGACCGGTGCGAGAAATAGAAGCTTCGGTAAAAAGTCGATGTGGACAGTTTCTTCAAGAGACTTAAGGATGAAAGAGAATCCAAGCGGAACCCCGAGAAGCCCTACCTCTTGCTAAAGCCAGAAAATCTACGGCAAAGGGTTGAGGCTCAACAAAAAAAAGGCGCGTGCAGCTCGAAAAGAATCGTCATCTTTATCCGACTATGAGCGCACTCTAACCAAATCCCTAGAAGGAGAGAAGAAAGGGAAAAGAGCACGCAAGGGTGTAGCACAGCTCGGGAACAATCAAAGCAATCGGTGCCCCCGCTAGTCGTTGGGGAATCAATATGGTTCAAACATCGGCGTGCTAGACCAGCGATTACCTCCGTTTGAACTATGAGAATCTTGAAACTTTTTCGAGGACACCGGTCTTACCTTATCCCAAATGATAGCTGGGGCAGCAATTGAAAGTGCAAAAGAAATTGATCATTATCGAAAGACATATGAATATGGCAAGAGTCTCATTGCAACCTGCGGCCTTTCAACAAACTTGGCACGCAGATGTACTTACTAAACAAGTGGTACCTCGATGCGTGTGGCGGAAGAGCGGATGACTATATTTGCGTCCGAATTAGAAACCATCATTACTTCCGTGGTGATGATGTTATTTATGTTCAATTTAATGAGCTACACCAGCTATGCCACATGGACGCCTGGACAAAGCTCTAATCACCGCTTACGTGCGTAAGTGATTCTTTCTTTTTTAATAATGTCATCAGAACTTATCATGTATATGTATAACTAATTACGTAAACCGGCTATACATATGCGAAAACATGATGAGGGACCTCGAGCTAGAAATGACAAGGAGGTTGGATTTGTAGATCCTTATGTTGTATTCAAAGACCCCAAGACTCCGCATGCCATATGGAGAGTTCAAACGGAGAAAAAAATCTACGGAGGTACTTGATCAATCAAAAGGATAAAAGATATATACTCTTTCCCTATAACTTTAAGTAAGTATCATTATCGTGTGTACGTACATTCTATTAACCCAATTGATGAGATCGGTGTGAAGATAAATAATTATTTTGCCTACACACAAATGCGGCTTTCATTGGATACTAATTGTGATTGATCTCTGGCAATCTCATTTGATAATCTATGACTCGTTGAGAAAACCAATTGGAAGATTACCAAGGAATGATAGATATTATCCAAGGGTAACCGATCTCTAAATATTACTTTCAGCTCTTTAACTCTGTAATAGATAATTAATAATGATCGTTTTATTGCTAGGGTTTGGGCTTGGTTCGTGCGAAAACACCGTCCAGATTTAAAAGCGCCACTTTCGAAGCCTATCCTACATCGGTGGATTCTACGGCAGCCACAGGGCAAAAATTTATCTTGGATACTATGTCTCGAATTTCTAAATGTCTATGAAAAAAGATCAAATCTTGAGCACGCAAAAAAGTATGTAACATGTATATATAATAAGTTCATTTCAATTATTTGTTGCTATTTAATAAATCTTATACATATCTATAACTTTTTTCTTTAATGATTACTATAGGAGACGTGGTTGAGGGAGAAGGTGTTAACTGAAGTCCGCCTAAAAGGAATTCGGGGAGACAATCGCGGGATTTCTTAACGACCAAGTCCTAAATCCCGCCGGCGAGTACTTCTTCAACCACGACGAGCCACTCAAACCAAATCAAGATGATCATTTGTATGATGCTTGAGTGGCGGAGAACAATTAAGTTGTAAATACTTTATCCGTGACGGAGACATGTAAATTTTATATCATAGATCTATAGATATGTATAATATATAAATAGTGTTATATAATTTATTTATATGTAATGATCTAAATTATAAATTATAGGTGCTTGGCGTCTACATAAACAAGCGGCGAAACAATACGCATTCGAAAATAATAATAATACAATTGTAAACCAGAAAGGGAAAACCAAAAAGAAAAGGAAAAAGAAAAAGAAAAAAAAAAAAACTCTTTAGTCCCGGTTGGTAACACCAACCGGGACTAAAAATGCGGCCAGTGGGGCCCTGGCGAAAGCTTTAGTCCCGGTTGGTGTTACCAACCGACTAAAAGGCGACCTTTAGTCCCGGCCGCGGAACCGGGACTAAAGGTGGGACATTTAGTCCCGAAACCTTAGTCCCGGCTCCGCATCCGGGACTAAAGGCCCTTGAGCACCGGGACTACAGCCCTGTTCTGTAGTAGTGGTAGCACTCAATGCTAGCTGCCATATGTGATGTTATGTTTGGTATGTGAAGTGGAGGTAAAGAAAGGTACAGAAAGTACAAACTGCCTGTCATGTACTGTACATATGTATATATTAAACTCCATTAGCTCTGGGCCAGTGTGTGGAGAATGGCCCAGTGTGTGGAGAATCTAGCTAGCTACGAGATTCACCTTATGAACAGATTCCAACTGCATCATAAGATTCCTTTCACCACTCTCATCGATGAATATTAATTTTGGTCGTCTTTTATGTGCTACCATGTAACTTTGCATCTTTCCAGCTACATACACATCTTTACATATACAACTATATATGGCTTAAGATATTTTGTGATAATAACAGGGGATACCAATGCAAGGCATCCACAATTCCCCCCTTGCTGTGCCAAACTAAAACTTCATGTTTTCTATGTCATATTTATTGATCTAAGTGATGCTACTGTATAACATATAGGAGTAGTTATTAGTTAACCATGTAGTTGATTATAAGTTCTAGACAAAACTATAGCCTTTCTGTTCTTTGCCCTTGGTTTATAAGTCAGTGATAAAACGACTCCATGAACCCATACTCATAGCGCAGTCTACCATTTTAAGAGACATAACTATTTGAAAAGAGACATGGTGTTAGAAATTCACGGATAAATTCAAAAACCATCAAGAAGACTTTGGATCAAAGTTGTAATTATTAAAGAGTTAGGAAAGGCTTAAAAATGCTGTTCGGCTGCAGCGACTACGGCTTATTCTCCTCTCATAGAGTACTGCAACTACAACGGCTATAGCCGAACCACCCAAGATCAACATGTATCATCATTAGTTTTGTGAATATAATGGAAGCCATCAAAATAATAATTAACAATGGCTATCATCGTGCTGCACTCCCAAAATTGATTAGCAGCTTAAAAACATGCATGTAGACTGTTTGAATCTAGTATTCAATAGCAGTACCAAGTAGCAAGTAGCAAAATTGATTAGCAGCTCAAAAACATGTAAACATGTAGACTCCCAAAATCTGGTATCATCGAAAGATGGAATTCAGCAAAGGCTAGTTGCTGTATAGGGTTGCTGTCCTCTTCAATTGAGAATATAGCTAGCTCTAGGTAGATTTTCTGAGTTTGGTAGTACTATATATGATTTTAAGTATGCATATACAGACGAAAAGGATTAGCTGACTCCGTGGCGCATATATAGTGTTCATTGACATTGAGACATCTTTAGTGACTTCATGATTACTGGCATATCCCTTTGGAGATTCTTGGGATAGGGAGGACGACTAATAGGTATAATAATTTGTAGTGCATTAGAGATGTTTTTTTTTTAGTTTTAATTACCTTAATTTCGTACCTCTCGATCACCTATGACCACAACAGCTTATCATATATATGGTCTACTGTTTCCATTGATCACCTATGACTACAATGCAGTACTCCTATTCCGTACTAGTAAGTGTATATAATGAGTTGTTAGATACTCTTTAGTTAAATGATGACACAATAACACAATAGATCCTATATGTAATATTAACATACATCTATAAACCGTACTGTGTGGCAAGCATACAGGCTATTTGACTGGTCATATAAGCTGGCTGACAATAAAACAAGCCGATTGACTTACTGTGAGAGGGAAAAAAACTATTTGAACGATTGATATAGGGCCGGTTGATAAGACAAGAGACGATATATATACTTATGTTGTCAGCATCGGCAGCGGTGGTGGTGGCGGCTGAATATTCCGAAGGATATTTTCTATTGACAACTTGACTTGCCTACTGTTGCAGCCGGACTGCAGTTGGGGTCATCCTGACGACGGCGGTAACGACAAAACGATCAAGGTACGGTGTAATATCGCATACGTACGTGCACTGCATGTGATGCCATGCATGCATGCACGTTCTCCGAAGAGTTTGCGGGTGCACACATGCACACATAGTACGCTTTTGCATTGCATGTGACAATGCTCTTTTCTGCATGTTGATGTCTTTATTTATAGATAAAAAGTCAGTCTTCGAGACGACAGCTAGGGTCTTCAGCAATCAGCAGCGATGTAACATGCATAAGCCAGTAGTAGCCAACATGCAGTATGTCTGCCCTTTTTGACCAGACTGGAGTCCAGTATATATGCATGTGAGTACAACGAACTCATATATACAAATACACCCCAGGTATGTAGGAGTGTACTGTACGTACTACTCAATCAAACAATATAATATCCCAATCAAAGCACATCTCGAGGCTGGATCGGTCCCTTTTTCTAGTGAGTACCCAAGTCCAGGGGGAGGGGAGAGAGAGGACGCTCGTCGATCGATCTGGCGACAATAGATGCAAAAGCTCATGTCCGTAGTATGCACGCATACGCCTCTCCTTAATCTCCGTCCATTAGGTGTGGTTAGGTTTCTCGATTTAGTTCTGTAGTTGTAGTGTTTGGAAGTTGCTGTTTTGGGTGGGCCTGTTTAGAAGGGCTTCTGGTTCAGCTTCAAAAGGCTGTCTTTAACTTCTACTGCCAAATACTAATCCTGGTAAAATAGTTTCTCTCTAAAAATTGTTTCTCAGCTCCCCTAAACAAAATGCTTTTCAACTCCTTGCATAGTTTTCCCTTAGGCGAAGCTACGTGAAACTAAAAATACTAGCTTCTTTTAGTTTTTTTTTGACAATTTTCTTTTAGCTCTCTCTTTTTTTATCTTCTCTAAGAAGCTGTTTAACCAAATTAAATGCTTTTGAAAATAGTTTTTAGCTTTGATTGTGAGAAGCTGTTTCAACTATGGAAGATTTGTTTTAATCTCAGCTTGTGTTGTTTCACTCTCGCCGGCGGAGGCGGCAGAATTCGTATAGCTTCTAAGGAAGGCTTACAATGAGTAATGGTTTGATGATAAACCAACAATTCTACAAACCTATTCGTGCCGCATGTGTATTAGGACGTACTCATCTCAAAGGCGTTACAAAGGAGCCATCAATGACACACAACTTATATAGAAGTTGGAGTAGTAAAGATTTTCTTTCCCCCTAATCGGGATATTATAAACCCCTATTTTAATTAGAACGGAAATCATGGCAGCAGTTGAGAGTACGAGATAATCAAACCTTATTTACAAGAGCTTACGCGTGGACATATCCCCTGAACATAAAGATTAGTAAAGGTTGAGTCGTCCTAGAACTGAATATAGCTGATGGGTAGAGTTAATTTGCCCGGTGTGTGAATATAAGACGGCTGATGTGTGGTAGCAACAGTACCCTCCTGAATCGTCGAGCACCTTGTGCTCAAAGATTGTAATATGCTACCTTGTCTTAACGAACTAGAGACACTGTTTTCTTCATAAAATAAGAATAGCAGAACAACATAAGTGTAACACACGCACGCAGCGGTTAAGGTGGATTGTGGCCAGTAGATTGGGAGAAGAGGAGGAGGAAGGAGGAGGGAGGGGGTGGCGCAGCGGCGGTGTAGGCAGCGGCCAGGCGTTGACGTGGTGGGGGTAGGGCGGCGGCGGCATGAGAGAGAGAGGGGCGCAGGAGATTGGAATAAAGAGACTTGCCTAATTACTTTTGATCCAATCCAATTACAATGCTCTAGTATTTATAGTCCCAAGTGGACTCTGACAGGAAAGTTCTTATCGAACACGAACTTTCCAGTTTCCTAATGTTAATTACCTAATTAATAATAATAATAATAATAATAATAATAATAATAATAATAATAATAATAATAATAATAATAATGGTAACTTGCAGCGACGAAGTGGCAGCGGTGGACGGTCGCATGTAGGGCTCGCAGGCCCCCTGGCCCAGCGTATAGGAGGCGGCGGCGGCTAAGGTAGCCGCCGCCTCCCTGATACCCCACGCCGCCCTCCTCCTCTGGCGGGCTGTCGAGCCCATTGTCCTCGGCTAAATCCACCTCGGCCCTCCTTTTGGTTGTCAACTCGTAATTTGTCACTGTCTTTATTAGACGTGTGACGGAACTCTCCCTTCTCTGATCAGCGCGTCCTCGCACTGAATGTCGATCTAGTCAATGATGCCGCACAGAGGATGATTACTGCCCTAAATTCCACTCCTCAACTAAAGTAGGAAGTGTCCCAAGGTGCGTTCATTGTCATGATCAGAGTCGATGCGAAGAAGAAACAATATTTGAAGTTCCCGCAGTACCCACTCACATATCGATCGAACCCCCCAAAGCTCCCAATTGTCTTACCACTGCCAGTACTAGAGTGTGTCCCTAAAAGGATGCCAGACAAGTATAGATTTTGCATGATTTGTGGTGGATTAGCAAACTCATATGTCTGTCCCACATCCACTTGCTCTCTGATATGCCGACATATAGTCGACTGAGCCACCATAATGGGTGCTATGTAAAAGTGGTACATCTTTCCAAAAAGAAGGTCCCCAGAAGTGTAATCTGTTGGAGACATCACATGTGATCCATCCAGTGTCAGCCCCATAACCACATTCTCCACCTGTATAATGAGTTGGCCATTGTCATCATAAAAGACAGCCGTCGTTGCGTCAGTGTCCTGAGTTGGCCAATTTTGTAATAACAGAATGCGAGAGGGAAACGCCTAAACTGACGATGTCGATGTATCCAAATAAAATCCCACTGCTTATTGCTTCGAGAAAAATAAGCCAGATGTTGTAAATGTTTTCTGAAGCAGTGAAGAAGTAGCTAGAATATAGTAACGGTTGTCATAGTAGACAACCCCATCACATACCGGCCAAGTAGATGCTGCTTTATGGAGTCTCATTGTCGCATTGATCATTTGTAATTCCCTATCATCCAGGGCTGCCTGACATAGAATGGCAAGAATATCGAAATCCACATAAGCCAATCATGGGGCTGGCAATTCTAGCACCACCGGGCGCCCTTCCCTACTGTCGAACCCCTCGTTGTCACTGACATCAGTGTCATATGCTGTGATGCCAGTGACTGCGATGTCGGACTCTAAAAGACCTGCTGCTGACAAAGAAGTAGGAGATGCCCGTGTCTCCCACCGCACTGACCATGGCAGAAGTTCTTGCTGCTGCTCAAGTTCTAGAGCCAATTGTTTGGCTGTCATTAGAGATGTGGGAGAGGATGAATCGAGAAGATGGTGTAGCACATGTGATAACCCCGAAAGAAATATATATAATTTCTTAAACTTACTGACATTAGTGGATTAATTCTCATGCTCACTGAATCTCTCGATGTAATCATCCATTGTGCCAGTCTGCCGTGGCTATTCTGCAAACTCAGATATTCAGAGGTGACCAAATTCACGTCAGAGGATCCACGTAAATAACTCCCAGTCGCTGATAGCCTTTGCCGCTGAGATTTTTAGAAACCATGTAGATGTAGTATCTGTCAGATAGAAAGGTGCATAGTTTACCTATTCCTCCTCAGGGATATTGTATAGGTGGAACAGAAGAATGTCCTGGACATCCATGGCAACGAATTTGACGCGCCATTGTACGTTGGCATGATCATGCTGACGTTGTACGGCAGTCGCCAGAGTGGGGCCTCTGGAACAACGCACTTTTTGATTATCGTCGTTGCAGCTTCCTTGATCACAGCCTGCACCTCCTTTCGCAGTGCTAGTGCCGGTACAGGGGTGGCCATGGGAAGCTCCTGAATTCGCATGATGCGCGAACCCCTATCTATGCCAGCACTTTTGACGGGTGCTGGTGAGTTCGGTGATGTTAGTGTAGATCCGTTCCTTGTAGCACGGTGTTTCTCCATGATCCGTAGGTGGTCGTTGAGGTTGTCGAGACGGTGGTTCATCTCCTCGATGTGGTCGCCAAAGGTGACACTGAAGGTGTCGAGGATCCTCTTGAATGTAGTCATGGTGGTGGTGGAAGCCATGGATTACTCCGGGCCGTCTCATACCAGTTGTAACACATGCAGTGGGTAGGATGGATTGGGACTAGTAGATTGGGAGGAGAGGAGGAGGAGGGAGGGGGCGGCACGGTGGCGTGAGAGAGAGAGGCACGGGAGATTGAATAAAGGACTTGCCCACAATTACTTCTTGATCCAATCTGATTATAATGCTCTAATATTTATAGTCCCAACTGAATTCTAACAGAAAGTTCTTTTCGAACACGAACTCTCCAGTTTTCTAATCTAATAATAATAATAATAATAATAATAATAATAATAATAATAATGATGATGATGATGATGATGATGATGATGATGATGATGATGGTAACTTGCGGCGATGAAGTGGAATCGGCTAGGGTAGCCGCCGCCTCCCTTGATGCCCCACGCCGCCCTCCTTCTCTAGCGGGCCATGGGGCCCGTTGCCCTCGGCTGAATCCACCTTGGAGCCCTCTTCTAGCCTGTCAGCTCCGTAATTTGTCACCATCTTTATTAGACGTGTGACACTAAGTCTTCTAATACAAATGGCTAGCGGGCGTGCTAGAGGGTGATTATATATAGAGGGAGGTTGGCAACATGGCATAGATACGATTTCATTTGGGACTTGATACATGATGATGCCCTTACTCCTGCAGCTGCATGTTATTCCAGGCGCAGTACACACAATGCTCGAACTTGCTGTAGATCTTGCCATGCCTGCATGTATATATGCAACATTGCAACATACAGTAGCTCAAGAAACTTTGTACAAGGTTCAAAGGGATTTTTCATTTTGGATAACAAATTAGGAAGTAAATGGGTCATCATATAAGCGCTATGCATGTTTCAATTCGAATCAAAGTAATCATAGTTCACACACACATCTACGACGATCGAGCTGCTTTGCACTGAGTAACAGCTCAAAAACTGCACGCGAGAGACTACACAGGTTACGGTTATGGAGAATGGCATGCTATACCATGCAATGGCAAACAAAACTCCCATGGATCTATGTGCATGAGCAATTTGCAAAGAAGAGAACAGCAAAATAACAAAAGTAATATATTTCATTTCTACTTCTCAATATAGATAGAACATACATCGAAGCTTGGAAGAAAACCTACAAATTCATAAAATGGTACAAAAAGACGAAAGGGGATCGGAACGGACGAACTAAGCTACTTGCTACTGGCTGCTGTTGAATAATCTTCATCAATCAACCGATCATTGACTGATTGTAGTAATAAGCAGCTTCCTCCCAATCTTCTTGTTGGTGAATGCATGACCGATGCCGGGGCTGTGGCCTCCTTCACTAGGGGTAGGGCGAACGTCTGACGCTCCAGGATCGCCACCTTCTGTTGGAGTGACTGGGCCCTCCATCATCCCTGCTTTTGTGGTGGAAGCAGTGGCAGCTGGCGATCGCACTACTAGCAGGTGTCTTCTAGGATTACTACTTGCTAGTATCATAGTAGGAGTGGCGCAATGAGCTGACATGATTTGACAGGCTAGAACTAAGACTACAACCATAGCCACTGTGCTCATATTGCTATATGACGTTTGGATAGCCATTGTTAGCTCGAAGGAGAAGGTGATGAAACTAATTAGCTCAAGAATTAATAAAGAAAGATGGGTTTACTTCAAGTTACCTGGCGTCTAGCTAGCTTGGTCGATGGCTACAACCTCCTACGCTCCTAGGTATTTATAGTACGAAACTGAAGGCAGGCATCGACGGAGCTTGTACATTGTTACAATCTGTCTTGCACATGGACAGGGAATAAAAAATTGATCGAGATTTTTTTTAGTCCTCTAGTAAAAGGCGCGCGACGCTGAGACCATTCTGCTTCATGTGTTGGACCTTATTATTACAGTAAGTTAACAATTTGGAAGTGTCTTGTAGCATCTGAAGTTTTTTTTCAAATAGCTAGGTAAAAATAATACCGTACCTCTAACTGTACTTCTAGTTTTCCCCAACTTACATGCTTTTAAACTTGAAGCATTGAACAATTATCAATGTGCATGGTTTTGTATATTCAGGGACTTCGCCGGTAACAATAACTATTTATTGCTGATTCTTCTTCGTGCATGCTGGATCTCTTGCTTTCTGTGCAATTCTTTGCATTCCTCTCCAGTGACCTGCTGCATGTAGAACTTAAGCATCACTTGGGTGCTTCCTTCGTTGTTCTCCTTGCATAATTTCTTCTCTTGATGTGAATCCTTAGTTTTTGAATTTCAGAGGGATTACAGTGTGATTAAGGTATCCTTTGGCACTTCATACGTGCTTACATTGCTTGAGGCAAATGGTAGGCCCTTAATTTGTGTGTTTGAATAAATGCATAAGTGAAAGAAACAAGTGTGGGGGTCAGGCAACGCAAACCCCAGTTTGGCCAACGTCCCCTCTGATGGGAAACACTAAGACTACATGTAAAAGCACTCAAACTGCATGTAAAAGCACTCAACGCGGCAACATCGCCCTCGTGAAACAAAAATCAGCTCAATCAAGCATCAACGCCTCGGCTGGGGCTCCTTTGCAGTCAAGGAAGCCTCAAGAAGGCTTATCCGACAAAGGCGGTAATGCGATAGACAGCCCTGATGACCAAGTGTCCGGGGCTGCAAGGACGACAGGCGGCGGCAATAGCTGCTCCAACTGCATGACAGCGGCAGGTCCATGCACGTCATAGTGGTGACCTCCTACACCTGGTGCATGAAGACCGTAGACCGAAGCCTCGAACTGCCATATGTTCCCATCCTTCCATGGTATATAACGGGAGGGTCATCAGCTCTCGGAGGGGAGAGGCTGGAGAGAAACCCAAAGTGCCTAAATCAGAGGTTGACTCCGTGTTGGCGGTAGGCCTCCGTCGACAGTGTGATAATGATGATGGGGACTCTGGCGGAGGTCACCCGCGCGGCTGGGTGCCTCCGGTGGGGAGCGGAGGTCCGAAACCTCCGCGCCTTTCTACTGGGTGAGACAAAACATATCAAGATCTGTGCGGGTAATTAATGTTTAATGAATATTTTCCAACAACCCTTACAACAGTGTGGAGACCCTCCTTTTATAGGGGACCTCACCATATTATTCACATGAAAGTTTACAGTTCTACCCTTCAAACCCTAGGGGCATTCTTGTAACTCATTCACCGCAACACAACCCTGCCCTCCAGGGGTACAACCGTCTTTGCCCCGCTTCCTGCTGTGGGCTGGGCCGAGTCCGAGATTTCGGCCCACATCCGCCGCGTGTCTTCTAAGCTGGGGGCGGAGGCTCGGGCCTCCGCCGGCCACGCCTTCTTTGCTCCGCCGGTCCGGTGCTCCGAGGGCCTTCGCCGGCCGTCCTCCCCCTGGCGAAGGCTCTTGCAAGGCTTGCTCTTCTTCCCGGCCCCGGCGGGTCGGGACCTCCGCCGGGGTGATCTTGGAGGGCGGAGGCTCCTTTCCTGAAAGGATCAAGAAAACAGCAAAGGCTGGAAAGTTATGTCAGCAGAGGGACCTACGCCCAGGAGCGGAGGTGGTGGCAGATTCCCCCCCCCAACAGTTTCCCCCTTGAGCACTTGGGCTAGCGCAGGTGGGCCAACGTCCTTAGATTTTCCCGCTTCTGCAGCGGAGCTCCCCTTTCCCCCCTTGGCGCTCCGCGCGCTGTCCACGTGTCCTCCTCTTATTGGTGCATCGTGCGATCTGACTTGATGTGACGGTTTGTCTTCCATCCTGCGGTGGTACCCCCCTGGTGCCTATATAAGGGTGGTGTTGTTGGTTTCTGACCGTACTGCTTGCTTGTCGTTCTATTTGCTTTTCTAGCTGTGGCTTTTGAGTCCTCTTGACCTCCGCTTAGGGTTTCCTTTTCCGGACCCTACGCACGCCTTCTTAGCGTTATGGCGAGCGGCTGGGCGCGCTGCTTCGAGGGTTGCATGCTTGCTAGTGCGGAGGCCCGTGACCTAGGGGAAACTTTGTCTGACGTTGAGGCCTCCGTCGAAGACCTGCTACCTCCGAGCCCACATCCCGAAGATGGCGGAGAAGAAGGAGAAGATCACGTATGAGATTGGCTGTAGCCGGATAAACAAGATGATGCTGGACAACATGAAAGTCGAAGGTTGGTTTGAGAAGGGCCGAGCGAAGCTTCCCGGGCGGGAGACCGTGCCTGCTCCGCCTGGAAAGGAGTATGGCGTTGTTTTCCGTGACTTCTTCACCTGTGGCCTCCGATTTGTGCCATGCAATTTTCTGTGTGATGTTCTTGATGAATTCAATGTTTAGATCCATCACTTGACCCCCAACAGGATCACGGCGCTGAGCAAATTTGCGTGGGCGTGTGAGTCCTATGGAGCTGCGCCTGATATAGACACCTTTTGTCAGTACTACGAGCTTCAGAAACAGCACAAGAAACTCAAAGGCTCCATTTGCCAATATGGCAGTTGTTCGTTCTTTCCAAAGCGCCGCCAGCCTGACCCGAAGGTTGAGATTTCATACTACCAGAAGAATAAATGGGACAAGGAATGGACGCTGAACTGGTTTTATGTCCGTTCCCCCGACTGCACCTGCGAGGAGGCTGATGGGAAGAAAGTTACTCGGTATCCGTTTGCATCTGTCATGACGCCGCTTGAGCCCCGCTTCACGATCACTCCTCCCTCAAAGTTTACAGCTTCAAGGATAGCGTGCAACAAGGCCTTCGCCATGGCGTGCAAGTTCTCCGGAGCTCGGGATCTTGTCGAGGAGATGGTGGCTGCAGATTGCTGGCCTTTGGTGAAGGGTCATCACACCTTTCGCATCGAGAACGTCCAGCTTCCTGTGTTTGGTAGTGCTGAGGGAGTGCCCTTTCCTCGCTTTGGCATTGTCAGACCGGATGATAAGAGTGATGAAGAGTTTGTGCTTGAGGTTGAAACGAAGGCTCAAGAAATTCTCGGGGAGATTACTGAGAAGGAATACATCTCAAGCCGCGCGAAGGCTGGCAATATGCCTCGGCTCAACCGCGTTCTTGAGGAAATAGGAGTTAAGTACGGTGACCACCCCATACCCGAGAAGGTTCTGACCTCCGTCCGGGAAAAAGAGGCGGCTGCTGCCGCGGAGGCTGCGGGTGATGCTCGAAGCCTGTGGGCCGTAATGGCACGGAGGTTCATCCGTTCCTGGAGGTGGCCGTGGCAAGAGGACTCGTTCCTCCGCGCGTGCTGTGGAGGCTGCTGATCAAGCTGAGGGGACTGGCAAAGATGCCATGTCCGGAACTCCGTCGATGTCTGCCGCGGCCTCCTCTACGGCGGCTAGCCCTGATGACGATGCGGACGCTGCTACGGCGGCCAAGCTTGCGTCGACAGAGGAGGCAAGGGTAGCTCGGTCTTCTGTGGGCGTGTCGGCTAGAGGTGGAGAGGTTGGGGCGGTGGTTTCCCTGCTGCCTCTTCCTAGTGTTTTTGGTGTGGACTCCGGCGACTCTCAGGCCTCCGTGCACGCGGCCACCGGTATCGGTGGTGGGGCGGAGGTTTCCTCCGGCCGCCGGTCATCTCCTCCGCCGGAGGCTTCTGCTGACGCGCCGTGTGGTTCTTCCCCGGCGCGTATACCTCCTAAGTCTCCTGCGCCGGTTCCCAGAGTCGCTGCGCCGGCTCCTATCCACCCCGTGTCGGATGTGTCTGCTGGTGTGGCGATGGGTGCGACTGCTCTTTGTAAGGATCCATCCTCCTTTCTTTCTTTCTCGTTTCCTTGGCTCTCAATCTAACATCGTTCAGGGGATTTTGCTCAAGTGTTGGCACGGCAGGAGATTTGTGATGCCGATGTCGACCTAGCGCGTGTTGGCCTTGACCGTCTTCCCCATGGCCCTCCTCCCTTTGCCAGCACCTCGCTTGAACACGACTCTGGTGATGGCGAAGGTATGGCTAGACGATTATCTTCTTTTTCCTTTTTGTTCGCATGTGTGCTTATAATTGTTTGCGTTGTTCTGCTTGCGCAGGGGATTCAATGAACACAATAAGTGGGAGGAGCTCTGCCCTCCATTCTCTGCATGAGCAGATTGGAGGTTTGACATTCTTCTCGATGGTTTTTATTGGGCCCTGGTTTTGGCTTACTCTTTTCTGAAACTCTTGCTTTGTTTGCAGGGGAACCCGCAAGTACCTTGGGGAGATGGATTATTTCAAGTTGCTGCGACTGAATTTGGAGCACCAGAGTGTGGTTGGTTTCTACTTCCGCTTTCCCTTTTTTGCTTTGTTTCTTATTGCTAGTAGCCACTGCTTCTCCTAACTTGCTAGTTTTCTAGGGTCATCATATAGCGGAGGCTATGGAAGCACGTTGCTCCCGCGAGGTCTCATCCCGCGATGAAGCTCTTAGGGGCTTTAAAGGAGGAGGTGGAGACGCTGGCTGCTGAGAAGCAGGCCCTGCTTGTTGACTTGGAGGACCTCCGGCCTTTCAAGAAGACCGCGGAGGACCTCGGCGTTAAGCTTGAGGCCATGGAAAGAGAGCTTGAGAGTGCCAAGTCTGGCGCCTCCCTGGCGGAGGAGCGCCTTAAGAAGGCCAATGATTCTAACGCCCACCTTTGCACTGAAGCTGACAGTGAGAGGCAAGCCGCTGCTGATCTAAGGGATGCCGCTGTTGCTGTTGCAGGCGCCTACTCGGATGCCTTGCAGAGGTATGGCGGAGCCACACCTCCGCTTCCTGCAGATGCTACTGCATTCTCTACGCTGCAATGGATGCGCTCCTGTCTCACCCGTCTCCCCCAATTCCTTGATGGGATGGCTGACTTTTCGGCTGTCTCTTGTGCAAAAAACTTTGTTAACGCGTTGGAAGAGGTGGGGTGCGAGCACGTGCAGCTTTTGAAGGGGAAGGTCAAGTACACGGATCCTAAGGACGTTGCTTGTTTTGACCTCCGCGCGCCAATGCGGGTTGTGCGGGACTTTATTCGGTACTACTGGAGCCGCTTCGGCCGTACCTACGCCCGCACCCTAGCTGAGGAGCGGAGGGCCGAGGTGTGTTGTTTTCTATTTCACTCCTTCTCTTAGCTTGTTTGCTTTTGCTTTGCTCTTACACTCTTGCATTTGGTTCTACTGCTAGGTTGAAGCACAGCGGGCTGCAAAGGAGGCGGAGGTTCTGAAGATGTCGCGCGTGGAGTCTTCTAGGCGCGCAGAGGAGAACCCTGGTGGAGGCGCGGAGGTTGACCTTTAGACTTAGGCTAGGATGAACGTTAATTTGTGAGCGTTGCGTCGCTCTTTTTGTACTTAACTGTGGCCTTGACCAATACTTCTGGGCATACTGCCTCTTTTAATGCTAAGTTGCCTTGCGCAGGTAGCCTTGATGGGTCCTGCGCAGGTGTAAGATGTAGTTCCTGTTACTTTGATGAAAGATGGTGTTTACGTGAGCGGACGGATGCTCAGCTGCTGGCCAGATGACAACATTAACGATGTTCAATTTTGTGATTGAAGAACTTGAGCGTCCGCATAACGATTTTGTGCGTTCTCTCGCTTGGCGGGGTCCTTGTACCCCACCCTAGTTTGTTTTGGCCTCCGTTCCCTGGTCGTGTTGTTTGGTTACGTGACGATTTGTCGTATGTATTCTTGCGTAGGTAAGTGCTTTCATTTTTGTAATTCCGCACACGTGGTATTGCACCTTCATGTGCTTAAGATATATGTTTGAGGTGTTGCGCCTTCGTGCGCTTTGTAACATGTTACAGTCTGATATAACGCGGCTTCGCTTGGTTTGTAATATAACCCTCTATTGCTGTTGCGCCTTCGCGTGCTTTTTATTATCATGGATTCTAAAGTATTGAACCTTCGTTTGATCTTATTCAGCTGGGGAATGTTTTGCAATTTTACAAGGTATCCCACACTTGTCGAGCCTCCGACAGTCCTAGATTGAGCGACTAAGTGCCCTTGCGCCACGTGCTGTTGCTGATCTGGTATATCCTGCCGGTTCTGCCGTGTTTCTTGGTCAAGTTGAGGCTGTTTAACTCATGCTTGGCCTACTTGATCTGCTCGGCGGAGGTGCTGGAGTCGTGCTTGCTTCTTATCCTCTCCCTCCTTGCTTGCAGACCTTCGCACAACATCGCGTGCTTGGTCCGCGACATATTGGGGTGGCGGAGGCTCCTCCTTTATCCTTATGTGCCGCGCTTTCTTTTTTACAAACTCTTGCTTGGTATCATTGACCGGGTTGGGCATTTGCTTTGCTGGGAGTTATTGAAGTAGAACCTTCGGCTTTGGAGGGATGTTACAAGCTTTTGCGTGGTATCCCCTTTCGGTCGGAGGTTCTAGTTCCACCCTGGCAAATTGTCCTTTGCCGGTTACAAGTTTTTGTGTGGTATCTGTAACTTTCTTAGTTGGGGGGATACCCCTGCTTCCATCTCTTCCTCTCTATCACTCCTTTCCTTGACTAATTCTGGCCTGGGGGGTTGGTCTCTGCCCTTTTATATTGCCGCAACGGCAAGCGCCATTTATTTTGCGGTAGTTGTGGTTGTTGTGGTCGTTGGCTCTGTTGGTACTTTCTGTTTAGTTTTTAATTTGTTGGTACATCTACTGGTATTATGACTTAGTTTGCATTTATTGCTCTTCCCCTTTGTGTCATAACTTAGTACGGGCTTCAGTGCTACCGGGGGTTTTATTGCGGCCGGTTATGTCACCATGCGTCGATCGGTGTCATTTTGGTTTTTGGCGGAGGTTATCCACGCATTTGCTGTATACAAGTTTTCTGTGCGGAGGTTCTCTCCGTTTTATTCCTGGCGCCCATACCTTGTAGGGTCTTTTCTAGGTTTTATTTTTGTGCGGAGGTTTTCTCCGTTTTATTCCTGACGCCCATACCTTGGTAGGGTTTTTCCAGTTTCATTTTTGGGTAAAGTGCCCTTTTACCAGGCTGATGTTCGCGGCGGAGGTCCGCTCAGGTGTGCCTGTTTCTGCTGGCGCCACCTAATAGGTCCTCTTCTTCGCTTTGTCGATCTGTCGAATGTTTACAGCCTCGTTGCTGGCTGCTTTTTGACCTTTTCATAGCTGTGTATTTTTTCATAATTTTTTAGGGGGATCCTCTTTATACTTTTTAGAGGTTGATTACAAGGATTCTGCCTTATTAAAAACCTCACCTCCGTGATGGAGTCCCCATGTGAGGAAAAGAGTGCAGTCCTATTGCAAAGTGCAAAAAGTAGAGAAAGTGGAAAATGGAAATGTTCTAGGGTAAGGATGCCTTCGCTTATATTTCTGCGGAGGTCCTCTTACATCAGATATAGTACTTTTTTAGGTTGCTAGCATTCCAGGTATGCGTAAAGAGGCGACCTTCACTATCTTCTAGCTTAAATGCTCCTTCCTTTGCTGCCGCTTTGGCTATGTACGGTCCTTCCCATTTTGACTGTAACTTGCCAACCATGTCTGCATTTGGCTTCCTTCTTAGCACTAGGTCCCCGTCTTTGATGATTCTTCTGGTTACATTTTCGTCTCTCCATGTTTTTGTTTGGTCTTGGTACTTTAGAATGTTTTCCAGAGCTTGTAGTCTGTCTTGCTCTATTCCTTTCTTGCAAGATGCTTCATCCTCCGGTGCATTCTTGCTAGTTGTGCGAAGGCTCTGGTGTTTAATTTCCTCCGGCATCATTGCTTCTTCTCCATACATGAGTTTGAACGGGGTGTAGCCCGCACTACTACATAAATCTTTTCCGAGGCGGTCAAAATCGATTTTCCGAGGCGGTTTTTGTAACCGCCTCAATGAAAGTCATGTTTGAACCGAGGCGGTTGTGGGTGTAAAAAAACAAAAAAAGAAAAGCCCGGGCCCATCCGGGCGTTCACCTTGGTAATTCTGTTGCCGGATCCCATTGCCTTTCTTGGTTTGAACCCGTGCCGCCCACCCCCTGCCGCGAGCCGTGATTCTTTAGGGTTTGGGAGCTTTGGTATATATATGAGCTGCTTGTTATCGGGCTCTAGACGGGCTGTTTGGGCTGATGATTTTACCGAGGCGGTTTTTTTATAACACAACCGCCTTGGTTAATATATTAACCGAGGCGGTTGTGTTATAAAAACTGCCTCGGTAAATTTTTTTAACCGAGGCGGTTTTGTTATAACAACCGCCTCGGTTAATATATTAACCGAGGCGGTTGCTGTGCCGGGGGCATTGCCACGGTTGGAACTGATTAACCGAGGCGGTTTTTTGCTAAAACCGCCTCCGAGGGTAATTTTAAAGTGCCTTGCAAAATCTTTTATGTAGTAGTGCCGTGACCCTTGTGGTGGTTGTGTTGTGGGACCATACGACCCTTGGTAATTCTTCTGCCCACCTTCCTTTGCGGAGGTTGAACAGCGTTTTGGAAATGACTGAGAAGATTTCCCGATTTGCTCTTTCTACTGCTCCGTTGGATTCTGGGTGATATACTAAAGCGAAGGCTAGTGTTGTGCCTATCGACTTGCAGTATTCTTTGAATTTTTCTGAGTCGAACTGCTTTCCATTGTCTACCGTCAAGGTTCTTGGGACCCCAAATCTGCAGATTATATTTTGCCAGAAGAACTTTCTGATGGCTTCGGATGTTATGGACGTCAAGGGTTTAGCCTCTATCCATCTTGTGAAGTATTCCATGGCTACCACCGTGAATTTGTATCCCCCCTGCGCCGTTGGTAGTGGTCCTACCAAATCCATGCCCCATCGTTGTAGCGGCCACACGGGGGGTATTGGCTGTAGT
Source organism: Chrysopogon serrulatus (assembly GCA_015844335.1). Taxonomy (NCBI): domain Eukaryota; kingdom Viridiplantae; phylum Streptophyta; class Magnoliopsida; order Poales; family Poaceae; genus Chrysopogon; species Chrysopogon serrulatus. Next base: position 119,336 of record JADLZL010001931.1, on the reverse strand, counting down.
TCTGTCGGAGGTGCTGACTGCTTGGTAGAGTATAGTTGGCAAGCTTCGCATGTCTTGACTAGTTCATCTGCGTCTCTTGCGTGGGTTGGCCAGTAGAACCCCTGCCTCAGGACCTTCGCTGAGAGTGCTCTTGGTCCTATATGCGATCCGTAGGTTCCTGCATGTACTTCTTTTAGTAACTCGATACCTTCGCTTCTTGCTATGCACTTCAGGAGTGGCTGCACTACACCCTTTTTGAACAGGGTGCTGTCTATTATTGTGTAAGTCCTTGCTCTGTGCTTCATTCTCTCTTGTTCTGCCCTTGACTGGGGCCTGAAAGTTCCCCTCAGCATCTGGATTATGTCTGTCCTCCAATCTTCCCCCGCTGTCTCCAGGGACCTCTTTTGCTCTCTCAGGCCCCATGGAGGTTGCTGGTTTATCTATTTGCTCATACAATATGCATTCGGGTAGCTCCCAATTGTTGGCTGCTGCCTTCGCCAGTTCGTCTACTTCTATGTTCTCCCCCCTAGGGATGTGCTTGAGGGTGAAACCCAGGAACCTTTTTTCTAGTCTCCTTATGTACTCCAGGTACTTGGTTAGTTCTGGCTCTCTTGCTTTGTATTCTTTTTCTACTTGGCCTGCAACCACCATTGAGTCTGTTTTTACTAATAATCTTTGGATTCCCAGAGCCTTCGCTTTGTTGAGTCCCAGAATGAGTGCTTCATATTCTGCTATGTTGATTGTTGCTCTGAAAGTCAGCCTTGCTGCATATTTTGATTTTGTCCCTGTTGCGGATATCAACACTGCGGCGGCTCCGGTGCCATTTAGGCCCCATGCTCCGTCAGTGAGTAGCACCCATGTTTGCTCTGGCTCTCTGTGTTGCCTTTGCTGCGAAGGTGTCCAATCTGCCATGAAGTCTGCCAAGGCTTGGGATTTGATTGCTGTTCGTGGGACGTACGTGATGTAGTATTGTGACAGTTCTGTGGCCTACTTTCCTATTCTTGCGGAGGCTTCTTTGTTGTTTAAGATTTCTCCCAGTGGTTGCGATGAAGGTACCACGATTTCATGTGCTTGGAAGTAGTGCTTGAGTTTTCTTGATGCTGTTAGGATGGTGTATGCCAGTTTTTCTATCTGCGTGTAGTTTAGCTTCGCCGCAGCTAGGGCCTCCGAAATGTAGTAGACTGGGCTTTGTTCTTTCTTACCTCCGCTTTCAGTCTCCTAGACTAATACTGCGCTCACCGCATGATCTGAGGCTTCTATGTACAGTAGTAGTGTGGCATCCGGTTCTAGGGACTGTTACTTTCAGTTTGTTTGCCAAATATTCTTTTAGTTGGCCGAAGGCCTGCGACTGTTCTTGCCCCCACTCTACTTTATCGGAGGTCTTAAGTGCTTTGAAGAACGGTAGGCTTCTTTCTGCCGACTTGGAGATGAATCTGTTCAATGCTGCTATTCTTCTGTTAACTTTTGAACTTCTCTTTTTGAGGTTGGTTCTGTCATTGCGAGTATTGCGTTCGTTTTTTCCGGGTTTGCTGCGATGCCCTCCGGCCCTATGATGCATCCTAGTATTTTAGCTTGCTGACCGCAAAGACACATTTCTCCGGGTTCAGTTTCAAACCTGCGCCCCGGAGGTTGGCGAAGGTTTCTGCCAAGTCTTTGATATGGTCTTCCTTCCTTGTGCTCATGACTATGATGTCGTCGACATAAGCAATGATGTTTCTCTGAAACTGACTCCCTAGCACCTTGCTTGTCATTCTTGCGAAGGTTGATCCTGCATTCTTCAGACCTTCGGGCATTCTCAAGAAGCAGTATGTGCCGAACGGCGTTGTAAAGCTTGTTTTTTCTTCGTCCTCCTTGGTTAGCCAAATCTGGTGGTACCCTGAGAAGCAATCTAGCAAAGAGAACCTTTTGCACCTTGCTGCTTTGTCCAAGGATGTGTCTATCCTTGGTAGCTGGAATGTATCCTTTCTGCAAGCTTTGTTCAAGTCTGTGAAATCTATGCATATTCTCATTTTGCCATTACTCTTTGGCACTAGTACCACATTTGCGAGCCAATCAGAGTACTTGACTTCTCTTATAACCTTCGCATCTAAGAGTCTTTGCACCTCCGCCCTTGCGGCTATGATCCTGTCCTCTGACATCTTCCTTTGCTTTTGCTTCCTTGGACGGGCGCCTGGATGGATGTCCAGGTGGTGTTGTATTATGTCTCTGCCAACACCCTTGAGGTCCTCCGCCGACCATGCGAAGGCATCCTTATTCTCTCTAGGGCTACTAGCAGCTCCCTCTCCTCTTCTTCTGTTAGGTTTGATGCTATGGTTATTTTCCTGTCTGGCTTGGATTGCTCTAGACATGCCGACTTTGTTGCTTTTTCATCCATTCTCCCTCCTTTGAAGTTTGTTTTGTCTTTGGGCATATCCGGAGGTTCCTGCTCCACCTTGACCTCCGCCTCCACAGAATTTATGTTTCTGGTGGAGTTGTGTATTGTTCTCTATATGTTTCTTGCCTTCTTTTTGACTTCCATAGATTGTGATCACCCCGTGGAGCGCTGGGAGCTTCATACATAGGTAGCCCATGTGAATTGCAGCTCCAAATTTGTTTGTAAAACCTCTGCCAAGTATTGTGTTGTAGGGGTAGTTGAGGTCAATGACGTCGAAGGTTACATACTCTGTTCTTGCGTTAGCCTAGTTTCCGAATGACACAGGAAGTGCGATCTTGCCCAACGCTTCCACTTTACGCCCTCCGAAACCGACGAGGTGCGATTCTAAAGGTTGCAGCTGATTTCTTCCTAGCTGCATCTTGTCGTAGGTGCTTGTAAACAGTATGTCTGCGGAGCTTCCTGAATCTACCAAGATCCTCTTTATTTCCCAGGCCGCTATGTTTGCGGTTATTACCATCGCGTCAGTGTGGGGGTAGCTCTCTAGTTTTAGGTCTTGCTCGGTGAAAGATAGTGGTACCCTAGACCATTCTGTTGCTTTGACTTGGCCTTGCACTGCTATGTTGTTCACCATGCGGAGGTGATCTTTCTTTTGTCTCTTAGTTTGGAATTCCATCGCTGAGCCTTCGCTAATCGGCAATATTAGCCCAATGGTTGGTAGTGGGTGGTGGGGGTTGTGCTGGTTTTTCCTGGTTTGGTTCTTGTTTGGGTGCTGCTGTCTGCTGCGTATGTGTTTGCTGTGGCGGAGGTGGTGGCAGCGCTTCGAACTCTCTGCTTGGTGTTTGGTTGTCTAGGTAAGTTATGTTTGGGGGCCTTGGGTTATTGTACGCGAAGGTTTGCTCTGCTCTGTATTGGCTGGGGTGTGCGGTGGTTGCTGTTTGCTGCGCGACAGGGCGCCATGCTTGGAGGTGGCTTGGGAAGTATGTTGCTGCTAGTGTTGACGGATGTATTTGGGTGCTGTTTAGGGCTGGGTATACCGGGCAGTATTGAGTTTGCCACTGCGTTGCACTGGTATGGTTCACCTCCCTGGGTTGCTGGTACGGTGCCACCTCCACTTCCTTTGTCTTCTTCATTCTTTCTTGAGTTTCTTTCGCTTCTGGGCAGTCTCTTGTTGCATGGCCCTTGTCTTCGCCATGAAAGAAGCAATATGGTTTTTTCCTGTTGTTGTCTGAGCTATTGCTCCAGTTTTTTCCTGACGGCTATCTGGCCTGTCCTGTTTGGTTTTTGGTTGGATGCCCTGTGCCTGTTGTGCTTGTCTGCTGATTTTAGGTTGTTCGCTGGTCTACGCCCATTACTTGCTTGTTTTGCGGCTGCTGCTGTCTATATCCTCGCCCTGTGTCGGAGGCTTGCTTGCTTGCGTTCTGAGGCTGCTTGTACTGATTCTGCTCCTCGACCCGCTTTCGGAGGTCGTTGTCTGATTTGCAGTACTTTTCAAACTCGGAGTACAGCTGCTCCATTGTTTGTGGCTTTTCCCTTGCCAAGTGTGCTGCGAAGGGCCCAATTTTTAGTCCTTTGACTGCTGCTTCTATTGCCACTTCTTCTGGTACATTGGGTGCCTTTGCCTTTAGTTGAACGAAACGCTGATAGTAATCCCTTAGGGACTCATCCTTTTGCTTCTTGCAGTGGAATAGGTCTGAGACTGTTAGTGATTCACTGGAGAATCCTTTGAAGTTTGTCATGATTTTATCGCGCAGGTTCTCCTATGAGTAGATTGAGCCTGGCCTAAGCATGGAGTACCAGGCGAGTGCGTCTCCTTCAGCTGCGATGACGAAAGATTTTGCGAGTACTGCGTCGTTTCCCCCTGCGGAGGCTATGGCTGCTTCAAAGCTCATAATGAATTGCCTGGGATCTGTTTTCCCGCTGAATTTTGGCAGTGTTATTGGCTTGTAGCCCACTGGCCAGGCTGCAGCTTGCAACCCTTCTGATAGTGGGGATTTCATATCAACCAATCGTGGTTGGGCTAAGGCGAAGGGGGCGAACACCGGCAGTTGGGCGGACGTGCCTGGTTGGGGCTGAGCCGAGGCGAAGGTTGCAAAATACTTAATAGACTAGACTATTTAGCTTGAGGCTGGTGGTTGATTGGAGGCACCTGGTTGCTGTTGTGCAGCCAACATGCTTTATATCTCCGCTTGCAGTATTGCCATTTGTTGTCTTGCCTCCACAACAGCCTGCGACGTCTGCACCGCTCTCTGGCTTGCGGCGAAGGCTGCTGCTACTCTATCTCTTTCTGCTTGTAGAGCTTGTAGCTGGGCTTGCACTTGCTGCAGTTCTTCTTCCGGCGTTCCCGCGGCTGGCCCCGGCTGGGGGGCTGCTGTCGGTTCCTCGTGGTCTCGCGGAGGCACCATGCCATCGTCATTCCCGTCTCCTTGCTCTGGTTTCGGTGTTAGAGGCTCAGCATACGAGCTACGCACTGCGCGCCTTGGTCTTCCGCGAGCGGCTCCTCCGCGCGCCGCCCCTCTGGCAGTGGTCTTTTTTCTTGGTGGCATGTTTGGGTGGTTTGCCGGCTAACCACGGTGGGCGCCAATGTTGGCGGTAGGCCTCCGTCGACAGTGTGATAATGATGATGGGGACTCTAGCGGAGGTCACCGCGCGGCTGGGTGCCTCCGGTGGGGAGCGGAGGTCCGAAACCTCCGTGCCTTTCTACTGGGTGAGACAAAAACGTATCGAGATCTGTGCGGGTAATTAATGTTCAATGAATATTTTCCAACAACCCTTATAACAGTGTGGAGACCCTCCTTTTATAGGGGACCTCACCATATTACTCACATGAAAGTTTATAGTTCTACCCTTCAAACCCTAGGGGCATTCTTGTAACTCATTCACAGCAACACAACCCTGCCCTCCAGGGGTACAACGGTCTTTGCCCCGCTTCCTGCTGTGGGCTGGGCCGAGTCCGAGATTTCAGCCCACATCCGCCGCGTGTCTTCTAAGCTGGGGGCGGAGGCTCGGGCCTCCGCCGGCCACGCCTTCTTTGCTCCGCCGGTCCGGTGCTCCGAGGGCCTTCGCCGGCCGTCCTCCCCCTGGCGAAGGCTCTTGCAAGGCTTGCTCTTCTTCCCAGCCCTGGCGGGTCGGGGCCTCCGCCGGGGTGATCTTGGAGGGCGGAGGCTCCTTTCCTGAAAGGATCAAGAAAACAGCAAAGGCTGAAAAGTTATGTCAGCAGAGGGACCTACGCCCAGGAGCGGAGGTGGGGGCAGATTTTCCCCCCAACACTCCGCATCACTAGTGAAAGCTAGAGGAACATCAGACTCTTTCTCCCTTAGCAACCTAGCAAGAGAGAGGGATGATCTCCTTACTCACCGAGGACAAACCTTAGTGCCAATGAACCTAGAATAGCACCGAGTGATCCCTTACCAAACTCATTTGTAAAACCCCTATTTGGGTGCGTTGTTGTGTTCATTGGTGCGTTGTTGTGTTCAAGCATCAATAAATAATAAAGACCCTTTTTTAAGTAGTAGTGAAAAAGGGATATGCATACATAGCTGGTGTACTTACGTTTAGGACTGCTCCACTCTATATTTTTCAGTTTCGTTCCATATTTTTTAGCTAAAAAATTAACGTCATAGAATTCTGCTCTAGCTAAAAAATGGTAGAGTTAATTATGAAAGTACTTAAAGAGGTACTACACAAACTCTAGCTTTTTTATGAAGCTACTTCATTCACGGTAAAATTTATAGAGCAGAATTTATAGAGCAGTCACAAATATATTCTAATAAAAATGAATAGCCACCATTTAAGTTTAGTGGCAAGTGGACGGTACCAGGTAGATGACTCGGGAAACAACAATGGTGTCATGCACCATGAATCCAGATGGAATGTCGTCGTCGGCCCTCGGCTAGATTGAAGAAGAATCACCAGAGCACTCTGAAGAATAGTACACAACATCCTACAAGTAGGGTTGGACGAAAAACTCGAAACTCGTTAGCTCGATCGGCTTGTGGCTGACTCGGCTCAGCTCGACTCGGCTCGTTATGATAACGAGCCGAGCCTAGCTAAGATTTTAGCTCGTTAGCTATAACGAGCCAGCTCGCGAGCCGCTTGCGAGCCAAACGAGTCACGCTTTAAGGAAAAAATGACAAAATTTATATTAGTTTTGTATTACTTTGTGTCTTTTACTTTACAATTGATCGATGATTGATCCATTCCCCATAAAGTTTGGATTATTATGACTTTATTATTTTGTTTTTAATTCATTTATGGATACTCATGGACCACGTATGGATCATGGAAATATAGTGTAATATTATAATATATTATTATACTGATATATATTAGCATATATTAATTTTTTGTTCGGTTTAAAATTATTTGATGTATTACTTTTGTATTATCACTTTTATTAAACTTTAGATAAATGCTACTATTATATTTTGAGTATTTTTTTTATAACAGGCTCGTGAGCCTAACGCACTAGCTCGAGCTTTTAAATGAGCCGAGCCAAGCTGGCTTTCTAGCTCGTTAAGATAATGAGCCGAGCTCGAGCTAACCCATTACCTTAACGAGCCAGAACGAGCTGAGCCGAGCCTAGCTGAGGTAGCTCGTTAGCAAAATAACGGACACATAGTGACATCTAAGTACATATGTACACTATATAGGATCATTTGGAGAAATTGAAATCTACTTAATAGACTAGACTATTTAGCTTGAATTTTTCATATTTCATCACTTTTTAAAGATCAAATATAAGTCTATCTCAAATTCACAGGATAGAAGATAAAAATCGATTCTATATAAATCAGCATGTTATATTTCTACTTTGCAAGTTATAACATACTCTTCTACTCGTCCTCTAACAATAGAAATACGACACATAAGTATCTCTTTCGTGTAGCTAATAATATATTACAATTATAATCCATATACAACCATACTAGTTTAATCATTATTTGTCTAATTAAATTATAATTATTGAAATAAATTCACTTTCAAGGATTTCCAAATGGGCCCCTAATATTCATTTATTTATTAGATTGAAAAAAGTCCAAATTACTACCTCCGTGTATAAGCTAAGTTCGCATGACCCCCTAAAGTAACAAAAGGTTTATTTAACCCCTTCTTTTTGCTAAACCGGTTTAGACTACACCTTTAACACCTTTAATGCATATGCAAAACCAAACTCGCTGATGTGGCTGGTTTTTCTTTACTACAGTTGACACCTTAGGCATTGGCATCCACAACACTGTACCTAGCTTCGCCACTAACCTCAGCTGCATTACATGGCAAGTATGTTTAGGTTCATAATAGCTCCTTAGCTATACTGCACGGTATGTATGAATTATTCAATAGTTTGATGACAAAAAAAATTCTAAACTAGCTAGAGATAATGACAATTTGGCGCTGTCTTCGCAGCACACTCAACGCTTGCGGACACATCATCTGCTCCTATCTACAGTTCTGCACTACGAGGACACGTCGCCTATTGCGGACAACTAAGATCGGTGGCTGCTATATGGCACGCATAATCATATACACATACCGAAAGCCTTAAAAACCTAGCAGCCAATGCGCATAATCATATACACATACCGAAAGTATTAAAAACCTAGCAGCCAATGTAGTTAACTTTTTCAAATTTACATCATATTGCAATAATATTATTCGAAACACACCTGCTCCTTTTCGTTTGTCCACACCGATCAACCTGTCCACTCCTAGTTCATACGCCTAATTGATCTGACTTTGTTGATGCAAAAACTAAAGACGAGGGCGGCCGCCGCTGCATTAAACGAAGGGGCAATATGAAGGGTTACTCTTAACCTAAATATACTTGCCACTAATGTCTCTGAGGTTTCAACTGTTGTAAATAAAAACCGGCCAAGTCAGCAAGTTTTGTTTTGTGTATACGTCAAAGGTGAAGTTTGAACCGGTTTAGCAAAATGAGAGGATTAAATAAACCTTTTGTTACTTTATGGGGTCATACGGACTTAGCCTATACATAGAGGTAGTAATTTAGACTTTTTTCTATTAGGTTCGATCCGACAAGGTTGGTTGATCTCGAGACGTTGTGCATATAGAAATTAAAAGAAACAATGACGACATGTTCTAATTAATAAGAATAAATAAAAAGAAACCTAACTAAAGTAAAGTAGATCGAACTGGCGACTTGTACTTGAGTAACATGGGATGCACGTACGCTGCCTGCTGCCCATGCCCTTGGCCCTATCACTCGTCTATTTCTCCTAGACTAGCTACTGTATACAAAGATAGTTTTTTAGTCAATCTAGACAGCCAAGGACGGCAAGTTCAGGTACTGTCAGATCGAATCTCTGCCACGAAGCTAAATTTTAGGTTGATCAAAGTACACTTGGGCCTTGTTTAGTTACATGCAAGTTTCACTGAAAATTGTAAGTTTTTCCACTCTCTCCATCACATCAATTTCTACCCGTATATATGGAGCATTAAATATTAGTGAAAAAATAACTAATTACACAATTTTATTGTAAATCACGAGACGAATCTTTTAATCCTAGTTGGGCCACGATTGGACAATATTTGCCAAATACAAACGAAATACTACAGTTGTAACTTTTTCCACCTTTTCACATCTAAACAAGGCCTTGTGTTAGGAAAACTATTGCAGCGCTTTGCTTGACGCGTGATAGCCGCCACTAATTAACTTGTGTATCTGTCAGACGGCTGGCGCAGCTATGCATGTAACGTATATTCTCTTAGCATGCAGCTGGAGGCACTCCACTCCAACGACAACATCAAGCCACGCCACCGGCTTTAGTCTGGCAGACCGCAGATCTTGTCTGCTCCAAGTTAATGACGGCGGCCATAGCCCTTAGTACACTCTAAAGGCCACCAGAGGCAGCTGCCAATGCCTTTTATATATATATATATATATATATATATATATATATATATATATATATATATATATATATATATATATATTCTCTAGCTAGTAGCTTCAAATTTGAGGACCTCAAGAGAATTTGTAAGTGAACAATATAATAGTGCTCAGTGCCATGTGATAACGCCTTTAGTACTATGTTAATTGGAGGTAAAGAAAGTACGAACTGCATGTCATGTACTATAAATATATATTATTAACTCCAACGGCTCTGGCTAGTGTTATGGAGTATCTACGACGAGATTCCTCTTGACCCTCCACCTTATTAGGAAGAGATTCCAACTGCATCGGGCGCTGAGATTCCTTTCACATCGGGCGCTAAGATTCCTTTCACCACTGTTCATTGAATATTAATTTTGGTCGTCTTTCATGTGCTGCCATGTAATTTTGCATGTCTTTCCAGCTACATACACATCTTTACAACTATATATGCCTTGAGATATTATATGATAATAACAAGCAGGGACACCAAGGCATGCATTTGCCCCCTGCTGCCAAAATAAAACTCCATGTTTAATTTCTCTGTCTTTACTGATCTTCTTAATAATTTTTTTGTTTTGAGTTTGAATTAATTGTTGTTGGATATGCCAGCATATTATTGTTAACAATATAGTACCATAGTTAATTAACTGTTAGTTCTAGACAAAACAGTCCTGAATAACTAATTATTTTAATAATATAAACAACTCCGTCATTCCATACCCATAGCACAGCGTAGCATTTTAAGAGACATATAACTATTTGAGAGGAGACATAAAAATATTAGAAGTTCATGGAACAAATGAAACCCTTCAAACACCGCATAAGAGTTTGGATGATTGAAGTTCTAATTATTAGTGTTAGAAAAAACTTAAACATAAGATCAACCGTGTATCGGTAGTTTTGTGAATGGAAACCAACAAACTAACAATGGCTGTCATCATGCTGCACCCACAAAATTGATTAACATGTAGTAGACTGTGCTTGTGACTGATAATAATAATCTGAAACGCTCTTCTCTACTCTTGTGCATGCATGGTAACATTCATATATATGCCACTCAGCCAATGTAGTGCTAACCAAGCTTTGATTGTATCATCGGAAGATGGAAATGAACAAGTTTGAGACCAAATATATAAAGGGAAATATTGACATTTATGGTACATAATTAGTATTATTAGATAACTTGTTGAATATTCTTTCATAATAAACTTATTTTTTGGACATACAAGTGTTGTTAGTTTTTTTTCTATAAATCTAGTCAAATTTCATAAAAGTTGACTCGTACCAGTCACATAGCGACATTTTTATCGGACCAAGTGTGAGTTTGTTGGGTTTTCTTTAACTAAACAGTGATATAGTAGATTGTATATAGAATACTACTAACATAATGTATATAAACCGTACTACGTTGGATGCAAGCATATATGTCGGCGCCGCCGGTTGAATATTCCTAAGGGACCGCGCATATTCTATCTTATCGTTCAGTCATCCTGACGGCGGTAATGACAAACTGATCGAGGTATCACATTACATACAGTACGTGTGCATTGCATGCGATGCCATGCACGTTCTCCAAAGAGTTTGAGTTTGCGGCGCACCCATGCACGTACGTCGATCGGCTTTTTGCATTGCATGTGACAATGTCTCCTTTCTGTAATTTTGATTTCTTTATTTATACAGTCGTTCTTCGAGACAGCTAGCCAGGGTTGGTCTCTCATACTCACCATATGCGCTACTAGGTACCGGATCCAACTATTTTGCCGAGTGCCACTGGCCCTCGGCATATCCTTTACCGTATTGGTCACACGGCAAAAAATGTGCAGGGAAGCCAGTAGCCAACATACAGCACGCATATGCAATATGTCCGCTTTTTGACAGCTACAGTATATATATAAATATATATATACACACACACAAGGTCGACAGTCATGTACTTTTGCATTGTGTCTCTTCTCAAATATAATTACTATATTGTATCCCTTAATTAAAATGCTAGGCTCAAAGCAGTTAATAATGATCGATCGATGGCTCAAAGCAGGGATATACTCGATCGAAGGCGAGTGTTTTTTTTCCCAAAACAAAGGAGGCCAGAGGGCAGGACGCTCTGGAGAGTGGCGACGACAACGCCAGATGCAAAAGCTCATAGTAGACAGGCACGCATGCATGCGCCTCTCCACTACCTGCGGTTCGATTCGATTCGGTATGCAACATAGTTATTCAGTTCTGTAGTTGGTTGGATCGGAGTACGTGTTGGACGGTTGCTGTTTTCAAGTGGATTAATTAAACATGCATAGTGTACTATATATCGGTACAGGAAGGTTAGTTGGACATATATAACCGCTTTCATGCAGTTCATTTTTTTTTGTTTATTTAAAACTGTTTCCCCCTCTGTCATGCTATCTTCTTAATTCTTTTTTGGGAAGAAGACAAGGCGCTCTTGTTAATTAGTTTATCTTGTAAGAGTTATATATAGTGCGTTGGCATTCAACCTTCAACTTTGTTGAGGAAATAGCAGTATATATATAATCATCGAACTAGATAGAAAAACAAATGAACCATCTGGCCCATATATGGACCTCTCCAACAGGATGAATATGGTTAATAATATACATTGTTTTTGGGAAGGTCATGGTTAATTAATATAATTGAACAAGCGTTGTGTAGTGTGATGATACGAGAATGGGAGACTAGTTTTCTCTCAGCTTATTGCAGAGCGTTGGCTTGTGATTGTGAGGAAGCTAGGGTTTCACGTAAACCAACAATTCTAGAAACCGATTACGTAGCCTGTGCTTTATAGAGACGTTCTCACATCAAAGGTGTTGCGTAGGCCCCTCATGAAACCACTAATTGCAGACATGGAGTCGTCAATCAGGCGAGTTATAGATCGATGTTATTAATAGAGTAGTAAAGATTAAGAGTCCATAACTTAGTAGCTGATGAGTTGAGTCGATTTGCCCGGGGTGTGTGTGAAGATTAAGACTCCAAAACTTAATAGCTGACGGGTCGATTCGATTTGCCCAGCGTGTGAAGATTAAGAGTCTAGAACTTAATATCTAATGGGTTGAGTCGTCCATTTGGACGGCTGTGTGGTTAGCAAGTGTACCCTCATGAATCGAGCACCTTGTGCTCAATCAAAGATTGAAATGCTACGTACCATGACTTAATGAGAGACTCTTCTCTTCCAAAAAAAAAAAAAAAAAAAAGATTGTAATGCATATTCCATGTAGGGGCCTAGGGGAAAACGTAACATATGTGTGCGTTTACACAAAAACCTCGCATTTTTTGCAAAATGTGCTACCCTTTTGCTGTACATGCATGGCCATGCTTGCATAGGAAACATATATACAGTCGCTCAGGAAACTTATCTTGTACAAGTTTTAAAGGAGCTGATAAATGGGTTATCATTTTGGAGAACAAGGAATTGAATGGGTCGTCATATCAGCACGATGTTTCACACATGTACGACGAGCCGTTCTGATTAACACTCAATAACTGCACAATCGAGAGTCTCCCATCTAGTCGTATGTGCGGAATTTGCAAAGAGGAACACAGGAAAATGACAAAAGTGCGCGTCTCCCATCTAGTTGTATGTGCGGAATTTGCAAAGAGGAACACAGGAAAATGACAAAAGCTACACATTTATTTTCTCATTTTTAATACAGATAGATAGTTGGAAGAAAACCTACCACAAATTCATAAAATCATAGGTTCACCAAAGGGTGTAATAACTAATAAGAAGGTACAGCAAGACAAAACGGGAATGAACAAACCAAAGCTACTTCCTACTGCATGCAGCTGGCTGCTGAAGTAACGTTCATCAACAATAATCATCAATATTCAATCATTGCCTGATAGCAGCAAGCAGCTTCCTCCCAATCTTGTTGTTGGTGAACGCATGACCGATGCCAGGGCTGTGGCCGGTAGGGGTAGGACGAACATCTGACGCTCCAGGATCGCCACCTTCTCTGGGAGTGATTGTGCCCTCCATCATCCCTGCTTTTGTGGTGGAAGCAGTGGCAGCGGACGACTGCACTGCTAGCAAGTGTCTTCTAGGATTACTTACCTGTATCATAGTAGGAGTGGCGCAATGAGCTGACGTGATTTGACAGGCTAAAACTAGGATTACTACCATTAGAGCCACTTTGCTGACACTGTTATATGGCTTTTTGATGGCCATTGCTAGCTCGAAGGATAAGAAGAAAGTGATGTGATGAAACTAGCTAGCTACTGAAGAATCAGTAAAAGAACTATTGAGATGGTTTTACGTCAAGTTAGCTTGCCTCTCTAGCTTGGTCGATGGCTACAACCACCTAAGCTACGAGCTATTTATAGGAAACTGAACGAAGGCAATGCAAGCATCGACGAGCTTGTACATTATTAAAGTTGCATTACAGTCTGTCTTGCACATGGACGGAGCATAAAAAATTGATCCAACATTTTGTAGTACTGCATTTTGTAGTCCTGTAATGTAAAAAGTCCGCGACACAACGAGAAGGGGCTTGGCTCGCAACTACGGACCAGCGAAACATCACTTTTCTCGCCTCTGCCCCCGCATCGCCCCCCACGCGGGCGACCTGGGAGGCCCCAAACCCTAGCCGCCTCCCTCACCTCTCCTTCCCCTTCCCCGCCCGGCGCCGCCCCGAGCAGCAGCCGCCAGCAGGGTCGCGCGCGGCTTGCCGGGGGGCGGCGGCGGGGGCCTCTTCTCGTGTTCAGAGGCGTGGTGGCGCGGGTGGCGGCGGTCCGGTGGGGTGCGGCCGAGCTTGAGCTGCGTGGGGCTCGGCGAGGCCACCCCCTGCGGGCTGTGGCGGCGCCGGCCGTGCCTGGCGGACGCTGTCGGCGGCGGTGGATCTCCTCTCTTCCTCCGCCCTCCCCTTCCTCCTTCCTCGCCGGGCGGCGAGGGTGCCGGCTTGGGCCGCCCCGGCGCCCCCATTCCGAGGTCCGGTGGCCGGATCCGGGCCCCAACGGTTGGATCCGGCTCGCCTGGCCGGGAGGTGTCGCAGCCAAAGGCGGCGGCGGCCGAGGCTCGTGTAGGCGGGGGGCGGCGGCAGGACTCTCTCCTTCTCCTCCTCCGCCGCCTCCCCTCCCTCACGGTTTGGCGAGTTGCGCGCAGCTAGCCGAGGCCGCCGCGATGGTGGCTGGCTGCGCCGGGCCGGGCTACCCCGGGGCCAGCTTTTGGGCAGGCCGTGCCAGCCTCGGCGTGGCGGCCTGGGTACGGCGGCCGAGGACGGAGGTGGTGGTGTCGCCTAGGGCACCGTGTTCATGCCCAGATCTGGCGCGCCCAGGCAGGGGGCGGCGCCCGCAACGGTGGGGCATGCGCCTCGTGGTCGTTGGTACATCGGCAGCGACGGCAGCAGGTGTCGCGCTTGCGACGGTGGTCGGCGACGGCCTTGGCGTGCAGCGGGGTTCCGCGAGCGGTGGAGACAAGTCCGGCTCTACGAATCACCCAGCGAGGGGGGGTGGCGGTCGACGCAGCTGCGCGGCCGCCGCGGCAGCCGGCACGTCGCCGATGCCCCTTTGATGGGGTTTTGGGGGGCGGCGGGACAATGGCATGGGCGGTGCTGGCAGGTTGGGGTCCGGCTTCTTGGCCCGGTGTTCATGCTAGGGTGTTCCTTGGGCGAAAGCCTTGGCGACAGCGACGCCAGTGGGCGCTGCTTTTCCGGTTGGGGATGTCGTGTCTTCCCCTCTAGCATTGTCATCCAAGGGTGAAAACCCGGTCCGTTGTGGACGTGCAACGGTGGCGCCATCGGCGTTGCTCCCTTCCTGAAGGCGTTGCATTTGGATCGTTGTTGTGGCTTTGAGGTCTCCTTCGCCATTTGCGCTTCTCGGCGCCCGAAGGACGTGTGGAGGCGGAGCTTGCAACGTGAAGTCGGAGCTGCTACGTCAGGGATGTGGCTCGGCAACGATGACGCGCGGTGATCTCCTTTCATCGCGGTCTAGGGCTCTATGGAGGGTCTGCATCTGCTGGGGGCGAGGCGTGGGTTCATGACCGGAAGTCAGAGCTGCTCTTGTCTGAGCTTGGCAACGATGACCGGTTGCAACCTCATGTTTTGGACCCGTGGGTTGGTAGTTCGTGGGTGGCATGCCATCGGAAGTCGGAGCTGCTTGGAGTTTTGCTTCCATGCTCGGCAACGATGACCCTTGGCATTGTTTCGTGTTAGTGCTCTTCTGCGCCGCGTGGGGTGGTTAGACACTCAGGTGCTCCATGGGCATCTCGATTGTTTAACCTTCTTGTACATAAATTCTTTCGTCTTAATTGAGCAGCAGAGCTCCTGCCTTTGTTTAAAAAAAACAACGAGAAGAGGCTTCTATTTAATTTCCATTATTTACTATGCAAATGAAATACGGACATTGTATATGCATGGGCCATTCTGCTTCATTTTGGACCATATTACACAGTTATAGTACCTATACTGCTCCTCATATAGTGTTTTGTAGTATCTAAAGGTTTTTCAAATAGCTTGGTAGGAAAACAATACTGCCTCTAATGAATACCATCATTTTTTCTAAACTGCATGCTTTTAAACTTTTGAAACATTGAAAAATTAATTATTCTAGTGTGCATGGTTTTGTCATATGAAAATATATAATACTACTAGAACTCAACATCAAAATTATACATCTATCATCATTAATTGCAGTGTTGTTATCAGTCATTTTTTTTATACATTAAGGTAGATGAGTTTTCAAGATTGTCTTCATATATCTAATTTTTCAGTAAATAATTAACTGCTAGTACTAATAAAACATCAAAAAAACTCGATCCGCGGTGACTAGATAGCCACCGAGTATCTGTTTAAGAGGAGATCTTCTCACGCAAATCAAGAAAACCTCCAAACCTCTACACCACCTTTGCACAGTGGCACTGCAGTTCCATGTGATGAGCCAACCATAAACATGTGCTTTCGACATAGACGAGATGACATTTTCATGGTTAGAAATAGTGCAATTTAACCGTCAATCACAAGGATAAGTATTTGAGGTTCATGCGTATATAGGTTTGCTGATTTGACTCTAACCTAAACAAAATATATTGTCGGAGGCTCGGAGCCTGATGAGGACTCTCCATCAACGAGTGGAAAGTAGTGAGAACAACACAATGATCGTAAATAATGTTCACTCCATTATTGCCCTTCTCATTGCATATGCATGGCTGTTTACAGCACATGGATATATAGTCACAGAAGGGGTAGAATGACACGAAAACGACTGTAATTGCTATAAATAATTAGTCATAGAATGCCTAACCTTTTGTAGGGCATTATTCTCGTAGATCATTGTTTCACAACACCGTATTGCCGTTGGCTCCAGTTAACCGGCTGGAATGAGCAAGCAGCGGGTACCTTTGGAGCTAGGCCTTGCCAACAAAAATACTTCGCAAAGATACACAGGAAAGGTCAATCGGAAACCTAAAACCAAATGCTCATGTATCAGTGCAGGACAATATGTTACATGTTGATGCAGAGTCAAGTACTGCACGTACAGAGATGCTTGACCAATTTGACCATCCTATATACTGTACCTTACTGAACTGATTAATCAGATATCATTGTACCACAAAGCAGAAAAAGGTTAATTGCTTATATTAGTTCTCTTGAATAATACTCCAAGCTTGATTCCCTACTTATAGGTCCTTTTAAATTGACGCCAAATGCAAGTTCGTAATTATATATTGTAATAACCTCGCCGCCAAAATTAAGCTAGAAGCCATCTAAAGCGAGCTGGACACAACAAAATACAAATATGGATGCATTTGACACTGTCTAGTGCAAGTTGAGAGAATAAGGTGCCTGCATGCATGAATATTCCATCTGGAAAATCGTGCCACAAGACCATGCATGCAGTCATGCACTCACATGCATGCATGCAATTCCAAAATTCAAGCACCAACATGTGCCATGGCATATTCTGCGTCTCCTGTTCTCTCTTTGTTGCTTACTGTTTGAGCGTATTAACCCTCACCGTTAGTGAGGTCAGTGACGACATAATGTTGCATCGAAGTGTAGGTATACTCGTCAGCCACGGTTGAATCAACATTATGTGATGATATAATAACTACTCACTCCATTAGAAATTATATAACATTTTAGTTTTTTTTCTATATAATAGATTGAAGATAATGTATCTCACTCTTAGAAAAAAATAATATATCTAGAAAAGTCAAAATGTCTTATAATTAGAGTAAAGAGAGTATATTTCTCAGTCAAACTAAACAGTCAAATACAGCTCATGGGCAATGACATCTCCGCCACAGAAGTACAGAACTAATCTAATTCAACCGGTCAAAGTACAGTCCTAAGGGTAAAAGAACTATAGTAGGTAGCATGACGACAAGAGCTTTTCACATGCATGTAAGGAATCAGCCGCCACACTAGCTTGTATACTAGTAGTAACAAATCTGACTGGCGCAGCCATTTGATCTGTATGTATATTCCCTTTGTAGGTGGATACATTCAGGTCCAACGACAGCATGCATCGAGCCACCATCTCTGCCATTTTGCCTTGCAGCCTTGTCTGCTCCAAATGATGGCCCAAAGTACAATTGAAGAGCCACTTTAGCCGCCATTACCTTTCTTAATTGAGCCCTAAACAAAAGTGTCACTTGGTGAACCGAAGGGCAAAACGAGACTGGAAGAGCTTTAGAAGCAATAGATCTGTCATATATAAAGATCCCACAAAATTATTGTCAGAAAAAGTACAACTTCCTGTCCTTGAAAACTATGGAAGAGAATCTCCAACTCCGAGATTCACCTTGAGCCTCCAACTTGGGAAGAGATATATTCCATGTGTGTCATAGCAAGATTCTTTTCACAATTGATGCATTGTTGAATATAAGAATTCTCCATGTACTATCTATACACATGATTTTAAAAATAGCCCAACGAACTTTTCTTTTCTTCCTAACCCTTTTGGCAAGGCAACATCGCAAGACCATCTTTGTTGATCGATTTTCAGAAAACTAAAAAAACAGCAAGACACACTTACTAGTGATGAGAACCTTAATTTGTATTTACATTTAGTAATATTGTATTGAATATTTTTGTTGAGGGGAGCCCATATTCATATGGACCAACTCTCCCTAGAAGAGGCCCAGTAGGGGTTGATGTAGTGGCTTGTGACACTAGTACATAAAAGATTTTACGTGGCGTTGGGTTTTCATTAACCGTGGCGTTTACAAATTCCAATTGCCATCATTAATGCTGTGATTAACCGTGGCGATCGTTTTTCATTAACCGTGATGGTCCCAACTAACCGTCTCACAAAATCGATATACGAAGCTGGTTAAAAAACAACCGCCACCTGAAAATCTATTTATGGTGGCGGGCATTAAAAGCGGCCCGCCACCGACAATGCCTCTATTTTCCATGGCGGTTATTTTACAAAGGCCCGCCACGGTTAATAAGGCCCAAAGCCCAGTTGGCCCATCAACTTAGCCACGTATTTAACCCGCACTTAGGGTTTTCCACTCCCCATCGCAGCAGCCATCCACTCTCCAGTCCACCGGCACAGCCCACCTATTCTGGCGTGGCGGGCCCCTCCTTCACCTGCGCGGAGCACGGCGATGCCTCTCCTCCTCCACCACGGCATGCAGGATCTGGGAATGCAGCCCAAAGGGCGGCGCGGCAGGCCCTTCTCCGGTGTGGAGCGCGGCGACGCCCCTCCTCCACCGCTTCACGTGGGATTCGGTGAGGCGGGCCCAGAGGGCATGCAGCGGGTCCACCTCGACACCCCTCCTCCACCGTGGTGCACAGATCCGGTGGGGCCGGCCTAGAGGGCGGCGTGGCCTCGCTGGGGGCATTGCAGGCCCTCCTCCACCATGGCACGCGAGATCCGGTGGGGCGAGCCCAGAGGACGGCGCGGCCTCGTGCAGGCGCGGCCTCTCAGCGCGATGGGGCAAGCGGCGCGGCCTCAAGCTCCTCTGACAGTAGCGGATCTGGTGAGAAAGGGCTCGTGGGTGGCAGATCATGCGGGGACGAGCTCGTGGTGGATCTGGCGAGCACGGCTCACCGGTGGCAAATCCGGTGGGGAGTAGCGAGCGGCGGTTAGGGTCGACAGCAGCTCCGGCAAGGTGGCAACGGAGCCTACGGGGTAGCGGCGACGGTGGTGGCCCAGATCCAGGCCCATTCTAGGGTAGCGGCCTTTTTATGCTTTTTACTTCGATTTATCATGGCAGTTGTTTCAACCACCACGGTAGGTCCAGATTTACCATGACCTTTGTTCTGTGGCGTTTGAAAATTGTCATAGTTAATGCTTTTTAATCGCCACCAAAAAGAATAGTCTAGTAGTGTGAATTCTTCCCTCACTATAAGGAACCGCTTCTAAATTAATATTGCCTATATAATGCTATGAGCATGGGGGCATGGGGCTCCCCCTCTCTCTCTCGCTCATATAAAAACCCTAATGTGTTTCCTTTTATTTTTGCCAAACTCTTTCCCTTCTTGCTTGGTTGGAGCTCCATTGCAGGACTATCTCTGACTGGCCCTCGCCGGGAGAAGGTTCGCGACCATCCTTCGTCAAGGACCTTCTCCGGCAGACCCTCGACCTTCGCTGGTGAAACCTCACCGAGAGAAAGGTCACCGACCGACCTTTGATGGAGACCTTCTTCGGCCGACCCTTGTCGGGGACCTTCACCGGCCAAACCTTGACCTTCTCTAGTGAACCCTTGCCAGGAGAAGGTCCTCAGCCAACCTTCATTCACCGGGAGAAGGCCCTGGCCAACCTTCGTTGGAGACATTCTACATCCGACCTTTTTCTACCTTCTTCAAGGAGCCTTCACCACTTGACTCTATTCAGGACCCTTGTCCCAATAATTTTCTCCACTAAATGATCCGATAAGAAAACAAGATTTAGATTTTGTCAAGCAATGCAACTTTGGTATTTAGGACATGTCTCCATCTGAGATTATTGAAAATTATGATATCAAATATGAGAACTTAAAAAAATATTTCAAACTCTAAAAATCATGATATCAAATATGAGAACTTAAAAAAATATTTCAAACTCTAAACATCTTCGAATAAAAAATTTGTCAAATACAAAGTTGTAGATCAGGTCGACCATTGTAACTTTTCATATTGACTTTGCCAACAATCAAGGTGTCACACGTCAGATGAAGACGGTGATAATTGGTGAGCCTGATGTGCCTACTGCAGGCCAGAAGAGGACGGCAAGCGGCGGGCGCCTCACGGCATGCCCTAGGGGCGACAGGCGCCGCCGCCGCACCCTTGGCCGCGGGTGAAGGGGGGGCCACGGGCCCCACCTCGCGGCCTGCTCTCCAATCTCCGAGTTACCTTTTATTAATTATTATTTATAGAATTCACATTAGAAAAACTGGAAAGTCCATGTTCGATAAGGACTTTCCCCTTAGAGTCTACTCGGGACTATAAATAATAGGAGGATTGTAATCAGTTGGAGCAAGAAAGTAATTAGGGTAATTTCCGTTATTTCCAATCTCCTCAAGCGCCGCGCCCAACTCTCTCCCTCCCCACCACCAGCGACGCCGCCCCCTCCTGCGTGCGCCGCCGCCGCCACCAGCAGGGGCAGCGCCGCCGCCCTTAGGCCAGCATCACCCTCCCTCCTCCTCTCGTCCAATACACTAGCCTAGATCCACCCTCCCGCTGCGTGTGTTACACAAGGTCATGTCGAAATAATAAAATTTCAATTTCAAAATCTAAAAAATTGAAATACACATTTTGGGGGTCTAAACTATTTCAAATAATAAAAAACTTATCAACTATGCATTTGTAGATCACACTAAAAACTACAAATTTGGTCAAGACCATATCAACAGCTTAGATTGTTCTTAAATTCTAAATTTTGAATTTCAAAATTTGAGAACTTCAATTGAAATGTTGATACTCAGTGCTTGCAGGCCACAAGTCGGACTGTAGCCTAACTCCTGCGATTTGGACTTGAATTTGAGTGGAAGAAGATCCCTAAGCTTGAGCAAGGTATTCCCATTATTACATGTTTATTAGTCACATTTGGTAGTTTAGAAGATGAACTCTCACACCAAGGTTAAGTAATGATTTGGGAATTGGTAGCAATCAGAGTATAATTAGCTGAATCATAACTTAGTTATGGTTGTACTAAGGTTCTTCCTATTGCATAATCCTTACGTGTTTAGATTGGTGTAACATGTGTACTGTTAGTAGAGTATTCTAGTTGGCATCATTTAATTGTTTGTACTTGTCAAAGTTAAGCTATGATATACTATGCTAAATTTTTGTAGATGGATCTTTTAGCGTGTTTGTGTCATGAAGGAATGGTAAAAGAAAATGTGGAGTTTGTGGATATGAGGCAAGAGGTGGATTTTTTTTGATAGGACGCCTAGTTTTAGTGAGCTTGTTTGTTGTGAAAAGGAGAAGTTTGATAGTGAATACGATGATAGGATATGCACATTATATGTTAATGAACTTGTCTACCAATGGGCATTGAGGCACTATGAAGAGGTTTGGAAGACAATAATATGACCATAGGAAAAGTCATGTAGAAAATTCTTAACATTCAAGTTAGTGATTATTAGAGACAAGTGACATAGGAAGTATGATCCCATGGAGAACCTAACTCAAGAGTCTAACATATTGGAGGATCCCAGTGAATCTCAATTGGTGTTGTTGCCTCCATTGGCCTCTTAGGAGTTTAGGGGGAGACCAACGGTTTTATGCTAATGTTGTTGTCAATAATGACCTTGATGCCAAGACATTTGAGGAAAAGGAGGAGGAGGAGGAGAGCAACAAGGATGATAATGATATTTCTCTTGGTTTGGATGGCGAAGAAGAAGAATAACAAATAGTAGTGGAAGAAGATATGGATGGAGATATGAGGAGTTTAATTGAAATCCATGGGTTTGGAGGAGATAATGATATATAGAGCTAGAATCATTGTATAAGTACATGATCAAGGAGTTGAGGCAGCTCAATAATGTTGATGTTCCTAGTGTACTAATTATATGGATATTAGCATGACCGACAAGGCCATATGTGATACTCAGTGAGGAAGTGGTTCATGATGATTAGAATGAACCCATTTAAGAAGGGAATGCTATTTGCTTGAGACACTTGAGGACCTACAATACGTTTTATGGACTATGCGATGAGGCATCATAGTTACACAACTAGACGCTTGAAATTAGGTACATGGCGATTTTCATGCAAGAATGTCTTGGAAACTATGAGCACAACAAAAGAAAAACAATGGTAAGTGGATCTCTAATGCCAGACAGCCTCACATTTGTGAATCATCTAAGCCCAAGAGAATTCGCAATGTGTTACACCACCTATATATGGCATGGTGGGCATTTTTTATGTGGATAATATTGACACATCCATGTACTCTTTAACTTAGTCCATATTGGGATATAGAAGGTATTGGCATGGCATGCGAAGCAACAAGGTATTGGCATGGCATGCGAAGCGACATGCATTAGACATGCTTCAGGGTGACGAGGCATACAACAGCTTCCCAAGGATCTTGTATGCCATGGCCTTTTCTAACTCCGGGATAAAATGGTTTGCATACTCTGATGGGAAAATATTGCTATATGAGTATATGACATGGGTGTGTACAAATTTGTGCTGCAACATGTGTTCTGGTGCTTTCCTCAGATGGCCACGGCATTCAAGCATTGTCATCTGGTTATAGTTTTGGATACAATGTTCCTGGCTGGCAAGTATAAGGGTTTATTGATGGTTGTGGTTGCAGTGGTGGACTCAGAAGATCAGCTTGTGCCACTAGAATTTGATTTGGCATTGGGAGAGAACGATTCTAGCTGGTCATGGTTCATGGATTACCCTTGATATGGTGAAGTTGTGGCTAAAATCTCATACCAATCGAACTTGATTTAATCAGCTTTTGAGAGCTGGAGTTGAACACTGCTATTTTTCTCTCTGAGAGGGCAGTCATCTGGTGACTGTTTGGTTTAAAGAATTAGTCGATTTTAGATAAGATGACGTTCAATTTAGTAAAAATAAATATGTTCCTTGTACTAGTACTAATAATTATTAGTTTGTAAGGTACGAGATGATGTTGAATCAACTTATTTCGTTCCACAAAGCAAATTAAAAAAAAAAGTAACATGATGGACGACCTCATTCTACAAAGCAAACACCCAATTTACCTTATATAATAATAGCAGTTGCCTCAGATTTTTGGTAAGCAAGCAGCAGACCAGCATGGTCTGTGACAACTACATCGGGTTGGCTGCTGTCTTGCTGCAGGTGTTGATCAGCTCATGCAGTTTTTGCCTTGCTGCTCTGTTCTTAGGTTCTCTGCAAGTAGTTGACAACCTCATTGCAGTGGGAGCAGAAAGAATTGGTGTGTTTCATTGCCGTTTGTTTTGGCCCAGGATTCTTTGTCTGTCTGAAATCGTTTTACAGTTCAGTTGTGTTGCTTATCATCTGTACAATTGTTTTTGAACTTAATTGAATCAATGCAGCCTACACAGGCAGCAGCAAGTGTGCTTTTGACTCTGATCTGCAGCAGTAGCACAGCAGCTTAGTGTTTCAGCTTAGTGTTTCATCAGTGAAGCCTGGCTTGTCTACCCCTAAATCCTAATCAGTCCACCCATTGTTTTTGTTCACAGATCGGCAGTAGCTTGATTGGTGTCTGTTCCATTCTTTTGCTCTGTTTTCTTCTCTGTTCCAGGACAACAACACCGGTAGCTGTTTGGCAGCGCAGTAATGCAGCTCAAGTCAGTTTTCCAAGGATTGGATTGTGAAGTTTGTTTCACAGTGGCAGCTTAGCACGGATTCAATTTCTAGGAAATATCATTTCCATGCATCGACGCAGTCTCCAAACAGTGTTTCTTTCTACGCGGATGGCAGGCAGTGGGACGAGGAGGTGTGTCGCCGACGAACGCAGGCATGATAAGCTCGTACGCTGCAGCAAAAACTCACCGTTCTTGACGTGACGTTTCAAGCGTCCAATACATCTCTCACACTGCGGTTGCTCTCGTATCTTTGGTTTTAGACTTTCAGTATTCAGTAGGGGCAACAGTGTCCTTTCCATGCTACAGTTTTGTTTCTATTGTTTAATTACTGCATGCATGGTGATGCGTTCAGGTGAACTTAATTCATGCTTTGTCGAGAAATTCCTAATTGTTTTTAGGGTTGATAAATCATTAGTTGATATGCGTGACATTGACAATTAGAAGAGAGATGTGTTAATTAGATTATAATTGGGATGTATGGCCAAGTTCTTCTGGGTCAAAGAGAATTTCAGTCAGCTTTCATTCATCCTCTGTAGTTTTAGTCACCATTTTCGGTCATTTCCTTTTCCTGCCTTGAGATGACTTGCCCAATACTTCATATAAGAACAGGCAATGCAAAACAACACTGGATATTTTCATAAGTTCCTTATCAAAATAAAATAGGCACTGTGTTATGAGTCTTCCAACTAGCCGTGCATATCACTGATATCACCAAAATAAACACATCTTTACGCTGACGCAAGATCTTGGCAACTCATTGCCAATACTGATTCATAATACATATTTAAAATGTATGCCAGAAGCACCACAACAAACTTACAAACTTGCAACAACAGACTAAACCACTCAAGGTCGTCGAGCAACAACACATTTAAAAAAGAAGTGAGTATTAATTGTTTCACTTTGTTTGCAGAAGTAGTTGGAACACTGCCATTTTCTTTATTTCCATTATAATCAGATCCAATCAAGAAAGTAATTGGGGTAATTTTCTTTATTTCCAATCTCCCGCGCTCTCTCCTTCCTCCTCCCTCTCCCTGCGCCGCCCCCCCCCCCCCCCCCCCCCCGCCGCCCTGCAGCGCCGCCGTGCCGCCCCACAAGGGCGTCGCCCTCCCCTCTCTCTCCTCCTCCTCCTCCTCCAATCCAACGGCCCAATCCACCCTCCCCGCTGCGTGTGTTACCGTTGTATTTCACAAATTAAATCAAATTAGCGTGTATACATACATAGTCATGTGCATGCGCGTAAGATTTCTCAGATAGCTAGTTCTGCAACAGTGTGCAAGTGGACTGTATACATTGTATTCTTTTTGAAAGGGTACACTGTGTATTTGGACTGTACATGCACTTTTTGAAAGGGTACATGCACTGTCAAGGATTCTCAAAAAAAAAGTAGTCAAGGAGTACTTGTCGTTGTGCCCCTCCCCATTGGCCCGGAACTGATTAATAATTATAGGACGGACTAAGTTGAAGCATCAATTTATATACTACGATCTTCCCTGACAGAAACATATAACCAACTTAAAGCGAAGTATATATATTGTAAAATTATATTGGTCAAAAGATCTAAGGTGAACCAGATTGATCCATAGCTTTCTCTATAAAATATAAGCGAGTTAAATTTACAAATCACAGGCATATACAACTTGTAGAGCAATATATAACTTGTAGTTTTGCTTTTCATATATCAGAATACCGTAAGAAATGCTTTGATGGTTAGAAATTTCTAAGAAACAATATTGTTCCATGTGTTGAGGAAAGAACAACTTGAGCCTCAACTAAAATGTAATGAAAGATACCTCGAAATATATGTGTGTGTGATGCCATATTTACGTGATCATGCATATTAGGACAATAAAAATACTTTGAGGCGTGCAATAGATATATCTCGCGACCGTACCTATCAGGCATATATCGAGCTGTTTGGTTCTACCGTGGATAACAGTAACGAAAATGATTTAAGGCTGTGAACGTCACCGGCCGGAGGTACGATTAAACTAATTTTCTTTAGGTCTGTGTTACTGACTTACTGTGGATGTTATCAAACTGTCCTTATGATCCGGATTTATGTGATGAGTGATTGATTAACAAGCTAGCGCTTCGGTTGAGTGTTGGACTAACCGCGGCGTGAGCTACGTGTGCGGCATATCTCTTAGCTTGTGTTTTGCAGGTGTCGAGCTTGGAGGCGGTGATTAACGGTGTGGTGAAGGTCAAGTAGAGACGTGCCGTGCCGAATAGACCGAGAGCGGTGAAAGGGTGGACGCGAGGCTTAGATCGAGGGACCCAGACGCCAGGCAGGAACACGGTGGCCGGCACTTGGGACATCGACAAGTGTAAGGACATGGACCGGTTTGTTGGTTTGGATCTCAAAACCAACGGAGGACGGTTTGTTGGTTTGGGCCTCAAAAGCAACGGAGGCGGGTTTGTTGGTTTGGGCGATAAAACCAACGGAGATGGGTTTGGTGGTTTGAGCCTCAAAATCTGGTGGGTTTCTAGGTTTACGCCTCAAAACCCTGGCGGAGGTCCCGAGGCGAGGACGGACAACACGTGGTGCCATTGGGGAATTCGCGTCGAGACGAAGCTACTGGTGAGAAGGCGCAGTGGTCGTCGGATCAAAGACTTCATCGAGTTGAACTATAATGTCTTAGAAGATGGTCCAACTTAGGCGTGCAACATGCCTTGGAAGAGAAGAGTCGTTTCTTGTTTGAGAATAATGCAGCTATGCAAGGCCTGATAGCCGATGATAGGTGGCCAAGGCTTGCATGTGTGCATTAGCAAAGCCAGGTGGAGTAGGCAGCATATTTATGTTTTATGAAAATTGTGATGGCTATGTGGCGCCACCTGCTCCTTCATATCTCTCTTCTTTTCTTCTCTTTTTCTTCAGATATATATTTTTCTACACATTTTTTTCACTCCCTCTTTTTTTTCAACTCTATTTTTTTATACATATAGAAGGATAAGGCTAACATCATCATTATCATTATTATTTTTCAAGATGACCTTTGGTGTATGAAACTTATAGTAAGATTCTCATCATCCTCCCCTATACTTGGACTTTATGTAAAAGTCAAGTGCGTAGAATCAGGGTCTCCTCTTGAGTATGCTCCATTGCCAATGAGCATCCAGGTGCATTGTTGATGTAGCTTCCATGTTCTCGAGCATCATATGCCTCTTTTGTTCTTCATAGTCCTTCCCTGAAATGGTTAGTGAAAAGAATACCCAACGGTGCATACTAACTAACTTGACAACATGTTTTTGCTTTTATTTGAAGAGTAACAAACTTTTTTATGAATAATCTGGGGTATCTCCAGCAGTCCTTTGTGTCACATATAAACTACGAGATTTACAATTTTTTATGATAAATATGAGTATCTATAACCATCTTCTTGAAAAATTTGTTAATAAGGCATAAAAGTGGTTATGATTCTCGTAGGAACATGCTAAGATATGCAAAGAAAACTCTAGAGACTCTAAAGTCAGCACGAACCATGAAAGGGTTTTGAAAGCAAAACTTTCATGCTGATTTGTAGAAACTTCCTTTCTAGTCTCTAGAGTTACTTTTGGAATGTCCATGGCACAAAAAAAGGTTTCTTCCTCAAAAAGGTTGATGGCCAGAAGGACATGCTTGGTTCGAGTAAGGGTGGTGATGGCCACTCGGTTCCACTTACCAAGTTAAGTGGAATGAATGAAGATATGAACGGTACCTCCTCGAACGGGTCATAATTGGGAAGTTGCTTTGCCATTGGAGTTTCTAAGTAAGTGGCAAAAGCAATTCTTCCCAGTTTCTTTATGAAGGCTCCCATGGAAAGATTTTTTATGGGCAGCCTATGATAACATCAAATTCGGGGATAGCATAGATATGAAAATCTAAGAAAACCTTAGTTTTGTAAATATGAGGTACTACCATAATCCTTAATTTGACAAAAAAAAAACTCTAAAAGATGAATTACTCTT
Source organism: Chrysopogon serrulatus (assembly GCA_015844335.1). Classification (NCBI taxonomy): domain Eukaryota; kingdom Viridiplantae; phylum Streptophyta; class Magnoliopsida; order Poales; family Poaceae; genus Chrysopogon; species Chrysopogon serrulatus. The sequence goes on along the minus strand of JADLZL010001931.1, from coordinate 91,436 downwards.
TCCTTCGGAGTTCATGGTTCGCGTGAGGGCTCACAGTCGAATCTAAAGATGGTCTAAGTAAGAATTCGACTGATGAAAGCTCCTCCACACTCGACATAGCTTTTGCCCGAAGGAATTTTGGTTCTTATGGTGGAAAAGTGAGTTTTTCTATAACGTTTTCAAGGTATTCTACTTATTCCGTCATAAGTCTTTGTGCAAAACGACCTCCAGTTCTCGGTTGGAGGAAGAGAGTGGGAGGGAGTGAGGAGGGGCAACGCTGGGGCAAAACCGCGGCGGGCGACGTGAGACGCACGGAGGTGGAGGCGGCCGCCGCTCTGCTGAGTGGGAGAAGGAGAGAGTGAAATGGCTGATGGAAAACCCTAAGTCCTCATATATATATGATGATGATGGTTATTAGGCCTCATTTTGGTTCGGTTGGGCCTCAATCTATACAGCAGCGGACCTTATAATGTGTCTGCCACAGTAAATAAGAAAGGTCCGCTGCAATAAATTGTAGGATTTACCGCAGCGGGCAAAAAAAAAAAGTTTCGCCATGGAGACCAAAAGCGTGACGCAGCAGAAAATCGATTCTGTAGTAGTGTATAATTGCTTTCAGTGTCTTGGTGAAAATGCAAAATAAAAAAAGGGGTTGGGGGAAGAAAAAGATAGATACATTGTTGCATCTCATCTGGATGAAGCAAGGGCAATTCTTGTGGCATATGCTGTTTCTTGTTTGGCACATAAATTATTCAAATATCCACATGGCAACTGATGACTGCCATGATGTAGAAGGAAATGCACTCTGGAGTGCTAGAGGCGACCGCAGTCAAAGTCGGCATGCCTAAACGTCCGATTGCCTAGGAGTGCCAGAACAACCATGCAGGCAAGCTTCGTCACCCGCCACGACTTGGGAAACAGCAGCGTCCCCATGACAAAGCTCTCCAGAGACAGCAACGCCACCCTCAGCCTCCTCTCTCGGACGTACGCCTGAATCGCGACACTGTAGTCGTCGCCGGCAGCTCGTGACAGCGACCGGGCGAGCACGACGGCATCCTCGAGCGTCGACGCGCCGCCCTGGCCGATGAACGGGCCCAAGACGTGCATCGCATCCCCGGCGACCGTCACGGCGCCCTTGTGGAAGGTGCCGAACGCGACCTGCCATGGAGGCCGGTACCAGGTGCTGTTCACGACGTTCAGGGACTCCGGTTCGGAGTTCCACACCAACTCGATGATCTCAGAAGGGCAATCCGGAGCTCGTAACTTCTTTAGCATGGAATCCTTGGTGGCCCTCGCATCTTTAGTGATTTCTGGATGACATCATAAGCAATTAGATTCAGCTAGTAGTTTGTCTTGTACTAGTTCCATAAATCATAAACATATATACCTGTTGGAGGAAAAGGCATGGTTAGGAAGAAATGAGCTAGATTGTGATTTACAGGCAATATGCCGACAAAGAACCCCTGTCCGATTAATTTCAGAAACTCGGTCCCAAATGGATGCTCATGCGAATACTTAGTGAAACCACGAAGAACCGTGCCAGACTTTGTTTTAGGCGCAGACAGTCCTACGTACAGCTATCACCGAGTTCCAACCATCACAACCAATCACAACCTGCACGTCGAGATCGATCAAGTCTCAGGCAGATAAACTAAATAAATAAAAAGAGTGCTATCTTTGTAAATATTGCACTCTTGAATTCGATAATATATACCTTGGCCCTGATAGTGCTACCATCGACTGTAGTAAGAATCGCTCCATGGGTACCAGGATCTTGGTGGATCGCAACGACGTGGCGGCCGAAGCGGATTGCTCCTGAAGGTATGTTCTTGGCCATTGTCTCGATGAGATCCTTTCTTTTCAAGCATCGGAATTCCGTCCTAGCCAAATCATGATTGGCCAACTGAATTCGTGCCTTTGTGCCATAGGAATATAACTACGAGAATTTTGGCTATATACAAATGATTGTTTATTTTTAATACATTTTTATATCAAAATTGCAAAATATACCCTAGTAGATATGCTAAACTAAAAAATGGCCTTTTTTTACTGTGGTTGGTGGGTACTCCCAAGTACTTTTAATACCTAAAGTCTCTGTTTATTTCTCACCATTCGGATATGTATAGATACTTTTCAATTAATTTTGTTTACTTAAGGGTAATAAGGTATTTGTTCATGTCGAAACCCTCTTTGACCCTACTACTATAGTATTCTTTTCCGAGACATACGTTTTGGATTTTGGAGGCGAGCACGGTAACTCCTCTCTACCACTACACAACATTTATGTTTAATTATATATAATATGCAACATTTTTATACCAATATTTTATAATCTTATATTGGATATTTTGGCTACTAAATGAACTTAAATAAAAACACTTTTAGCTACAAAGTTTCAAATTTGGTCAGGTACTAGAACGTTGGTATGGGACGTACGTATCTCTGTTAGAGAGATAGTTTGAAAACTTCAATAAATTGAGTCTCAAACATGTGAATTTCAAACACAAATTTGAGACTCTAATAAAAACTTGTCAATATCAAACATGTAGGCCGGCCACTAGAACTTTGATATTAACCATGTGAACATTTGATATCGTTCAGGAATTCTAAATTTTAAATTTCAAAATCTATAACCTTCGAGCACATATTTAGAATTCTAAACATCTTCACATTAAAAACTTTCCAACTACAAAGTCATAGATTCTACTGAGAACTATAACTTTTGTATAGAGTGTGTGTGTAAACATAAGTATCGATTGATCATTTTAAATTTTAAATTTTGAACAGTTTCATAAAAAACTTTTCAACTAGAAAGTTATAGACCTCATCTAGAGCTATAATTTTAATATAAAGTTTGTCTTCATCCTAGGTCACTTGAAAAGTTATGAGTTATTTTTTATTACAATCATTAACCGATGCGAACATCTTAAGACGGCCGCCTCCGTAAATCATTTTATGGAGATGGATGCTTATAACGAAGACCTCCGAAAATAATCAATTAACTAAGAGTCTTTAGTTGTTGTCGATGCAGGACCCATGAGGTTCCTTATCGGTATTACTATGATAAATGGGCTCAGGCCTGGCCCACAACCAGACATGAAAAGCATGACAACGGACAAGGTAGACCAAATGTAAGGCAGGCCAACCTAGCTAGTCAGATTTAGAATAAATAGAAGCCTACGTAATAGAACTCCTACTTTGAATCTGACTAGGACTGTAAACCACACCTTAGCCTCCTCTCCCTATATAAAGAGAGGCTAAGGGCACTTTTTGTAACACACTCACAATTATAAATCTAGCGTAAAGGCTATTACTCGGTTACCATGGCCGCGCCCGAACCGCTAAAAATCGACTGTCACTTATGTTACCGCCGAGTTCCTGAGTTCGTTGAGGCCCGAACAATCGTTCCATGTACTCCCGTGACGAGCTATCAGTGACAGAACATCAACGGTTGTTCGCTTCCATTAAGCATCAACCGTGGCTGGTGTTCGGGCTCGTCCGTGATTTTTAATAGAAAAATTCCTTGTACGAATGAAGAACACTGTAAATTACTAGTTAATTACTTTTTGCGCAATGAAGATTGCCAAGGCAAGCTTTGGCGCGACCAAAAAAGGTTATTTACTAAAAATTTAGTTTCAGACATACTATTATTAAAATGTTAATTTTTTGGACTAAAACATATCAAGAGTTCCTTAGCAAGCATGCACTCTAAGTTATAATTGTACATTAAATATGTGCAACTATAATTTTCAGCTGCACTTTGCTAAGGAACTCTAGATTTCACTTGTGTACCTATGCTTTGAAATTATATGACAAAGTACTCAACTAAAATACCATGAATTTTTATCTGATTTTTATGATTTAGAAAATATCTACGGCTAAATTGTAGCTCAAAATGTCATTATGTGAATAATTTTAATTTGAAAACTTCAAAACATATTATTCCAAATATACATAAAATGGAGATCTCTAAGTTCTTCATCTCATACCGATAAAAAAAAAAAAATCAAATTTAGCAACACATCGTTCTTCCATAGATCGATATGTGCCGGTCGTTTCCGGGAGGAATGACTTCCCTTTTCGTTTTCCGTTCGAACAATTTCTATTAAAAATATTTTTTTTTAAATACCATTTTTCCGGTAGCCGAATTTTGGTGAAGTCGTTCCACCGGTGGACCATTTCTTAAAATAGTCCTACGGGAAGAAGACATGGTACTACCTTTTGACATTTAGCATATCCGTGGTATTTCTTTTGTCATTTCCAAATGAAAATGTATTAAAAAATTATATACTCTCTCATTGAAAATGTCCTTTTAGACTCTCTGTCATCTTGTTTGACTATTTGTTTTATTTAAAATTTTTATATAAATATTATTTTTTTTATCATTAGAGATACATTAATAATAATTTATTTATTTTATGATTTGTTAATTTTTTTTAAAATAAAATGAATGGTGATACCCAAAAATAAAAAAACGACACTTCAATGAGACGGATTGAGTACTTACTAGGCTGTTATAGGCATATCGGAAACGTTATACTAACCTGATTGGTCTAATATTGTCCCCTTGCTTCCACACGTCGTGATACCTGAAATGGCAGTGTTAAAGCAAGCAGTACAGAGTCCTAAAAAAAAGACAAGCATATCTGTTCGGCAGGACTTATTTGCAGCTGGCTGCGACTGTTTCATTAGTGTTCTGTGAGAGAGCTTTTGACTGTTGCTGCGGCCAATAAGCATTGATTGTTCTCGTGGACATTCCATTTTTCATGCCATCCGAAGCATAAAAAATGTATAGTTTCAGGAGAAGTTTCCACTTGCCAGGATCAACCAGAGCAGTTGACAGAAAACCTTGTGTGTAGTCGTTATACTAGCTTAATTAGGAGCAGGAGTATAAGCTAGTATTTGTAAGGGTACAAAAGCTTACGCAGTGATGATGATATTGGCAGTTTCCCTGAGCTCTGCAGCTACTCCAAGCTCCTCCAGAGCTCTCCATCCGTTGGCATGAATGGCAATTGCAGCTCCATCCGCTCGTAAGGTGTCAGATTTCTCCAGCACCAGACTAGCAATCCCTTTCCTATAAGTCATGTTCAGAGCTATTCATACAGTCATACTCAGGAAACTTCGGCATAGGTGAAGGTTGGACGTAGAAATAAGACATACTATCCATCCCTACATAGTTTTTCTTTCATGTGCCCGAGACTCGTCCTTCGAACTTGAAACTTTTATATATAATATAATATAGTAGGAGCTGAATACAAATACTACTCTTATATCTTCTAGCAGTGTGCTACTCTATAGGGGAAGGATAAATAAACGGTGATGTGATGTGGAGCAGAAGTGCACGCACCGGTGAAGAGCCAGAGCAGTGGCAAGGCCGCCGATGCCGCCGCCGACAATGACGATGCCATGGGCTTCCTCCTCCATGTCTGCTTCCTTGTTTACTCCCCGCTCACTCTGCTCACTCTCCCTCGCCCTCTCCCTCTATATATAGGCGTGTGTTAACCAAGCATGGAGGTCAATTATTTCCTCTTCACAGCGATGTTGCCCCGCGCGTGGCAGCTAGCTAGGCCCCAACAACTATTTATTTGGCTAGGTATTATGATGTGGATAGGAAAAAAGTAGAAGAGAGAGGAGTAAATAGCTAATATATTTCACATGGCTCAAGAATCTGAGAGAGATATGTGGATCCACTAATAATACATAAATATATAAAGTAGTCTTCGCTTTTGTCTATCACCTTCACGTAAGCTAGCTATATAGCTAGTACCATTTTATTGAATGCCCTAAGCGTAGCCACCTCTATACTTTATAAACGTGTATCACATGCTTTCTTCTCTGGCGCTGCATGTTCGATAAGGCTAGTTGAACCGAGCGAGCAGAGTCTGCCAATGTGAGGTGATTGGTTTTTATTTTGACTTGCTTGCTTCATATTGCATTAAAATTATCCGGCCAAAGCCTCATACATCACCGGTTTACGAACACATGCTGGAGTTACATGCCAAATCTCCAGACAACGTGAGCTAGTGACCTGTTTAGCTAAAACACAAGCTACCTTATTATAATGTCTATTGACAAAGTAAAAATAAACAAACTCCAAAAAATCCGCATGAGAACATAAATCTTTTTACATAAATCTCTTCAAGTATAGGGACAACTATTGATCGATGGTACTCCTTTTTCATCCACAGCTAGCTAGATCAAATCAAGACAATCAGTCTCTAGGTGCATTTGATGGTGTATTGGTGTCCAGCATTTAGTGTTATACAAGTATAGGGACAACTATTGATCGATGGTACTCCTTTTCCATCCACAGCTAGATCAAATCAAGACAATCAGTCTCTAGGTGCACTTGATGGTGTCCAGCATTTAGTGTCATACAGATGCCATCTCTGTAAGCCAAGGCTTCCATAATACTCCCTCCGTCCCAAAAAGAATAACGTTCTCGCTTCCTGAGAAACGACTACCGGCAATTTTTATAAATAATAAATGTCATCAATTAGTATCACAATTAGTATCATCGGAAAGATCTTTAGATCTAGTTTTTTAACAAATTTATTTGAAGATATAAATATTGCATGTATTTTCTGCAAATCGAGTCAAACTTGTGGCACGAATACCCAAAACGTCATCTTTTTTGGGACGGAGGGAGTACATGCGCTTTATAGACCCTATCATACCATGAAGGTCAATTTCCCTCTTCAAAGCGATGTTGCCCCGCACGTGGGCAGTTGTTTACTCCTCATCTCCCTCTCCCTTTTATACATGGGCGTGTGTTAGCCCATTTCACTCTTCAAAGCAATGCTGCCCTGCTCATGGGCAACTAGGCCACGTCGCATCAAAATCACTCATCGTGGCTATGTCGTCCAAAATTCGCTCATTTGGCCACCGGCGATCCACTTCGCTCGTAAAATGCCATATCAAGGTACAACAACTATAAATTTCCACCAAGTCACAATAACATATTTAGAGTCCCATGAGTACAAAGTAAAGAGTCCATGGTTCTTAGGCTGGTATAGTCCGAGGATTCCACTAAAACAAAAAAATCTTCAGAAAACATAGACATTTTAGTTGCAAAAGTATATTAGCAGAAATACATAATATTCCATTCAACAGGATACAACTTTCTTCAACAGAGATGTTGTTATTGTTGCCCTTGTCCAACTGGACCTTGGAATCAATCACAGTCTATATACTAAATGGAAGTATCTACTCCCTCCATTCATAAAAGAATGTAATTATGAGATCCATGCTGATCAAATTTGTTTAAATTTGGCCAAGTTTACACAGTAAATACTATTAGCATCTATATATCCAATTAAATTCATTTTAAAATATATTGTATAATAATCCAATGGTACTTGTTTTTATATAAAAAAAAATGTTAGTATTTATTTATATAAATTCAGTCAAAATTTAGGATGTTTAAATTCTCAAAAAAAAGAGAGAATTGTATTCTTGTTTTACTGAGGTCCACGTCATCAGTAGCGAGGTCCACGTCTTGCACTTGCCCCAAACAGCACAAACAAGGTCCACACGTCTTCCACTTGCCCCGGAACAGCACAAACAATCACTTTCACATGATTGAAAAAATCAGTTCCTCATGAATGAGCATGCAATAAATGTTTACTGTAGCATCTAAGGCTAATCATAAACTAATTAAGTTTAAAAAGATTTGTCTTAAGATTTTCAACTAAACTGTGCAATTAGTTTTTTTATTTCTTCTATGTTTAATACTTCATATATGCGCCACAAGATTACCTAAAAATTTTTGGAAATCTAAACATGGCCTGCACTTTACTGTATGCATCTGCGAGCCGTAAGAGCAAGCATTGATATATTCCTATAAGCTTTGCGAGAGTGACAACTCAACAATGCACCAGCTGCTGCTGCAACTGCCGGCACTGCCTCTTGCACGTTCAGCGAGGCCCGTAGTGGTGGTCGAGCTAGTGTGCCACGTGAGAAGCAAGGAGGAGTCGACTCCTACAGTATGTTTGGTGCTGTCCGAGCAGTGCAGGGAGCAGGCAAGCAGCCCAGGGGCGCAGGAAAGCAGCGCAGCTGCAGCTGGCGAGCAAGCCAAGATTTGGTGATGAAACAAAATACGTTGCGCTGGCTGGGAAGTCGTCGAGCATAAGAGAATGATTAATAATAAAGTCAAGTGTATGTTGGAGGAGCTCGCCACATCTCTCGACATGTGGCCAACGGGAGCATCGTCCACCCAGGCGGCACCCCCTCATCTGGAGACTGAGGCACCCGTGCTGGATACCAGTTCGCCGGCACCGGCTGCTCAGTCTCCGTTGTCGTCGGTGCAGAAACCGTCACAGCTCACACCTCCACGGGTGGAACATGCCGGTGGAGCAGATGACGCGACGCCCACGCCACGTGAAGCTACCCGGCGCCTCGCTCGGTTCACCGAGGAGGTGCTGATCATGCGAGAGCCGCCATTAATCGCCAGCCCGCCAAGACAGATGGTGGCAACCAGAAGGAACCCCCTACTAAAGCGGAGTAGATGGATCGCCGCTCAGCCCATGGCACACATTCTGGCATCCAAACGCGGCGAGGTGCTCCTCATGCAGAGGATGGGCTTCACACCGCCGGCAGCTCCAGTTTCTTCCACGTCGAAGCGAGCTTACGATGATTTCTTCGCTGGGAACATGACGTCAAGTGAAGTGGAGGCTCCGGATGCGCTATTTCCGGCGACCAATGCTATGACTAGCAGAAGACTCTTCTCAGATGACGATGCAGGGTCGTGCGGCGAGCTGCGGACCCGTCCCGCTGCGTAGTTTCTGAGCCGCCGCTAGTTCGGTCGTATACTTTTATGTAATATCGAAATTTGTTTCAGTCTGTGAGGGTGGTCCAGTCATAACTGTAAGACCCCCTCAGGCGCTATTTAGAAGCGCGTCGGATGTATGTTTAAACTCTTCTTCTTAATTACAATGATACGCAAACCTTTTGCGTATTCAAAAAAAAATAATAAAGTCAAGTGTTTAGCTATTAGAGTAAGTATAATAATATAGCCAGTATGTCGGCGGTAAGGATCCTTGCAGCCTTCTCTTAGCCCATCCATACAGTAGTTAGCTCTTTACTATTAATTGGTTTACTAATCTCTCTCACAATATTTCGGTTCTCGTATCGAAGCCGGCTGTAAGGTTAGAGCCCGCTTGTTTTCTCTTCCCTCTCCTCTCTCCTCCACCTCAGCATTTAGCCGGCTTACAGTCTGCTATAATACTTGCTTTTAGGATACTCACAACACAGACTCTGTCATAAAATCTAAGCTTATTTATTCCCTCAAAGACATTGTAGACTTGGAGTCTAAATAAGACTTGAAGTCTTGGTTTTTCTCTCTCTCTTTAATAAATATAATATCACACAGCAAGTATCATAAATAAGAGTGTGATAAATAGGCTTAGACTCTATATATAAGAGTCTGCACTGTAAGTGTCTTTAGCCAAGTAATAAGAATCATACAATAGTTATCTCTTATTTGTCTATAAAAAAGTTTTTTATTATTATGTAGTACCATGTCTTATTCTCTCTTTCCTACTTCTTCTCAAATATAATTTTATTTGGGCCCACAGATGCTTATGTTTTCGTGCCCAACTTAGTACTACAATAAGAGTCAAGCTCTCTTGTCTATCCTCTCCTTTCCTCTTCTCTCCTCTACATAGCTATAAACTCATTCCTATACCTGCTCTAAACTGATCAGGCCGTGTTCGCTGGTCTGCTGCCGGCTGCTTCGGCAGATTTCCTCTCTTAGGCCGGCACTGTCCAACCAGCGGAAGCAGCCGGCAGAAGCAGCCGGAGCAGACCAGCCCTGCACTTGCCTGCAGCAGCGTGCTGGACCATGTCCTTTGATTTTTCCCACCAAAGTGCATGCACCATGCTTCGCTAAACGCCATACGCTCTGATATGGCGATCTTTGTAGCCTTCCTTGTAGTACTCCCTCCGTCTAAAAAAAAATGTAATGCCAATTATACACACTTAAATTTTACTAGATTTATAATAAATATTGTTAGTATTTGTATCTCTAAATAAATTATTATAAATATAAAATGTTACAACTAATTTAATGATATTTATTTTGTATCATGAATGTTAGTATTTTTATTATAAAATTAGTCAAAGTTCAAATTATTTGACTTCTCAAAAAAGAGGATTGTATCCTTTTTGTGGAGGAGGGAGTACCGGTTTATGTAAGAATGAAAACTGTACAAAAATATCCCATACTGAACCACATTATTTTCTACATCTCATCTAATCAAATTCGTATTTTTGGATAAATTTGAACTCAGTTCGAAATTTGGAACAGCAAATTTGAAAATCAGAACGAAAATGGTCTAGACTTTTTTCTGACCATTTTTTCGTATATTGGCCGTGTTCGACATAATTCCGCTCAAATTAGTTCGTTTTTGAAATACTCGATCTTCGGTAAGTTCACGTTCGTTTTTGTGTCCGGCTTTACCGTTTTTGCTTTCGTTTTCGTAAAAGTAAAAAACAGTTCAGCGGTTTTCCGACCGTTCTCATCTTTTAAGTACATGTTACAACGGGCAGCGGGGCGGGGCAGTCGAGTGATTAGCATTTGAGTACAGATCTACTACGTTATGTTTGCCAAAAAAAAGATCTATGTTATTATGTTAGTCGCTGACGGATCCTTTCCTCAGAGTCACGTAACCCTAGCTAGCCACATGCCGCGCACCTGTTCCATATGTCTCCATCGATCGACGGCAGTCTCGTGCTGTTGTGGCCGACGTCGTCGATATCACGTCCCTAGCCTAGCTAGGGCCTAGGGGTGTGGTACTACAGTACTGGTAGCACAGTGGGCGGCGTACGTCGATGTTTTTGTATGTAGTCGGGGCGGGGTTGGTTAAATGAATGGTTGGGGGGAAAAAAGAACTTGGGCTGACTGGCTGCTGGCTTGGCACGCCGGGCATCCACTAGTCCTACCAGACACACATGCATGCGGTCGGATGCGGCATGGGGGAGGCGAGGCCAAACACACATCCCGGCCGGCGCCGGGCATCCACTAGTCCCACCAAACTCACATAGGCCGAGACTGAGGCCGGTTGTCCGGAATGGGGACGCAGCGGGTATGGTCGCTGGGACGTCCATGGGACGGCGATCCAAGATACACAGGAACGTCAAGACAAGGAGCAAGATATAGAATCAACATTGATGTAGTGGTGCTGGCCCAGCGGACTTCGACGGACGACAGCGACGGCCCGGCGGCGCAGCATCTGACGGCGGCGGCGGCGCGATGCAGGGGCGCTGGAATCGAGCGGCGCGGCGTCAGACGGCGGCGACGCTTCGACTGATGAGCAACTGAGCAAACAAACACGAATGAGCGAGGGCATCGAGCACAACTTGAGACCTAGCGTTAATGGGCCTCCAGCCCAAACTGAAAAAATGGCAACAAAATATTTCTAAAAATCAGGGGAAACGGCAAAAAGCTAGTATGTCAATTGGAATTGAGAAATGTATATTATGAAATAAAAGTTGCAGTATGTTAATTTTTGTGAACAGAGTGCCGATCACCATCCTCGTTCCATAGCTATGTTCCGGGTACATCGTCCAATTATCTAGGTATTATAATCCCCTTCTCATATCAAACGTTCCGAAGAGATATACTCCCCTACAAACCAAGAACTTAAAATTGTCGATCCTCATTCCACGTACCACGTTCCTTGTACCTCTGTACCGGGAGCTTTTGTGACTGTGGTCCCACCAAACACACATGCGTGAGCTCGTTCCCATCGCCCCGTCCAGCAGCAACTGCTGATTGGCAAGAAAAGGAAGGATGCGCGGCGCGGCCGGCACGAAGCACCAATAGCAACAACGGGAAGTGACTGAGCTATCCCAAGAAAATCATTGCCTGTGATTTTTTCTAACTTCGTGAATCTCAAATCTCGCCCAAAACGCTAGCTAGTTTTTTTCACCCCGAAACAAGAATAGCTCTCGATCTATGAGCTCGTGAGGAGTTGGACAAATTCCTTTGGTGGAAAGGATCAACTCACATCCTAGCTCAATTCAATTCAATCGTATTGACTCAAAAAAAAAATCAAAACTAGTTGTCTGAGCAAAATAGGAAAAGGAGAACACAAGTCAAAACCAAGAACACAAAACTCAAATCATAAGATCACGAAACAAGATTTTGAATCACAGAGGACAAGAGAAGGTTAGGGCCTCCAAGGATGAGGAGATTGACACACGCGATCTGGACCGTTTGATTTGAGTGAGTTATATATTATTGGTTCTGAGAGTCACACGGAGGCTGAGAAGATCAGCAAGGTTATCCAAAATGAGCAGAAGACCCAAAGCTTATCCAAATTGAGTCACCAAGTTTGGCGCTCAATTCATCAAGTTCATGTCCACCTCAGAATCTAGGAGTAGTCCCAGATAAAATCAACGGCCAAGACGTACGAGTTTTCAATAATCCACATATGCTTAGAATGATAATTTGATAAGCTAACCCAATGACTTTAGTTTGACATCAACATTCATCCAGAGTCAATAGGACCGTCAGAACAAGTCAACATCTAGAATATGTCAGGGTAGTATGACACCGTCATTTGGTCCATTGTGCCATGTTTTGTCTTAGAACCCAATTAGGGGGCACACCTAGGGGTGACATCCAAGGCCCTATAATTAGCAACCATCACGGTTTGAGTTTTGTAGTGTTGTTATTTTTTCTTGTGAAACAAACATTGTTCGTTGCAAATGTATCGCCAAGATAGTTTGCTGCGAACTAGGGCTCCTGATCTTGATCTCGTTTGCCTGTGGCGACTAGTCCTTTCCAATAAAGACTTGAACTTCTTATCAATATCATAGGGCTCCTGATCGTTTGTAGTGTTTGATTTGATGGTCGGATGTTTCTAATTAATGTGAGAATTTCTAGTATTTTTCTTTTTTCTAGCGCATCTAGTGAGGATTAACATGGAGCCTCCATTGGGGCCTCTAATTAATAATAGTAAGATTTCAAAGAAATATGAATTTTGCGGTTTTACAAAGACATAAACAAAATATTGAAGCATCAACACATGCCAGGGTATTGAATTTCACTGAATTATACGATGGGGATTTATATTGATTCGGTGTAGTATTTTCATCATAATCTTACAGAACATTTTCTAAGCTTTCTAACAAGTACAAGATCACCAAAACAGAATATGGCCTATATGATGCATGGTCAAATTACCGAGAAGTTAGTGTCTTGAGCAAAGGGCGATCTGGTGGATGACTCGTGCAGTTTCTAACCATCTGGATCCATTTTATTTTGGTAGGGATTTTTTTGATAATCTTGTAGATCACTTCACAAGTTTTCTAGCAAGTACAGTGTTATAAAACGGACTTTGGAGATAGGGTATACGTACAACCAGAATATTGAGAAGAGTATGTGCTAAAATAATACCTCCGTATGATTATGAGTATGATATTATGCTCAGTTGCTCACAGTTTTGAATCAACAGATGATCCGATCTCATGATATCTTGTAACTTGGCCACGGAGTTCATATGTACCACCATATGATCTGGTGCTACTGTTCATGGGTCAATGGATCATCTGGTAATGTCTAGTAATGGAGCACAGAGCTTTCATAACACCATACCATCATATGATCATTTAGCTAAGTGTTTTTGGGCTACCATATAATCTTGTGTTCACAAAATTATGTGACCTATGGCTAATGGGCACGCCTCCAACCAACTTTTTCAAGGGGTTGGAGACTAAAAAAGCTATAGACTTGCTACAGCTGAAGACACACTCTAACCTCATGTAAGAGGCATAGAAAGGTTAGTGATTAATGACATGTTTGGACACGTCACTAATGATTGTTTGAACGCGTCACTAATAAGATTTTTTGGCATAGTGAGGTTAGTGATTATATCAATGGCATAGTAAGAACAATTAGAATTTGTGCTTCTTTAGGCCTTATAATAACTCGAAAGCTTTAAGAGATTAGTTGGTTGCATCCTTATAAAATTAGTGAGCCAGAGCACTTGTGAGGTCCTTGTGACTTCTAGCAAAGGTTGTGATGACTTTCTGGTAGTGTTGATCCTCTAAGCTTGGTGTCGAGCGGCGGTGATTTGGTGAGTGGGGGACAAAGAAACCCTTCCGTGATGAAGAAACTCCATAGTGAAGAATGTGCCAAGATCGGAAGAGCAAGGCGACGGTGGTGATCCTTGGTGGCTTACAATAGTTGCCTTGGTGGCAAGCTCAACACCCATGACCAAGGGAAGGCTTACTGACTAGGAGCATATCTTGATGGAGGTCCAATGTAGAGACTTCTGTTTTGACAACCGATACTACCGTGAGACAAATAGTCCCACAGAGCAGTTTACCATCTCTTGCTCTTCACTTGCCGCAGTTATTGCTTGGTTTGTGCATGTTTCATGTGACCTTTACGTTTCTATATTGTGCTAGAACCAGTTTATGTTTTGTCTAGTGATAGTTTTATTTGAGCCATAGAATTAATTAAGGTTTCAATTAGACAACAAATCCACTTGTCTTAATCCGGAGCTGATGGCGGAGGTGCGACGCGCGAGCCTTGCCCTCCTCTCCTCGGAGAGCTGCCTAGCGATCCCAGCGAGCGCATCGGCGTTGCTTCCTTCCCCGGGCACCGGTTCGTACCTCCCGGTCTCCACATTGACCCTGGACACCCGCTGCGCCAGCATCCGCTCCCCGATCCCGACGAGCGTGCGCATGTTCTCCGGCGTCGCGGCGTCCACGGTGGCCGCGGCGCCACGGAGCGAGTTGTCCTGGATGCGCAGGTAGTCGCCGTCGCTGTGGAGCGACTGGAACAGCGCGGCGACGTGGATGTCCACGAGGTCCGAGCTGGCCGCCATGAAAATGTCGATGATGGGCGCCATGCCGTTGTTGCGGAGCCACCGGCAGATGCCCCACCGGGCGCACTGCCGCGCCGTGTAGAGGCCCTGCTCCGACGTCGACCCCGTCCCGATGGACAGCACCAGGTACTTGCGGCAGTCCGACGGCTTCACTGGGTACAGCTGCTGCGGCTTGTCCTTGCTGGCCAGCATCTTCTTGGTGATCTGCGTCATCGCAACCAAGGTCTACGCATACGCAAAGCAACAATTAGCATCCATCTTCTAGGCCATGGTATGGACTTTCCATTCGTTAATTACCGGATTGTTGGCGGCCACGCCGCCGTCGATGAGGTTGTATTCGCGTTCCTTGCCACTGGCGGCGTCCTTGGTCTGGAAGTAGTGCGCGGGGAGGTAGGTGGGCGCCGCGGACGTGCCGATGCACACGTCCGAGAGCAGCGTGTTCTTCAGAGGCATGCTCTTGGCCTGCAAGCAAATCATCAGCTCAGCAAGCATGTTAGCAGCCTTGTGCTTGATGCAACGCAAAGCTGAATTGTTCGCGAAAACAACGTGTACGTACGTCGTAGGTGGAGAAGATGATGGGCTGTAGCAGCCTGACGTCGAAGGCAGGGATGATGACGTTGGTGAGCGTGTCGCTCACCCTCATCTCGCCGAGCATGCTCCTGATCAGGTTGCGCAGGCACTTGCCGTTGTACCTTGGCTTCCTCAGCGCGGTCATCGCGGCCGAAAACCTGCTCCTACTCACATGCATCATGCCACAACATGATGATGATCTTTAGATATGCAGAGGATGATGGATCGATCAATCAATGCAAGAACAATGGTGGTCGGATCGGACTCACTTTTGAGGGAAGATGCGCGGGCAATTCTCCAAGTAGAAGTTGTTGATGTCCTTGGCAGCGTAGATAGGCCGCCCGTCCTTGCCGGGCGCGGTGATCATGGCGGTGATGAGCCCGCCGGTGCTCGTCCCGGCGATGTAGTCGAAGTAATCCGCGAGCCTCGCCTCCGGTCCGTCCAGCTCCTGCAGCCTGGCCTCGAGGAACGCAAGGATGGTTCCCGGGATGAGACCTCGGATGCCGCCGCCATCCACCGTCAGCACCGTCACCCTCTGCCCCAGCACGACGGGCTCGCCGACCACGCTCCCGGCCATCGCCTTCGTGCTGCAGACGTTGCATGGACGCCGCGAAGAGTAGCTCGCCATTGCCTCGATCAAGCACACCGGTTTGTTTGATTAATGAGCTACTCGTCGAGGCCACGAACGAAAGTTAGAGTAGATCCAACAAGATGATCGCCGAGTATTGCTTTCAACTAACGCGATTTTCAATCGATTGCGGGTGTGACTAGTGATGAGCTGAGGGCTTGTATATACACTGCGTTTTGCGTATGTGCTGCTCCATTTTTGGAGTCACACACAGGAATTGGCGCTTACTGTTGCATGCAACCACTACTAAAACGGGTGTTTCACTAGGGGTTGTCCACTTTTGATGATTCTTTTTTACTAAATAAGGAGATACGGAAAAATTCTTCGCAAGGGAAGACATTTGTGCAATGCATGTTATTTTGGAGCCGTCCATATATTATTTATGAAGAAACAAATCATGACGAGTCTAATCACAAGAAACCCTAAAGCGTGATTATACTGCGACCTGAAGATGTAGATGTGCCCCAACGGACGCAAGTCCTGTTCTTTCTTTCCCGCGGCTAACTAGTTCAGCAGCATGGTAACGTTGGTATCCGTTGCAAATTGAGGAAAAAAGTAATATTGGGACAAATCCTAAGTCAATTATGTCCCATATAAAACTAAAATAAAGCGATCTCAAGCATTTTAATGTGACAACTTAGATAAACAAGTACATCATAATTCATAAAAAAATATATTTTTATATATAACTAATAACTAACAAAAGAATCTCATCCCTTTTTCTTCTTATAAATCTGTATTTTGTAAACTTTACTTCCTACTAAAAGGAAACGAAGGAGCACCTACCACTTTATGCTAACAAAATTGGTGATGACACATTCATAAATGTCCATAGTCTTCAAGAATCATTATTAAGAGCAATCTATGTACAAGAAACAACAAATTAGTGAAACAAGTTCCAAGTATTAACTACAAAATTTTGAGAGGAAAAGAGAATATAGTATAGCATATATATCTCTAAATTGTTATAAGGCACTAATTAAAATACACTCTTTTTTCATGTCTTCAAATTATTTTAGGGATTTTTCATTTCTAATGTTTCTAAATACCTTCTTCAAAGCATATTATTAAGTCATTGAGCCATTCATCTTTTATTTTGTTAAATAAATATGTCTTTACAATGGACATAGCTGAAAATATCATCTCAAAATGAAGTTGTTGCCACTAGAACTATTAATTCAATGAGCTGATACAACAATGCATAGCATATGGTCATTTTGGTCTTAACCATATATAATTTCAACAATGTTGAAAGTTCTTTAAATCCTAGAAAATCTCATTACTTTTATCATGACCAACAAGTTCCTTAATAAGTTGCTTTTGCTACACAATATTTCACCAATTTTGAAATCTTCATTCTGTGTGTCTTTAGTTGATTTACTATATCATTGTTGGGTGTAAGATAACTAACACAAACATTAGAGGGTACAATGAACTCAAATGAGTATATGTTTCTCTCCTGCTACAGTATATGTCATGGGTATTATAAAGGTCACCTCTTTTACTAACACAATAGGGGTATTCCTATACAGGGCCTGAGTCTTCGACTTTATTACATAGTCTTCTACCATTCGCACGATATTATTATGATCAATACATATATTGACATTTTCCAAAGGACAATTTAATTTATTAGACGAAGCCATTACTTTCGATGAAGCATGATACTTTTGACGAAGCGTCAATATGTTGGCCTATACGAGCAAGCGCGCGAAGATTCCCAGTAGGCGCGGGCGAAGCCCAACCGCGCCTGGGTGGGTAGTTAGATGGAGAGGAAAGATTTCCCGCTTGGCATTTGCTCCTCCTCGCCAGACGTGCTCCTCCCGCCGGAGGCGCTCCTCCCTGCCGGTCCTGCTCGTCCTTGCCTAGAAGCTGCTCCCCACCGGCTCCTGGAAGCTGGTCCACGCCGGTCCTACTCGTCCCATTTGCTTGTCTTGTCCCCAAGCTTGCTCATCCCCACCCGCCCCCCCCCTCCCCTTTGTGTCATCCCCTGCCGGGCGCAACCCTCCCCCGCCTCGTCCCCAAGGGGGTCACCTAAGGTCTATCCCCTCCCCTACTCTTCTAAGGCTCTTCCTCACCGGCCGTTCCCCTCCCTGCTCCTCTCCCCAGCTCGCTGCATTCCTCCTCTGCTCTGAATGAAATACTGATTCTGATTGGATTGGATAGAATGAGTGAATAACTGAATACATGGATTGATGGATGCATGACTTAATGCTATGACCTAGATATATGTATTTGTAATATGTGATGCATGGATGCATGGATGCCTGAATTAGTGAATGTTATGCACTTATGCCTCTGAATGCATGGATAATTGGATGCCTGCTTGATTAGTGAATGAATATGCACTTATGCCTCTGAATGCATGGATGCCTGAATGCTATGCACTATGCAGTATGAACTGATTAGTTAACTGAATGCTTGCCTGAATGCTATGCAGGATGTCGCTAACAGAGGCTGCACAAGTTGAGGGAGCAAACAATGAGGAGAATATGCTCAAAAGGAATTCAGATGATATTGGATGGGAGTATGGTGTTCTTGTTTATCCTGACAACAAGGACAAGGTGAGGTGCAAGTTCTGTAAGAAGGAGATGAGTGGAGGGATTCACAGGTTAAAGGAGCATGTGGGTCATGAGGGCAAGAATGTGAAGAAATGCATGGTTAGAACACCGGAGGCTCTGGAGGCTAAAGAGAAATGCAAGAAAGCATTAGATGAGGCAAAAAGGAAGAGGGAGGAGAAAACTATTCGTGAGTTAGAACTTAGACAGGAAGTTGATGTTTCTAGAGTTGGAGGGTCGGATGGAAGTCATTTGTATTGGGAGTTCAGTTCCTCACAAATTAGGTCCCCTTGACAAATGGACATGGGCTATTGATCCTAAAGCTAGCAAGGTTGAATCTTTGAAGCAACAACAGCTGAACAAGGAACTTTGGAAAGAAAGAACACATGAGGTGCATAATTATATTTTCAAGATGGGCCTATTTACATTTAACATTCAATATATGTTATTATGGCTAGTTACTATTTTGCCTTCTTTGTGACAATAATTTAGGCTTTATTTCTTAACATTGGTAGGCATTTCTTTCAATGCATGTGTCAATGATGAGTTCAAGCAAATGTGTGAAGCAATTGGGTAGTTTGGTCCAGGACTTGTACCTCCAAGTCATGATTTACTGAGAGACAGATTGTTGGAAGAAGAATATGAGAGAATGAAGAGTTTGCTGCAGGAACGTGAAGCTGAGAAGATAAAAAATGGGTGCTCCATTATGACCGATGCTTGGTCAAATAGGAAGAGAAGAAGCATTATGAATGTGTGCACTAACTGTGCTGATGGAACCACCTTCCTCAGCTCAAATGAGATGTCAGGTGTGTCACACACAAGTGAAGTAATCTTTGAAATAGTGGACAAAGCAATTGAAGACATTGATCTAGAAAATATGGTGCAAGTGGTCACCCGACAATGCCTTCTAACAACATGGGAGCAAAGAAGCTATTGGAAGAGAAGAGACCTCATATATTTTAGACCTCTTGTGCAACTCATTCAATCAACTTGATGCTCCAAGGAATTGGCAACATGCCACGGTTCAAGAAGGTGATTGAGCAAGCAAAGTCATTTACCATATTTGTCTATGGGCACACAAGGACATTGGAGTGCCTAAGATACTTCATAGAGGGGAAAGAGGTAGTGAGGCCTGGGAGTACAAGGTTTGCTTCATACTTTCTCACTTTGTCCAAAGATACAAGAGAAGAAGGATCAGCTAAGAAAGATGGTGGTTCATAGTAGGTGGAACTCGTTGAAGGATGTCAAATCAAAGAAAGTAAAAGATGCCATAGCAATAATATTGAATCCAACCTTTTGGAAGGATGTCAAGTTAACATTGGTGTTTTTTTGAGCCATTGGTCAAAGTGCTCCATTTGGTTGATGGGGATGTGAAGCCATTCATGGGTTTTGTTTATGGCTCACTAAAAGGCAAAGGAGATCAAAGAAGCCTTTGGCAATGTTGTTTCAACAAGGAAGTTATTGCTGTTGTTGAGAAGAAGATGGCAGGAAGACTTGATTCTCTATTGCATTTGACAGTTTATTTGCTGAATCCACACTATAGTTATGCTACCCCATCAATCTTTGATGATGCCACAATAATAGAAGGGTTTATCAGTTGTGTGGAGACTTTCTATTATCATGATGAGGATAAGCAAGATCAGGCTGTCAACACTGAACTAAAGAAATTTTAGAATAGAGAAGGACCATTTAATAAGAAGCTTGCAAGGACTTTTGAGAAACTTTGACTACAACCCAGTAAAGGTATAAATGATTGTTTCATGGTTGTTTGGCTTATTTGGTTTTCATCTAAAACTAACCAACTTCTAATTACTAGTGTTTTTTTTTTCTTTCAACATCATGGTGGCGGTTGTATGGAACAGAGGTTCCAAATTTACGAAAGATGGCTTCAAGGATCCTATCTTTGACATCAAGTTCTTCTAGATGTGAAAGAAATTGGAGTGTATTTGAAGGGGTTAGTTCCTATCTATTATGAGCATTTCAGCAGCATTATTATTAAATTGTAGCCTAAAAATTCTCTTATTTTTATTCATAGGTACACACTAAGAAAATAAATAGGCTTACTACAACCCGACTAAACAAATTGATCTATATTCAATTCAACTTCAAACGCTTAGTAGGAGAGAAAGGATCAAGTCAAAGAAAATCCCCGATGTTCTCTTGTCTAGTGAAATAACTGAAGCTCAAGGTTTTCTGCAAGAGGGTGGAGATGATTGTGCATTAGTTGCCTATAGAGATGAGGAAGATGAGATGGAAGGTACAGGAATACCTTGGTCTGTGATTGGAGAGGCAGTAGGAGCACAAGAACAACTAGAGAGGCGTGGCGTAGAAGTGCAATGAAGGAGGGAGCTCTATGAAGGAGAAGAGTTTGAGTCTGAAGAAGAAGTCTGGATCCCTATTGAGGAAGATGATATGGTGACTATGGGTCTTTTGAACCCATGGACTCATGGTTTATCTTTTTATTATGCATTCTCTTAAAATTATGAACTGATGAGTGACTATGTTCTTTTTTGTGACTTTTGCTTGTGAGAACAAGCTTTATGTGCTTGTGTGTGGGCACTTGGCTATTGTTTGTGCTTGTGTTGTCCTTTAATTTGCTTGTGAGAACTAAGAACTGCATCTATGTGCTTCATGGATGGGGGGCTGGCTGGGCAAGTATGTGATTTTGCTTTCCTTTATTATAATAAATTGTCAAATGTGCTAGTGTCTTTGTGCAAATGGGACTATGCTTGTGCTTTCAATTTGTAATTAACACTTATATCTATTGTTGATATGGTGTGCTATATGGATGGGAGGTTGCTGAAATCCCAAGATAAGTGACCAACTTGCTGTCTATTTTATATTTTATGAACACCATATATGTTATATTCACTATTTAGTACTTACAAGCTCTCCAAATGTGTTATAGGAGCTAGGAACATGTAAAAATTACCTACCAAATATTAGATCATTGAACTGTCTAGCTTCCACCCTCTTGTCCCATAAACCCACATTGCCCAACCATTGCCCATAATCTGCAAGTGTAACTCGTCCACAAGGGGAGTTTGAAGAACCGAGAGACCTGTCTTCTCATCACCCACTAGCCCTAGCGTTGCTGCCAACCAACTCACCCAAGAGGGGATTGCAAGAGCTAAGAGACTGAGAATAGAAGTAAAGAAACACATGCATGCAGACTGGTCCATGTCATGATAGGATTCTAGCTTTTCTTTTTCCTTTTTTAAGCATTAGGCATATTAACTACTATACAACACAAACTGGACATATATAACTTTAAGATCAATTACAAATTAATAGCTAGTCATTATCTATTTCTTCTTCCGAATCAGTGTTTTGGTCATATGAATAGACGTGTGTGTGCATATATTTGAGTATTTAGATCCATGTATTAGTCCATATACATACACAAATATATGATGTTTGGATGGATACATGCAACTACGGGGTTAGCTCTATGTAAAAAATGATGAACAAAACACAAAGAGAAACACAAAAAAAAATAAAATAAGAAATTAAATGAGCACAAAAATATTCAAACTGATATGATTTTGTAAAGCTTGCCTTTATAGACTTTTTGGTCTAAAGAATTAAAGGAATTCAAAGTTAGAACAAAGGAGGTATATATTTTCATAGGTTTATCATGAAAGGCAAAAGGTTTTTAAAAAAATATTTTTGGAAAGGGAACGTAAAAGCTGTGGAAATGCTTGGGCATGCTCTAGAGTGGGTACTAGTATTTATAGGATTTATTGGGAATTTTCTGGAACTAGGAGAGTGCTTGGACCGTTTTCCCGTGTACGCTTTCCGTGTGCCTGTAGCATTTTTCCTTTGCACAGTAACTGATGCTGGGTCCAGCGCTGTGGGGTCCGTCGTTCGGCACTGTGGCATGGACCCATTCCTGCAAAATGCTGTGGTGTGTGGACTCGCCTTGTTGTGCGTGGTTCATGTGAGCCAAGTGCACTGAGATGGAGGTGGAAATAGCTGTCCTGTGGGCCTGTTTGTCAACGTGGTGTTCGCCTATTGGCTGGAGAGAGGCTGGACGCGACGGCATCTTCCATTCACGGGCCCTTTTGTCCAATCCGAGAGACAGAGGGAGCGGAGGCCGAAAGAATAGGAAAGGGAGACGGGCCGAGCTAGTGTGGGGCCGGCACAAAAAATGAAGGGACACGGGCCGAGGCTTCCAGGCCGGCACAAAAAATGAGAAGGGCCCGGTCCCGTCCTTTGGAAAATAAAGGGGGAAAGAAAAGAAGGTGGCTGGTGGTGGGCTGAGCTTAAGAAGGGGAAGGTAAAGGGTTTGAGTCCAAGATGGTAATATATAGGAGGAGAATGGTTTCACTCTTATGGGAGGGGATTAGGAAATTCAAGGAAATTTCATATTTTTTTGGTGCCACAAATAAATTCTAGAAACGCACAATAATAAAAAATGCATATGGTGAAGTATTCATGCAAGATTTGAAAAGCACACATTGTGTTACTACAGCCTACAGGCCTTGTTTTAGACTGGCTTTATAGAAAAAACAATGATGGTTCCAGTATGTTTTTCAAATCTTTAGAAAAATTTGAACATTATAAGAGAGTCTGATGTCGCAAGCCATTGAATCTTTCGGGTTCCAGTGTTGGAGCTCCTTGCCAATTTGGCTGGAGGATTTGGATCAATGAAAAGGAAAGTGGATGATCCATAGGAGTGGATTTGACCTTAAGCAATTTCAGTGGATGATTTGAAATCAATGAAAAGGAAAGTGGATGATCCTCTTTCCTTTTCATCGATTTCAAAAGCAAATCATAGGAACAAACTCTCGTGGAGTCTCAAATAAAATTTTCTTCTAAAGGGAAAAAAAAGAGGAAAGAATAAGTCTACCACTAAACCTCATTCAATATTCCTTGAACTATGCGAAGAATCGAGGCAAGCTGCAGACAGCATGTGTTTCTATTTGCTCTGGACATCCAAATCTCTATTCCTATAAAATTTCGGATGAAATCTCTATCAAACTCTGATGGCGTGTGTGTCTGATGTAAATTAAAAATGTGGAAGCTGCGGCTTCCCAAAAAAAAAAAAAGATAAGGTTAATTGCCGGATACCTGGCTTGTTATTTTTACGGCAGCTTATAATAGGGAGGATAATGTCGAACGTGACTATGAAAGATGTAATTTGTAGACACAGACTCTGCCTAATGGCATTGATTGATGATTCAATATAAAATTCAGGTGGGGATCCTCTCCCCCTCGGTGACCTTTAATTTTTTTTCTGATCATCTGTTTTTCATATTATGTACATATTTCTACCTATTATTTTATTGCTTTCATAGTCAACAACACCGAAAAAACTAACGGAACACGGACGGAGCCACGGAGGTATTAGTTCTTTTTTCTATGTATACAACGATGAAAACAGCGTATCCAAACCGGAAAATAAGGCAGATCTAGAGGAAAGAAAGAACTAACATAGTAGTAGTACACACTACATCACCCCAGCGTTGTTTCAGGCGATCGATGTCACATCCAGCTGCAGGCGGAACGAGAACACGGGATGGAACAATTATTCAGTCGCTGGCGTTCTTGGCTCTACCGTGTTTTTGCAGCGAAACTGCATCGCCTCCATTGGAATCGTAGGCATGCAAAACAACGCTTGCGCCTCGGCAAATCAGATGCCAGAGCCCAGAAGCCAGGGTAGCAAAGCCAATGCAAGGCGCCACCGCCTATTTAAATTTAAACCGCGCTCGGGTCTCGGCCACAGCCACAGCAGTGACGACGACACCCGGGAGACCTCGGCAAATCATCACGTAACTCCACTCGTGTCTTGGACGAGGAGGACGAGGACATGGACAGCAGGTCGTCGCGCTACTACTCTCCGCTTCCCCTGCAGCTCCTCCTCCTCGTCTGCTGCGTCGTCGTCTCGCTCCACGCCTGCTCCGCCGCGACCGTCACAGCCGGCACCCCCGACGGCTCCGAGCTGTGGGGGTACGTCGAGGTCCGCCCAAGTACGTAATGTAACACCCCTCCCTCGTCGAAGCAATATGAGCTGTCGCCGCGCCGTTGATGCTTTCTTTGCTTGGTCGCAGAGGCGCACCTGTTCTGGTGGTACTACAAGAGCCCGCAGAGGACGTCGACGCCGTCCAAGCCATGGCCGACCATCCTCTGGCTTCAGGGCGGCCCGGTATGCTATGCTGCCCTGTCTCTTTCTTCCTCACAGTCAGAGGCCTCACACCACAATTTGGGCACAGGATCCTCTGCTCTACGACGAATCTGCTTTACCTGAATGAATCCTGAGTGATTTGTCGACCTTGGTATGCAATGTGTGCAGGGCGCGTCCGGGGTCGGGATCGGCAACTTCCTGGAGATCGGGCCACTGGACGTCGACCTTAACCCGCGGAACTCGACGTGGCTCCAGAAGGCCGACCTCATCTTTGTGGTGAGTCACACCTCCTCAGACGACGGACCAAGAGAGCGATAGCTGATGGCGGCTCTGTTTCGTCGTGGTGTCCTCGCTGACCCTGACCGACTTTCATGGCCGGCGGCCGGGCGCAGGACAACCCCGTCGGCACCGGGTACAGCTACGTGGAGGACGACAGCCTGTTCGTGACCACCGACTGGCAGCAGGCCGAGGACATGACCACGGTGGTCAAGGCGCTGCTGAAGGAGGTGCCCACGCTGCAGAGCAGCCCGCTGTTCCTGGTCGCCGAGTCCTACGGCGGCAAGTACGCCGCCACGCTCGGCTTGTCCATCGCCCGGGCCGTCCGCGCCGGGGAGCTCAACGTCACGCTTGGAGGTACGTCGACGTTGGGGATGGACCACAAAATCGACGTTGGGGAGCGGCTGATGCGTGCCGCGTGTGCTTTGAAATAAATTCAGAAATTCTCCTTCGTTTTGCTTGCGGCAGGTGTGGCGCTTGGAGACAGCTGGATCTCGCCCGAGGATTTCACGGTGAGATTTGGCCATTTCTAGCAGTTTTCTCTGGGCAAGCAAATCACAGATGAACTGAACGGACAGCATAACACACAGCTGATTAAAGTGAGTTCTACTCTGATCTGGGTTGTGCAGCTCTCGTACGTGCCGCTGCTCCTGAGCGTGTCGAGGCTGGACGACAACGCCGGCGACGAAGCAAACAAGTAAGGCTTCGGCAGGCAGCAGCAAAACGCACACCATCACCCGTCTGCATGCCGTTCTCTTGACGTTTAGGATTTAGCGCACCCATCACATTCACATGCGAACTCATCTTGTTTTAATTTGAGCTCGATCAGGAAAGCGGAGACAGTGAAGGAGCAAATCGTGGCGGGGCAGTGGAACGCCTCGCTCAAATCATGGGTCAGCCTGCAAGAATTCATTGACACCAAGAGCGGCAACGTCGTAAGTGCACAACTTTGATTCCCAGGCTAATGGATCATGTACGCTGCTAGTCCATCGGCCTCTACTCTTGTACGGGCTAAAATCTCAAAAGACATAGTAGGTTATATTAGGATTTGCTAAAATTTTGGGGTCTGAAATTTAGTTTTTTTTTCCAAACGGTCGCTATTGCAAATATTTTTGTACTAAAATTACAGTTTTAGTTTTAATTTATAATTTTAATTTTCTAAAATACTTGTTACACAATCATAAATCCGACAAAATCTAATCTATGTTGGCACAAAGACACTGAAAAATTTATAATTATTCGGTGAGAGAAAAATACTGTTCGAACGACTGATAAGTTATAATACAAAGACTAAATAACATCACAAACAATTTACTTGTATTAATTAGTAGTACAAAAGCGTTGCCTAAAATCATCTTAAAATTCAGACAACTGAAATATAGGAAGTGGGTTATATACTTATATTAGTATATAAATAGCTTACATTAGTATTGAGCAAGTCACAATTTATGGATATTGAATTGTTTTTATTAAAATTATACATATTAGTATCTGCCTATATTTGAGAAATAATTTGTTTTTTAATAATTAAGAAAGGTGTTATTTCATATTATCTTCCGTAACAGCATATGCAGATAATCTGAATACAAACTTAGGGCTTACTTATTATCTTTCATAATGATAAAAATGTGTAATTTATTTTCAAAAAATTATGAGTTACTTTAAGTTATCTCTTATAATAGCAAATGTGGGTAACTTAGATATAGAATAAAGATGTAACTTTACATTATAGTCCGTAATGACAGACATGGGTAATTTAGATATAAATTGAGGGTTCTTTTTAAATTATCCTTCAATAACCAAAAAAATAGGAAATTATATACAAATTCAGAAGTTATTTTTAGTTATCCTTCATAATGCTAGAAGGTTAATTTAGATGTAAAATTAGAGATTACTTTATGTATTTTTTATAATGAAATAGGTGGGTAAATTTTGATGATGATTAGAGTTTGTCAAACAAAAGGTTATATGTTTCTATCTATTGTGAGAATTTTTAGGATTTATTTTTATTTTAGCATGTTTTGTCAAATATTGTGGAGGTTGTGTCGGGCTTCTAAATAGTAACAGTGTTTCTGTTTCTTTCTAGAAGGATCAATGTTACAAAAGAAAAACACTTATATTTTACAACAAAGAGAGTAATGTTTACTTGTTTATGATATCATATACAACATTAAATTACAACAATCTTCCCACGACACACTACATAAATATAGAAGTCCTTGAAAATCTTAGTAAAATAGAAATACGTTGACACCAATTTGGTTGGCTATAATCATGACGAAAACAATAATTATTGGTCTTGTTTGCTTCAAAATTACCCACCTATGCAATTATGGAGAACAAACTAACTCCACAAGTTTACATCTAAATCACCTAGTAACGCCATATAGTCAAACCAACTCCATAAGTTCAATAATAATAAGAATGTTCTCTTAATGAATCACGCAACAATGGCTCTATAGGAACTTTTCCTATGGGTTTGCAATATGTTGGTATCTATCCCTCTAGATTTTTTACTCCTCTATCTCAAATTATAAGATATTTTTCTTTTTTAATTCATAACTTTTCTTATATATCTACATATATACACGTGCTATTCTACACCCTAGGTGTAGAATAATATTCTACACCCAGTACCTAATAGTGACTAATACTGAACAAAATTTAGTATTGTTCAGTATTTGTGTGTCAGTATTATTCAGTATTTTCTAATACCGACAAATACTGACGCCAACTACTGACTGATACTGAACGTGGTTCAGTATTTACTGGTCAGTATTTGTTCTACACCTAGAGTGTAGAATAGCCCTAGCGTCTAGATATATGGTATATTAGATACTCAGTATAACCCGAAACATCTTATATATGATTTGGGGTAGAGAAAGTAGTAATTTTTACGTGCTTTCTCCAACCAGTCATTTCTACAGTTTTTGTCCGTTTTTCCTTTCTTAAGATAGAGATGCTATATCATTAATTAATGCAATACTGTGTTTTTCCTGTTCTTATTTTTAAATAGCCCTGCATTCAAAAGAGGCTCTCGGTATTATCACAGCTTCGATGGGCCTGCTTAATCGCAGTAGATTTTCTTTAACATGTTTCCCTTTTCTTTGGCAGGACGTGTACAATTTCATGCTTGACTCCGGCATGGACCCGGTGGCAGTGGCACTGGACATACCTGTTGGTTCATCAGTGATGAGCAGCTTGCAGGCCCGGAAGCACTCGACGGCTCATCGCGGGCAGGACTCCCAACCTGCTGACTCCAACACCATTGGCGGCATCATGAATGGGGTCATCAAGGAAAAGCTCAAGATAATCCCCGAGAACTTCACGTCAGTCAGTGACTCATCATATCGTATCACAGTCCGTTACCTGTCAATGTTGTCAAAAATTCCCAATGTATATGTAGGTGGGGGCAGCAATCTGGCTCCGTCAACCACGCGCTGGTCAACGATTTCATGAAACCAAGAATCGATGAGGTAATCTGAGCAAAAGCGCCCTCGATCAGTTTCTAAAACTGCGACAGGTTACTGGTGCTTGCTTGATAACCTCAATGTTCTTTTATTCAGATCGATGAACTGCTGTCATATGGCATTAATGTGACGGTGTACAATGGCCAGGTCAGTAGCACTCCACAATTTTTACCATCGCCAACAGTAACTGCTCAATGGATAAATGTGCGATAGTGGCTTAGTGAATGATTGACATTGACAATCAAGTCACTGAAAACAATCTCAACTCATGGGGCTGTCGATCAAATTAATGCAGCATTCAGGTTTAAGAAAGCCACTAGGAACTAGAGGCATCCTGCCATCCTGGATAAGCAACTGAGTAAAGTACAAGAAATAGCTTTATTAATCGGTGGGGGAGGCGGAGATCAGATCAGGATAACGTAACGCCAACCACACATGTTCTTGGTTCAGGAAAGACAGGCATCCTTTCTGGACCATGCCAAGAAAATGCGAACCTTCATTGTGAAGTTTAATTTAATCAGACACATGGTACATAGGGACAATCTCTCCGGGGCCCATGCCAAGAAAATTCCAAGAAAAGAGCGTTCCATGCATGGATTTGTGGATCGATGGATAGGGATACCCCATCAGAAACCCTTTTGCCACAGAGCTGTGAAGGACACGAAACCTTGAGGCGGCAATAGGCATTTCCCCAACAACCGCTAGCTCACATGGCTGCATTCAGATGCTCCATATGTACAATAATATTCGAAGTTTAAATGATTAGCATTTACTAAGACTGCATTTTTTCAGTACTGAACTTGATATATATAACTTCTTCTATCTGAAATTCTGAAGCTCGACGTAATCTGCTCGACCAACGGTGCAGAAGCATGGGTTCAGAAGCTCAAGTAAGTGTTTGTGTATTTCCCCCCCTCATTCTGGCAGCTTTTCGACAATATATCTGAATTACTGAATGCTGCCTCCATTCCGGGATGCACTGATTTCAGATGGGATGGTCTGAAGAGCTTTCTGAGCCTACCAAGGCAGCCTCTGTACTGTGGAGCCAGCAAAGGCACAAAGGCCTTCGTCAGGTCCTACAAGAACCTGCATTTCTACTGGATTCTTGGAGCTGGCCACTTTGTAAGTCCGAAGTCTGAAGTCTGAACACCATTTGTGCCATCTTATTTGCTTTCTTAAACTTGGATAAACCCAGATCTTATCTGTTTTCTCGTGGGATCTTCTCTCTGATTGCAGGTGCCTGCAGACCAGCCCTGTATTGCGCTAAGCATGATCAGCAGCATAACCCAATCTCCAGCAAGCTAGTTGATTCTGTGTGATATATGCCAAGAGCAAAGGAGGGCTTCAACCAGCTATAGCACAAGGTCCCAGAGGACCTTTCAGCGTTCTAAAGTGCGGTATTGGATATCTGGAAGACAGTGCAGTTGACGATGAAATATTTTTTTTATAGAAAATATCCCTTAAAAAACAGAGCACAGATTTATAAAAGTGGTTGTATCATCTACATATTACAAAATATTGTAAAGAGGCTGGAACTTATTTTTTAATAACGAAAAGATATCTGGCATCATCCTCTAGATACAGGAATCATATCACATTATTGCACAAAAATCACACCCTAATGTCTAGAACGAGTTTACATAGCTAAATTCGACTTATAACCCAATTCTTAAAATAAAAGGCTATCCAATAACGTGAAAAATGTGGTT
The DNA here is from genome assembly GCA_015844335.1 of Chrysopogon serrulatus. Classification (NCBI taxonomy): domain Eukaryota; kingdom Viridiplantae; phylum Streptophyta; class Magnoliopsida; order Poales; family Poaceae; genus Chrysopogon; species Chrysopogon serrulatus. Next base: position 61,285 of record JADLZL010001931.1, on the reverse strand, counting down.
GCATTCTCTAGCTTGCGGAATGGTTGCAAGATCGGCGCATTCTGCTCCTTAGATATTGTAATTGAGCCAAGATCAACACCAATGCATCCCCTGAAAATGACCTGCCAAAGACTATTTGGTCAAGCATTTGTCAAAAACAACTTCCTTTCTGTTAGCCATAGATAGATCAATAGATCACATACGCTCAAATCAATAATAAAATAGGATCTAAATATTTTGAAACAGTTTTGAATATTTAGTGGTACACTGAGACCGAACACCACATAAACCACTCTCCGTCTTAACCTAGCACAAGTGCACTCAAAGAAAATGAGCTGGATTGTTTCTAGCTTTACTACAAAAGCCACAAATCATGTCACCATTCCAATTTCTCCGTGGTAAATACATAGAATTAATAGAGAAGATACCATTCTTATGTAGTGCCAAACAAACACATTATGTTCTTGTTGCAGATTTACATTAACCAGTCTAGCAACAACGGTTATTCTCAACTAGTTTATTGCCCACTCATTTCCCCCTAAAAGAAGCATTAGGTGGTGTTGCGCTTAGTACCTCCACCTCCACAACTCAGTGTGAGTGTTTATAGTGAATGAAAGGGAATTTTTTAAAAAAAAAACCTTGCCCAAGGACGACTATGTTTCAGGCATATTGCGGGCCCTTGCTTCGGTTTACAGTGGCGGCGTTTTTCCTTGGGTTGACCATTGACGGAGCCATATGTGCTTCACTTGGCCTCATAACTCTTCGTAGCCTTTTATGCTTCACTTTGTGCCATATAATCGGCAAAAAGGTCAAAGCCCTCGTACAGCAAAGACGCAGACACCCTAAAATGTCAACAAAAATGCGTTGTGTACATAAAAAAGGGAGTGGCAAGCCTGTGACAGAGAGGAGATAATACATACAGGACCCTCCAAAAGAACCTTTTCCCATACCCACTTTGCTGATTGCAGCATCATTTTCAGTGCCAGATGTAGGAAAATTGATCGATCCAATGGTGTGTTGGATTTCATGTCACGGAGGCATATATACAAAACAATGTTTCTGCTGCCTCGGCGTCGTGCCCGTGGGGCTGGGACAACACGCAGCGGTAGCTACTTAAACATGAACCGCACCCCGGCTAGCGGCTACACCGGCCCGGGCGACGCACGCGCGTTCCGCAGACGACATGGACAGGCGTGTTCTGCAGCTTCCCTTCTTGCTCCTCTGCCTGTGCGTCGTCGTCGTCGCCACGCTCCGTGCCTGCTCCGCCGCGTCGGTCACCACCGGCAAACCCGACGGCTCGGAGCTGTGGGGGTACGTCGAAGTCCGGCCAAGTAAGTAGCGCTAGCTCCCCGCTCATCCATCGCTTGCCAATCGTCGAGCATTCTCTTTCATGTCGCCGTTTTGATGCAGAGGCTCACCTATTCTGGTGGTACTACAAGAGCCCGCAGCGGACGTCGACGCCCGGGAAGCCATGGCCGACCATCCTCTGGCTGCAGGGCGGCCCGGTACAAACAATTGGCCCTCGCCGCCGCCGGAAATCCCGCTCAATTCTGGACTGCACTAGCTCCTCTTTTTTCTGCTTCCCTCTGACTGCTTGAGGAATCACGACACGAGTGAGCCTTGTCGTCATGAACCTTTGCTTCATCCTTCCTTTCTTCCTCGCATGCATACAGGGCGCATCCGGGGTCGGGCTCGGCAATTTCCTGGAGGTGGGGCCGCTGGACGTCGACCTGAAGCCGCGCAATTCGACGTGGCTGCAGAAGGCCGACCTCATCTTCGTGGTCAGTCATCGGAGAGAGCGATAGCTCAGCACCTCTGCTTCTCGTCTTCTTCCACGCCACACCACGCCACCACCACGGCTTTCCTGTCGGTGATGCACGCTTACATTACATCCCGGTGCGTGGATGGTCCTTGATGGCGCAGGACAACCCCGTCGGCGTCGGATACAGCTACGTTGAGGACGACAGCCTGCTGGTGACGACCGACTGGCAGCAGGCGGTGGACGCCACCACGCTGCTCAAGGCGCTCGTCAAGGAGATACCCACGCTGGCGAGCAGCCCGCTGTTCCTGGTCGCCGAGTCCTACGGCGGCAAGTACGCCGCCACCCTCGGCGTGTCCGTCGCCCGCGCCGTCCGCGCCGGCGACCTCAAGATCACGCTCGCAGGTAACAACGCTGGATCCTTTCCTACTGATCTACTCACGCAAACACAACAGCCAGTCAATCGTGGGCGATCTACTGTGTGTGTGTATATAATAAATTAAAGGCTCTGTTTGTTTCACAAATTGTTTGAAAAAGGTGTCGCCCTCGGGGACAGCTTCGTCTCGCCGGTGGATTTCACGGTGAGAGCTCCGTTCGTCCTCAGCCAAACAGCCTTCTTTTTCTGAAGAAGCCTTTTCAGTTCAGTATACACAACAATTGAAACCAGATTCAGATGGAGTGCTTTGGATGAATGTTGCAGGTCGCCTACGTGCCGCTGCTCCTGAGCGTGTCGAGGCTGGATGACAACGCCGCCGCCGAAGCAAACAAGTAAGAACGCCGGCAAGGCACTCGTGTATGCGCAGGTAGGCACGTGAACCGCGTTACGTATCTGACATGATATCTCAGGAGGACGCAGACGGTGAAGGATCAGATCGCCGCGGGGCAGTTCGCGGCATCTCAGGGATCGTGGAACGACCTGCTGGCCTTCATAGACACCAAGAGTGGCAGCGTCGTAAGCCGTTGACTCATCTATATTTATGAATACTAAAAGGAGTGGTCACCACAGCGGATTTCCTCTTCTTCCTTTCTGTCCAGGACGTGTACAATTTCCTTCTTGACAGCGGCATGGACCCAGTGTCGGCAGACACGCCGGCGGGCTCGCTGTCGGCCAGCAACGTGCAGGCGCTGAAGTACTCGACGTACCTCGGCAGCCAGGACTCGAGCTCCAACACCATCGACGGCATCATGAACGGGGTCATCAAGGAGAAGCTCAAGATCATCCCCAAGGACATCAAGTGAGTGAGCGTCGCTTTCGCACCAAGGTGGTCAGGTCAGAGCATGTTTTAGTAGCTGTCAGTGTTATGTTACCGTGCTGCAACTGCAATTTGCAGGTGGGTGGAGGTCTCCAATGCCGTCTACTATGCGCTGGTCAACGATTTCATGAAGCCAAGAATCGATGAGGCGAGCGAGCTAGCAAGCTAACACGGCTCTCTCTATATATATGAATATAAGAAATCGAAGTAATAGTGGAGTTTGGTTTAACTATGTTTCCCTTCTTTTTTTTAATTTCGCAGATTGATGAGCTGCTATCTTATGGCGTGAATGTCACGGTGTACAATGGGCAGGTCAGTAGTGCCCTGTCAAACTTTTACTATCCCCAGCGAATCAAAACTACTATTTGTTTTTTTGTCTGTCTGGTCATGATATTAACTTTCTTCCGTTAGTGCTGTTACACTGCTAGAATAGTGTGGACCACCATGTTGAGACCAATGGATAGGGTGAAATGTTAGTGCCTTAGTGCTTGATGAGTTGAGTGATGGTCCAGACACTGAAAACGAACAGAAACTGTTTCTGTTTCTTCCACGCAACTCGCAGTCGTAGCACACAGAGCTCCAGCAGCTAGTAATAGTGTTCTCAATTACTTGGAGCATTCAGGCTCACCAATTCATCCTGGATTTGAAACACCCTGTGATCTGTGTAAGCAACCGAGTATATAGTATAATATGAGGAAGGCCTTACAATTAGTCAGTGGGAGAGCAGGATAGCGTGAGCCGACAAGTTCTTGTTCAGATTTCAGAAAAGATGGCATCGTTTCTGGATGCATACCAAAGAAAACGTGCACCTCTGATTGTTAATTGTCATAGGAAGTTAGGAACGGACAACCACTCCCGGGTCCATGCCAGGAAAAAAACACAAGAACAGAGTGTTCCATCTTCCCTGCACGGATCAGAATTCAAAACCCACTTTTCCCAGGAAGCAGTGAGTGACACGAAACCTTCCTTCAGTCTCCACAAGGCATTTTCTCATTTCTCAACAACCATCACATCACATGGACACATGGTGGTTCATGGCTCACATGGTCAACTAACTGGGCTACAGAACCCTCCTCCCTTAACCGAAACACATGGATAATCCGTTCATATAATATTCCCAACTGCAATATGCTTAATACCGAGTAAGTCTGTAATTTTCAGTACTGATAAATATCTTTTCCCCTACCTGAAGCTCGACGTAATATGCTCAACCGATGGCGCAGAAGCATGGGTTCAGAAGCTCAAGTAAGCCTTCCTGTCCTTCTATCTCTTGCTCCCCACATTATAACAGGGTTCAGAAAACATATGCAGTATATCTCAGTGGCTGGACTGAATGTTTATTGTCTCCTTGGGGATGAACTCTAGATACTGATTTCAGATGGGATGGGCTGAAGACCTTCCTGAGTCTGCCGAGGCAGGCTCTGTACTGCGGCACCAGCAAAGGAACCAAGGCTTTCGTCAGGTCCTACAAGAACCTGCACTTCTACTGGATTCTTGGAGCTGGCCACTTTGTAAGTCCTGCGCCTGCGGCATCTCACTCACATTCACCTAGGATCTGCTTCCCGTCCCATGTGAGGGTCTTAAATCGGGATGCCCCCCGCCGAATGAAGCTGACCTTTTTTCTCATGTGATCGGTCTGTGATCTCTTCTTTGACTGCAGGTGCCCGCCGACCAGCCGTGTATCGCGCTGAGCATGATCGGCAGCATCACCCAGTCTCCGGCTAGTTAGCGGATTTTATGTGATACGTAAAGATCAAATGAAGAGATGTCAACTGGAAGAAACGGCAGTGCAGCACTCTTTTAGTACAGTGAAGGTCGCATACTTGAAAGGCAGCAATTCAGTTGACGATACCTGTGCTTTGCTTACAATTTTTTCTATACTGTGAAAAATAGAGCACTCGTGAGTGGTGAGATAGGAAAAGTGGAAAAGTCCTTTTTTTATGATTTTTGTGGTGCGTCGATTGATTCATATTGCGTTTAGGAGAAAAACACAGATAAATTTACCATATCACTTTCATATAGGGTGTAAAGTTGCCAAAATTCCATATTTTACCATAAACTTCCGACCATCGAGTCAGCAGACTCCCGATTGCTATCAATCAATAATAACAAATGTTGTATCAGTCCTGCAACACAAGTGGAGATCTATGACGATCCGTTTATGTCACAAATCAGTGAAAAGTTCACCACTGTGGTAAAGTCTATATGACTCGTTTGCATGATGAAAACCTGTCCGTTAATTCGAAATTTATAACGTTTGGTTTTTGTCACTATTTAATCAAAAAATCACTAAATGCATTAGGGACTAATGGGCTAAATCTAATTGCAGGCTGATTTTTTATGGGTCAAGCCCATTGAAGATATAGCAATTTAGACTGCCAGATTGCAGGCCAAATATATTTGGTGAAGCCCAGTTGCAAGCCTAAAATATTTTAGGTTAAGCTCATTTGTAGGCCCATACTGTTTTGAGTGGGTACTTTTTATTTTCACCATAATTGCATTTTCTATTTTAGGACTTCTTACGTGTCTTAGTAGCTCAATAAATGTACTCTTTACCTGCTTATGCATTCATAACGCAAGACTTTATTATTCAAGCTGCATTATATACTCATCACCAATACATTGTAGGGTTCACCATGACAGGGACTTTTGCTCATGGAGCTATCTCTTTCTTAATTACAGAACATAATGAAGATAATGTATTGGCAAGAATGTTAAACCATAAGAAAGCTATCATATCACATTTAAATTGGCTAGCCTCTTCCTAGGATTTCATACCTTGGGCATATTTATGTTCATAACGACGTTATTTTTGCTTTTGGTACTCTAGAAAAGCAGGCACCTATTGAGTATTCATTAAATAAACAAGACAAAGCCTGCCCTTCCTACCATGATGAAGATGAATTAGACTTGCGTTTGGATGCCCTAAGGTCAGAAATTCTTGTGGCCAAGTCCAAATCACATCTAAGTCCACATTAGTTACCTCTTTTACTAAGTGAGTAAGAAGCATTGTGTCATCTTTAGGTTTGTCATCGTCATCACTCAGTATAAAGGGGTTCATCTCATAATCATTAATTTCCCTATACATGTAGCTCCCTTTTATCTCGGCAATATAGCAGTCTTAGGCCTTCTGCAGTGTTGGTTTTGAGTGGTGCTTCAAATGGAGAGAAAAGATTTGAGCATCACTCTAGACACTACAGCTACCAATGTCTGCACGGGAAACAATAGGAGTGGTAAATGTAATTGCAGTGGTGCTTATTTTGTACTGTGGAGAGAAGTAGAGAGAGGGCATCAACGAGGGAGAGCATGCAAGAACTTTTTGCAGTAAAAGAACCCTGCACTTGTTCTTTTAGGCACTATTAGTGATGCCAGCTGGCGATATAAGTCGGCTGATAAGACACGCCGGCTGGTTTGGTGTAAGAGAAAAATACTGTTTAAACAGCAGACAAGCTCGACTGATAATACAAGAGAAAAATATTGTTCAAACGGTAGATAAGCTTGACTGATATACAAGCGAACATGGTCATTGTGATAGTTAAATAGTAGATTCAAGTCTCTTACTGTAGGGTCTAATTTTTTAAAGGCACTACTCCACGCTATGAAGGGACTTACCTACCTCCATTCGCATGAGAGCACTTACCTACCTCCATTCGCATGAGAGCACTTACCAATATATTGTTTAAGTTTTTAGTCCACGTGTCCTTCGTAGGTAATAAACTTTGGTGAAATTACAGGCTGGCGATGGAATGCTATGAACCTCCTTGTTCGTAGCTCCCGGGCTGTCCAAATTCCGTACTGCGGCCGTCTTTTGGCTTTGTCCAATACCATCGCTTCAGCCGCAGCCGTTCTCCCTGTCTACTTCATCCTGTACCAGCGGCGATACGTCACAAACTCACAAGTACCAGCAATGCGTACGTCACAACGCATCGAGAAGAAGGTACGCCTACAAATAAACAAGGGATTTCTGCCTGGGCATCTCCGTTTGATAGGATAGGATGCTCGAGGCGCCACCTATTTAAACCACAGCCTCACTGCCATGGAGCCACTCGCACTCACAAGCCGCCGATCACAGCATCATCGATCCGGCCGTCCTGCTCCTGCCTGCTGCCGCCATCATGGACAACGCGGTCCTCCTCCCCTGCGCTTGCTCTTTCTTTCCCTCCTCCTCGCCGTCGGCGTCATGGCTTGCTCGGCTCCGGTTCAGCCGAAACGATCACCACCGGCACCCCCGATGGCTCAGAGTTGTGGATACGTCGAAGTCCGGCCAAGTAACGCTCCTCTCGCTGTATTTGCTCTTTTACCGGTCGTAATAAGCCTTTATTAGCATTAACAAATTACCATCTGCATCACCGTCGTTGCAGAGGCTAATCTGTTCTGGTGGTACTACAAGAGCCCACAGAGGACGTCGACGCCGGGGAAGCCATGGCCAACAGTCCTATGGCTGCAGGGTGGCCCGGTACGCACCGCCACTCCTCCATTCTAGAATTTGCTCCTCGGTAACCCTTGTCTTGGAAACGGAACCGTGGTCTTGGTGGCTTTCCAGGGCGCGTCCGGCGTTGGGTTCGGCAATTTCAAGGAGATCAGCCCACTCGATGCCAACCTGCAGCCACGGAACTCGACATGGCTCCAGATGGCCGACCTCATCTTCGTGATCAGTCACATACCATAGATTAGCACTATTACTGTAAACTTAATGGAGGCGGGCAGAATAGATTAACGGAGGCGGTTTTTCCAACCGCCTCGTAATAGTATTAACCGAGGCGGTCAGTTTAAGATAACCGCCTTGGTAAACATTATTAACGGAGGCGGTTGCTAATACCCAACCGCCGCGGTTAATCCTATTTACAGTGGCGGTTGGGTTAACGTGACCGCCTCCGTTAATACTTTGCAGAATAAAAAAATATTTGCTTTGAATATTTCAAATTGATTTAAAAATGAATTTAAAATTTGAATTGAAACATGTACCAACAAAGAATACACGTAGATAAAGGATAAACACATAAATTACATCCATTCATTTGTTGTCCCATGTCGTTCCCAACATTTAACTCAAGTTCTCACAAAATACAAGTTTCAATAGAGTTCTAAATGATCGAGAAGGTAAAATGCTGTAGCTAGTCGAAGATGTCCGGCAACACGTAATCGTGCATATTCAGTTGTGTCTTCCAGGTTGCGTAGCCTCTCGTACTTTTCCGCCGACCCCTAGCTCGCTTTCATGGTAGAAGAATTGACCATCGACATGACAACATTAGTCCATTACGAACTTACAAATGTCGGAGACTGTTTGTCTGATGTTTGCGTTGTCTAGCATCCTAATCCTTTTCCACCATTCAAGTAATTTCTTGAGCTGCCGATAGCTGTCACTGTACTTGACGCAGGCCATGAGGTACTCACAAGCATAGTATCCACATAGAATACTGCCTTCAGGTTGTTTGGCGCACTACATGCACGATATATACACAACACGTAATATATATAGTTATTAGTACATATACACAGCATGAATGATGTCGCAAGACATGAGTTTTAGGACATTTACCGAAAATTCTCGCCTCACTTTCAGTACGTGTCTATACTTTGCCTTCTTCTTCTCAGACCTTCGATCGAAGGTGTCAGGGTTTTCATAGTACTTTCTGTAAGCGCTGTATATATGAAAACCACTAGTGTCAACAACAAAAGCTGATACTTGCTTATAAGTATGTAAATTAATATGTGTCATCACTTACTATCGGAGACACTCTTCGAAATCCGCGTACGCCTTCTTGTTCGTCTTCCGCATGGAGTCAAATACGACTGCCTTTCCATCCTGAGGGTAGATTACGAATACAATCCAATGGCCCATGACCCCCAAGCTACACCATTAAATCAATTTAGATCTCGAATCATAAAATATAAGGAGCAGTGAACCCAATAGGTACTGCAAGTATCGTTTGAACTTATTACCTAAACTGGTGCGCGGCAAGGATACACCCATATTCCGGCACCTTCTTCATGGCTTGGAGGATGTACTGTCCCTTTCTATACTTGATCTTGCCTTGAAGCCTTGTCCGGGCTAGCACCCGTTCAATCCCGTTCAGGCCCGCCAACCGCGGATCCATGTCCGGTACATCATAGCCAATGATGGCCCTCTGGGTAATATGCATTGGAGATAGGTAGATAATATCCCTCCCTACTTCCTTGCATATATATGATTGCATCCTAGAAGCACAAGTTCTCATGATCACATTGCCTAGTTTGATCCAAAGAACATAGCTACAGCAATGAAAAGGTTTTCATACACTTACATCGCAAAAAGGGTGACTTGGGCAACATCGAGGTCCTTGCGCCGCAGCATCCTATGCATGTCATGGAAGTTGAGGGTGAAATAGCAAACTTCGTCCAAATGAAAGTATTCCTTTGGGACCCGCACAATGAAGTCTTTCATGCCTAACTTGGATGCACGCATATACCACAGATGCCACCTTCAAACCTCCCACGTCTCATCCTGGACGAGCTGGCCCAAAGGCAACATGAACTTACCATTCTTGAAGTGGTCGGGGCACGGTCTGGAGTCGAGGCGAGGTGACAGCCGGGCTTGGTGGCCTGTATTTGAGATGAATGAGGAACTACGTTAGCATCATACAAAAAGTTTATTGACCATATTTGGTTTGTTAGTAGCCACTGGACGGATCAACTTCTTTGCCCGATACGTATTGGCGGGGACTTTGTTACCCTCCGGAAACATATCGGCGAGGATACGTGGCAGTGTCGTTGAAGCTAGTGTCGGACCAGCCATGACGAGCTTTCAAAGATCGATGAATCGAAGGTTAAAACGCAACACCGTCCGTGCTTTGGACACTCCTTGTACAAATGATCAATTGCCGCCTGCTTCATTTCTTTGAAATTCTCTAGCCACTTTGGATCCCCAAATAGAACATCGTCTTCGTCCATACGATTAGCAAGATTCTCAAATACCTCCGCATCTTCGGGAGCCAATGCATTAACATCAACATGCTCACCATCATCCCCAGCACCATCATTAATTTCCATGTCGTCAAGAATATCGGCAATGCTGATGAAATCTGGATTCAGACCCTCGCTGTCTGCTGCTATTGACGACGGAGGCGGTTGTTGTTCGCCGTCGACATTGACCGGTGCGGGCACCTCCGAGGTCCCTTCAGATGCACTAGTGGGAGTCGGATCTGCTTCGCCATGATGCTTCCAAACAGTGTAATCCTTGATGAAGCCATGACGGATTAAGTGAGATTGCACCACGTTATCTTCCTAGAGAAGGTTGTTCTTGCAGCTATTACACGGACAAATGCTGCGCTCCCGACCCAAGCTAAGACGATGCTTCTTCGCTGTGGCAATAAACTTTTTGACATGGTCAAGGAAAGACATATCGGTTAGCCGCGGTGTCTTATACATCTCTGTCCGCCATGATGAACGGCGACCTTTCACACGGAACAACAAAGTCAGAAAAGCAAAAAAAATACACCAAAAATGCAAATGAGTAGCTCTAGATCTAGTTTTCTCCCTCCTCCATGCATTTAGATCTAAAGAAGAAACTACACCCTAATCAAGCAACAAAAGAGGAAATACGAGTTGGAGAGCAAGAGTTAAACTTTGAGGACCCAATCCAAGGGCAAACCCTCTCTTCCCCCCTCTAAAATGGCAAATCCAAGCTCTAGATCTAGTTTTCTCTCTCCTTCATTTGGATCTAGAGAAGAACAACCAAAATCAAGCAAAAATAGAGGAAAATGAGAGTTGGAGAGTTCCTTTTAACCTTTTTGCGGTGCTCTCCTCCACCAAAGCCAAGGGCAAACCTCCCCCCTCTAAAATGGCCAAGTTTTGGGTTTTGAGGTCCAAAACCCAAAAAATGGAGGAGGAGCCGCGAGGAAGAAGAAGCTATGTTGCTATTTATATAGCGGAGATTAACCGAGGCGGTCAACATAACACAACCGCCTCTGTTAATGATATATTAATAGAGGCGGCACTGTTACCACAACCGCCTCCGTTAATCAATTAACGGAGGCGGTTGTTTTAAGTTAACCGCGACATTAACGGAGGCGGTTGTGTTATGTTGACCGCCTCGGTTAATGTATTAACCGAGGTGGTTGCTGGCCGGCAGCCCTAGTCTCGGCCAGCACCTATTAACCGAGGTGGACGGCCTGCCCAACCGCCTCCGAGCCTCATTTTCAAGTGCCTCTTAAAAGATTTTGTGTAGTAGTGTAGATAGTTCCATAATACTACTACTCTTCTTTTTCTCCTTCTTGAATTCCTTATCTTGCTATCGCCATATTTGTGCACGAACTGATGAGCCACTGCGTGGTTCGTTATAGGACAACCCGGTTGGCACCGGGTACAGCTACGTGGAGAATACGAGCCTGCTCGTGACCGCGACTGGCAGCAGGCGGCGGACATGATGACGGTGCTCAAAGCGCTCGTCAAGGAGATACCCACGCTGCAGAGCAGCCCGCTGTTCCTGGTCGCCGAGTCCTACGGCGGCAAGTACGCCGCCACGCTCGACGTGTCCGTCGCCAGGGCCGTCCGCGCCGGTGACCTCAAGATCACGCTCGGAGGTACGTACGTTGTACAACACGAAACACTGAACCAATGCTTTTAGTTGAGATTCTAGTTTCTTTTCCGGCCGGCAGGTGTGGCGCTCGGCGATAGCTGGATCTTGCCGGAGGATTTCACGGTGAGCACATGACACGAGCCATGGCCGGCCTTTTGGTGCACTAAACCGATGTATATATACTATACTATGAAATGAATAGAGTAAAATGCATTAGTAGTCCACTACCTTGTGGCGCTGTGTCTATTTAGTCCACCAGCTTTGAAAATACAGATTTGGGTCTAAAATCTTGATTACTAGCGTATAAACAATCCACCTTATGCTGCCACAGCAATTTTGCCGACATGGACTGCCCACCGTGGCATCCAACCTAGCAAAGACAGGCCATGCGACGCACGTGAGCACTCTTGGACTCGGTCTTTTAGCAACCCCTCTCCCGAATCATTTGAGTAGCCCACGCGGATCCATGGAAACTAGCAACCCCTCCTCGTCCTTGGTCTCTTGCTCCGTCTTGGGCTAGCGGGGATCCGCCGTCTCTATGCCACCGTCGAGTCGGGGTCACCTCCACCACCATCGTCCTTCGAGAAAGAGAGAGACAGAAGAGAGAGATAGAGAGATTATGGCTAGGAAATGAAACTCGAATTAGGGGGTTGTTTGCTAGAAAACGGGGTCCAAGTGCGCCCACGTGCGCCGCACGGCCTGTCTTTGCCACGGTGGGCAGTCCATGTTGGCAAAATTGCTGTGACGGCATGAGGTGGACTGTTTATGTGCCAGTAATCAAAGTTTTGAACCCAAATCTGCATTTTTAAAGTTGGTGGACTAAATTGACACAACGCTATAAGGTAATGGACTACTGATGCATTTTACTCAAATGAATAGTTAAATGTGTTTCGGATATGATGGTGCAGCTCTCGTACGCGCCGCTGCTCCTGAGCGTGTCGAGGCTTGACGACAACGCCGCCGGCGAGGCAAACAAGTAAGCACACGTACGCCGGCAATGCAAGCGACCTATCCGAGATTTCGTTTTTCCAGTCACGTTCACAAATGCATGACAACTGTAATATCAGGATGGCCGAGACGGTGAAGGAGCAGATCGCGGCGGGCAATTTCATAGACGCGACGGAATGGTGGGAGGAACTATTGTTCCAGTTCATCCGCAACAAGAGCGCCAACGTTGTAAGTGCTGACCATTGACGCTGCACACTCAGTTCTTTTTAAAAAAAAATGATGATCATTGACGCTTGTGCTGTCGTGCTTAGCAACAGCGTGGTGATTGCGTGACACCGGTATTGTTCCTTGGTGCTAGAGAGAGAAAATGTGATTTGTTTGTACGAAATTAGAAGCGTCCACCTGTTTTGCCAAGCCCTAAAACATGTTAGGACCAAGGCAGAGCTCTATAACTAAATATGGATACCCGTGAAAACTATACTTCAACAGGACCCTCAAATTTGGATGGACACCTAATGACCTAAATCTTCTCTCGTTCCTAGGGGTCAGCTTAGAGCATCTCCAACAACTCCCTAAATCAACTTAGTATTCTTATAAACTTGGTAAAAATACAAAAAACCCTCTCCAACAACTTGGTAAATCAACTTGCTAAATTTTCCAAGTTGCTATCCAGAGGCCTCTACTGCCGAGATTTGCCAAGTTGCTATCCAAGTTACTATCCCCCTCTACGGCAAATCCTCCTAACGGGATAGAGCAAATCCGTCATGGATCGGCTGCCGCATCTCGTCATCGACCTCAATGAGGTGCCGTCCTGTGGGTAAAAGAATTTTAGTTGCATAAGCCCATGTTCTGCATGCGGGTGCTTGATGCCGCCGCTCCTTCCTCCCTGGCTCCCGCATAGTTCTCTCTCTCTCTCCAACATCTATCCCTCCCTCAACAAGGAACCACGACGGCATGCCCTCCAGCCCCACGTTGCATCCCCTATGGCAGCAACACCCAGGTGTCGTCCCTTCCCTCCACGGCGTGGATCTTCGCCATGGTGAGACTCCATTTGCACCTCCCTCAATGGTGTCCCCTCGCTTCTCGAACGAGGATCTTGCCCAGCAGCAGCATCCGACGGCTTCCCCTTCCTCCCCAAGGGGAGGACTTCTTGCCAAGGATACCCCAACATTTGTGCCCCGGTGATTTTCCCTCCCTTTCAATCGCCATGGATCCTGACTATTCCCCGCTCTCTAGACTATAGAGGATCCCCATGATTCTCCACCCTTCTCTAGCTTTTAGTGCACATGGCCAAGATCGTTAATGAAGAAAAGATGAGAAAGGATGATAAACAGTCCAGTGTACCATTCTCTACTAAAAGAAATTTGAGAGCCCTGTTTTGAGGCTAGCGCTTGAGTATGGCCTAGAAAACAGGGGCCCTCAAAAGCAGGGGAGCGTCCTCAAATAAAAAATAGGGAACCTGATTTCAAGGCTCTAGGCCAAGATGTTCTTAGCATGTAAAGGAAAATGACCAACAGAATGGACCTCACTGATGGTTGCGATTCCTGTACCATGAAAAGAAGTTTAGAAGATGAGCCTTCTTATTAATAGAAGTAGATGTTTTTAGAAGTCACCTCTATAAATGGTTAAGTGGATTCTAGGCAAAACAATTAATTATTTAAAAAGGTGAATATCTCAAGAGATTGCCAAAGTTAATTGACCATTTTGATAGGTGATTTTTGTAAAAAATATATCCATCTTTGAAACAATTAAGAACAAAGATGGGCATTGTAAGGGTGCAACCTATAGAATCTTAAGAGGTTCATCTATATATATGCAGATATTTACATAAAAGATAATTCATAACTTTCTCATATGAAGATGATGAAAATAAACTTATATCAAACTAAAGATTGATAAACTTTATAGTGTTAAATACACTAACGGTCCTTAAACTTGTAGCTCTATTCCACTTAGGTCCAGGAACTCTCAAAATCAAAATTTTCCTCTCTAAACTTGTTAGGTTGTGCTACTTAGATCCATACCCCTTCGGAGCATGCTGACTAAGATAAAACTTTATAAAAAACACCCCGCCAATGGTCATATTTTACCTTAGCTCTCCTTCCCCAATCCCCACCCACACCTACCACAGCGTGATGGAGGTTGTAACGTCCCGCCTCCTCGAGGCCGCCCGCTTACATTTGACCGGTGTAATAGGACCAATACTGCCCTTACAGACCAACACCGGTCTTTTCTACGCACTTTGTCCTCACTCATGCGCACTCGGGAATAATTTATCGTTCGGTCACCTATCCCTAGATTTCTCCAAGCTAAGCACGCTTAACTTTAGAGTTCTTTGAAGACGGGCTTCCAAAAAAGAAGTTGCAACTTATTGGTATAAGTATCACATTAATCCTATTAAACCCTGGGCCGGGATGTTACATCCTCACTCCCTTAAGAGATCGACGTCCTCGTCGATCAACCCCAGGCCAGGAACCTTCTCCCTTGGCCTCATCCATGTGTCCAGTGCCAGCGCATGTGCCATGCTGTGCGACCACGACAGATCCACACCAACCATGTGCACTATGCCGCGCAACTGCGACACACGCGCCCGTGAAACCATGAGAGTCGGCTCTAATACCATTTGTAACGTCCCACCTCGAGGCCAGGCCCGCTTACATCTGACCGCTGTAATAGGACCAATACTATCCTCACAGACCAACACTAGTCTTTTTTGCGCACTTTATCCTCACTCGTGCGCACCTGGGAAGAATTTCTCGATCGGTCACCCATCTCTAGATTTCTCCAAACCAAGCACGCTTAACTTTAGAGTTCTTTGGAGATGGGCTTCCATAAAAAAGTTGCAACTTATTGATATGAGTATCATATTAATCCTATTAAGCCCTGAGCCGGGGATGTTACAGATGTCGCTAGGGTGTAACTCCTTCCGATGACCACAACAAAGGACTTAGCCAATGTTGAGCCCAAACGTTCAGCTTTGGGCACGACACACAACACACCACAGTCCACCACCACCGGTGCGCCCTTGCTAGAGGGACACGCCGTGCTCTGCTCCAAAGGCCGCTGCATCATCGAGCACGAGGACCACACTGTCACATCATGGTGCGTTAAGGACATCATGATGCTTATCACGAACCCCAGCCATGTGTCACAACCCGATCTTAGGTCTAACATAAATGATGATTAATCGACCAACATCACTCAAGGGATCGAGAAAAAGACATCTAGGGTAACCAATCAAGGCGATAAAGATGATTGGTGTCACAAGACCTAGCTAGGTACAACGACACTGCTAGCGATCCTCATGGGCAATCTCTCCAAAGTGCGCATAAAGTGAAACCTTAGGGTTTGTGTCCTAGGATATAAACCTAAACTCATGATACCATGTAGGAGACTAGAATTGTTGGAATAGTCAATTGTAATGCAGAGCCTCGTGGGTGGATTATATAGGAGTACATTGCAGGTGGCAAGAAGCCTCCCTTAGCGACAAGACAAGCTAAGATTACAAAAGATCCTAATATGAAGATATTCCAATATACTCTAATATTACCATTTGGATGGCCAAAACATAGACTGCCACTAATAAAGACTAGTAGCCTAACACGCATGCAACAACTAGTGTTAGGATAGCCTATACAAACTGGGTCTTAGCATATGATCAAGGACACAACATGTAGGATTCACTTGATCAATGCAAGTGAATCTTTGTTTCATGGAGATATACTCCTGATGTTACCTCATATGCCAAGGCTAGACAAGTCAAGGTGAGGTAATGGAGAGCACTATGTTCCTATAATTCATACAATTAGTTTCCATGAGTAGCATTAACTGAAAATGAGTGTCACATTAGTAGCACATAGCTAATTAAAAATGAATGTCAAAGGTGTTGTGCTAGACCAACACTACTTATTCTAAGATAGAAAAAGAAGGTCAAATGAGAATATCACCAAGATGTCATGTAAGATTTGTGAGCAGTGGGTCTATCATGACAAACTTTGAGCTAAGTAACTATGTGATGCAATGTACTAACTATGATCAACGAGCATGCTGTCAATACAATGTTGTCACCATATATAAAGTGGTTGAAAGAGGCAATAATGTCTACAATTGTAAACAAAGAGAGACATTTATGTTATTGTGCGACAAACCTGAGATGGAGAATGTGCGAGGCAAATTGCTGGTACCAAAGCTAGCAGAACTTGCTTCAAACAAAAAAAGATCATGTAGAAAACAAACATTATCAAAAGCAGAAACATCAATTAAGTTGAACAGGTTGCCAACACTAAGTTGTCTCCTTCAAGTAGCCACAAAAAATGTAATCTTCACATTTATCTAGTATATGGGCTGCCCATGCACCAAGCGGAGATGCTAGGAAAAGACTGAATAGTCACCGCTTTGGAATCAAAATTAAATATCTCATCTTAGTTGATCAAGTACTATTGAGAGTAACTTCGGACCATATAACCTCCTCTTATGATGGCCAAGGGTTCACTTCAAATGGAACTAGTGCTTGAATATCTACTTTACTTTCACGTTGGGAGGTTGAGGAACTACATGGCAAATGTTGTTATAGGGCATGTCAACGAGTGTGCTTATTAATTAGATGAGTGATGTGGGTGAGCTCTCAGAGAATGCTAGTTTTTCTTAAATCACCATCGCATGACATTGAGACACTTTAGGATAACATTTTTTCAGGACGTGTACAATTTCCTTCTCGATGGTGACATGGACCCAGGCTTAAAGACCATCGATGACATCATGAATGGGGTCATCAAGGAGAAGCTCAAGATAATTCCCGAGGACCATAGGTGAGCATCACTCACACCACAACAATCACATTTCGAAAATATGTTTCCATATCAATGTTGGCCTTGCTATGGTACTTAACCTTATGGAATGTTTTTCTAAAAACCCTCATAGGAGGTATTACCTCTTATGTGATCATATAGCCATCCACATCGATGGTTCACAGTTATTCGAGAATACCAATTGTAGGTGGCATGAGGACAATAAAGTTGTATACAACGCGTTTGCAAATGATATGATGAAGCCAAGAATCAATGAGGTGAGCGAGATAGCTAGTATGACTCAATGTGGATGAGCATGTTTCTAATTTCAAAAGGTTTCAGGAACGAGCAAATTTGTTGATTGATTTTGAGTTTTTTAATTACAGATTGATGAGCTACTGTCTTATGGTGTCAATGTGACGGTGTACAATGGCCAGGTCAGTACTATTCTGCCATTTCAACTACTAAATTCTTGAGTTCTTTGCTCTGTTGAAAAATTTGAGTTTCAAATTTTAAACTTTAGAGGTAGTTATCCTCAACTAGATGCATTCAAATAAAAAAATTCAACTATAAATTTTTATAATTTTTTAAGATTTACAACTTTTATATAGAGTGTTTCTCCATTTGAAGTCATGTGAAAAATTCAAATTTTAAAATTCTAGTGCATTTCTAGTGGTTGTTTAATTTCTTAAGAGAACCGCCAGTACAAATCTCATTTCTAGTGTCGGTTCTATCTACAACTTTTATATAGTGTTTCTCTATTTGAAGTCATTTGAAAAATTCAAATTGTAAAGTTCTAGTGCATTTCTAGTGGTTGTTCCTTAGAGAACCGGCGGTACAAATCATATTTTTACTGGTGGTTCTCTTAAGGATCCGCCGCTAGAAATGGCTACTATTTCTAGAGGTGGTTCCTAAGAGATCAGCCAGTAGAAATCTATTTCTAGTGGCAATTTTTGGTTTGGTCCCAGTGTTTGATTTCCATTGACACCATTTAATCAAAATCGCCAGTAGAATAAACACATAGCGCTAAGAGATATCATTTTTGTACTAGTGATTGTGGTTTGATTTATTAATAAATTTTCTTCAAGAATGACTTTAATTTAACTATATTTGCACATTTTTTTAATAAAATGAGTAATCAAACTTAGGGTAAAAAATCAAACGTCTTATAATTTAAAACGGAGGAAGTACCTTCGAACGGCAAACTACACAGCTCGCAGCCATGAGGTTTGTAAAAGACAGCCGGTCACCATAGTGGCAAGTTTCCCTTGACGCTGAACATCAGATGTCGATCGAGTTGAGCACATAAACAGCTATGCAACCAGTAGAGGCAAAAGAAATGTAGCTTTCCTCTTTTGGTAATTAGGTATCATCGACTATTCTTAAATAGAAAAGGGCATAAGGTATGATGTGCATAGATTATGATAGGGCAATAACATAACTGGCTAGTGGCATATATCTGGATAATAATTGAAAGCAAACCAATAAAATAACTGGCTAGTGGCATTTTTTTTTTTGTTGCGACTCGCTAGTGGCATATATCTGGATAATAATTGAAAGCAAACCAGTCGTTTGGTTGCCGTGGCCTCTTTTGGTGATTAAGTATTTTCTCAAAATCATTATTTACTAAGTATACAAATATTTCATGATCCTGCACCTACACAATCTGCTTACACATCTTGGTAAGAAGAAAAGAAATCAGAAATTAAACAGTTAATATAGTAAGCCTTGCCTTGCAAATTTGGATTATATCTTACATTTGCACACTGGTAAATAATCATATTGCAATCTGCAGGTATAGAAAGAAGCCCATTGCGCTTCAAAATAGTGTAGAATCAATTCAGTTCAGTCTGGAAAATGTGATCCTCAGCTAATAAGTGGAGTTAACTGGTAAAAAAATCTGTTACTCCTTGAGATCTTCATTATTAATTAAGGACATGTTTGGATCTCTGCACCTTATAGTTAACTGGTAAAAGTTAGTTTAGACTCAGTTTGGATCCTCAGCTAATAAGTCGAGATAATATCTTACCTAACATCCAGTTAATAACAATTAGCTACTAACTTATTTCTCCTAGCTATCACAACTAATAGTTAGCTAGTTGGATCCAAATAGGGCCTTACAAAAGTAAGTATTGTTTTTTGGACAAACTTGAACCTTGATTGAAAATTTAATGAAATATCTTCAAAAAAAGGTTTACTCAATATGGACCTGTCTCAGTAAGGCATCTGAGTTATCTATTTTAAAATTATTCAGTCAAAATGCACATGATTCAGGCTACAATTTTCAGTGCTGCTTTTGATACATATGTTTTCCCCCAATCTAAAGGTCGACATAATTTGCTCAACCATCGGCGCAGAAGCATGGGTTCAGAAGCTCAAGTAAGTCATCATGTCTTTTCCGTACAAGTTTATACAATATATCGATTCAGAAAACACATCCGAATGGCTGAATTCATCATTTGGGGATACACTAATAATCTCAGATGGGATGGATTGAAGACCTTTCTGAGCTTGCCGAGGCAGTCTCTGCACTGTGGCCCCAGCAAAGAAACCAAGGCTTTTGTCAGGTCCTACAAGAACCTGCACTTCTACTGGATTCTTGGAGCTGGCCATTACGTAAGTACTATAAACATAGCATCTCGCCTGGGATTTGCTTCCCATGTGATCCTCTGGGACAGATGCTTCAAAAGCTGCTTGTTATTTTGCTTTTTGTTTGCAGGTGCCTATCAACCAGCCTTGTATGGCACTTAGCATGATCGGCAACATAATTCAGTCCCCAGCAAGTACAATATAATGTACCATTTGCCAAGAAGTACGGAAAGGGTTATACTTGAAGGCACTAATGTGTTTGGAAAAGACGGCATACATTTGATTTTCCCAAATGAAAGAGAAAAAGAATAATTATCTGATATTGTTAAAGTACATACGAATTCCATGAGTCTCAACAGGTTATTAATTAAAGACATTCGTAGTATCTCTTTAGGGCTATTGTAAATTTGAAAGACAGTGTGTTCATGGAGTATTGTGAAGTGGGAGTGGTAAGGGAACTTCATCTACTCCCTTGATCCATCAATAAAGACAAGAGTATATTTTCACTATTGACTTCTATTGTCACACTACTACAGAATTACATCACCAGAAGTGGGAGTGGTAAGGAACGGGAGATTTTGGACTCCAGAGACCGGCATGCCTGGATTAGATGATCTTTGTTATTATCTGTGAGCTACAAAACCAGCTCTCCAAATTGAACCTATAGGGAAAATGTGTCAAAATCAAAGCTAGTACGCTCTGAATAGAACCTACAGAAACAATGTATGTTTATATAAAACAATCATTTTTCCTGGATAACCAAATTGACCAATACAAGCTTGCAGTGCGTTAATTTGACCAACTATTAATTATTAAGGGAGATGTTATATGGAGTAATATTTATTTATCCTATCTATAAAATTTTAAATCTACGATCATAATATAAGTTAATGTTGTCAATAATACAAAGACTCAAGTTAAAATACAACCTTGGTAAGCAAAGCATAGAAGCATTAGGTAAATATATTATATATTTGACTTTTAATTATGATGGTTAAATATCAAGCACATGACTTCCTTTGAGGACTCGAATAATATGCAAATCTAATCTCTTGTTAAAATCGACACAAAGTTAATTATCGATGTGTCAATGATTGGTGTGGTCGTCGATGGTGTGATGGGAAACCACTCGAGATTTGTCGCATATATAGCAACTCTTGTTAGTGATTGCATACATACATTAAGTAGATTGAATTGGACAACAAACCTTTGAAGATTTCTTGATTAGCTAGACCATCGCCTATCTACATTTATTATTTTATTTAGTAAGTATAAAATTTTGTTTCTAATCAGAACTACATCAACAATTTGATAGTGTAAATCTTTTATTTTTGGAGAAAGATTAATCTCTTCTCTTCTCTATCTCTACACCTAAAAGGACTGTAACATTATTATCTACTCTGATACCAAATCTTGAATTCTATCACGCATCCATGTCCGATTTGAATCATGCTTCACTCGAATCTCATGCTTCTTTGTGGTTTTGATACGAACACCGGATCCACGTTCTGTGTCTTATATGAAATCATAGCTCAAAGGTCATGAGTCAGCGCTCGATTACTAAGATTTTGCACCCCCAAAAAAGTGACCTTAGTGCAAGTTGCATATATCTAGTACTTTATAAATGTTTATAATTATACTATTGTATTTTTTATCATTTATATAAGGAAAAAACACTATGGGAGTGGGATTACTAAGATTCAGTCTAAAAAATCATGGCCCGCGACTTCGCGAGTATTATGCTTCGCCTCGTGCAGTCATGCTTGCCTAGTCGGTGTGAAAGGGTGGGCAACATCATGAGCCAATGATGCCTACTTCTCCATATCTGCTCCTTCCAAGCTCAACGTCACCCAATGCGTGTGTATCCTCGAGCTTCCTGCGGCCATGCCATCCTTAATACCCAGCAACATGTTTCTAGAGCTCGCCATCCTCCGACTCCCGCATCAAAGTCCAATGAGCACGTGACCAAGGAAAAAAAAAGAGAGAAAACATATTACCTGGTTGCCATAGGGGGCCCTGCTCGGTTGCTCCGTTGCCCTTGCCAACCACCAGACTCGTGGCACGACTGCCGGCTCGCACCTAGTTTGGCTCACCTCACTTGCTATCAGGTGCCGTGGCCAAGACCCACCACCATGCATGGGTGGTCCCATCTGGTGGCCAGGCAGCTCCCAAGAGTTGAGAGAGACATTGGAGAGGATATAAGATAAGAAACATCAGATTGGAGTCCAAGACAGACACGAAACCATACCAAGTTGAGATTTGCAACGGAAGGGGAAAAACACCGTCGATCGGACTCCAAAGTCCAAACCGAGCCGAGCAACAGAAAAAGGAAAACACATTGAGTAAAACTCCAAACCACGGCCAATCGAACAAGAAACTAAGCAGGAATAGAAAACGCCGCAAGTTGAACGTTAATGTAGTTAGTTAGGAAGGCAAGACCAAAATAATGGTAAAAAAGAGGAGAAATTTTGCTAATTTATTATTAGGTATAGATATAGAGGTATAGAACTGATCTGCTTTAATAAGTAGAGGTAGCATATATATACTACAAGAGATAGTGTAAACAGCACACCATAAGAATTTCACATAACGAACAATGGAAAACAAAGTGTTGAACAGGTTCACCTTACAACAACAACAACAACAACAACAACAAGAACAAATTAGAGACTAATCTACAACAGGAAGAAGTGTTCAATGGGTTTCACCTTAATTACAACAACATCAACATTCAACAAGAACAAATTAGATGCTTGTGCTTATCTGACGGGACATGTCACACAGCTAGGCCTTGCATATGTCCGTAGGCTAGTAACAAACGCATCGAGAAAAACGTACGCCCAACAAAACCCCGGGCATTTCTGCCTGAGCATCTCCGTTCGATATACGAGGCGCTACCGCTACCTATTTAACCCACGGTCGGCCACGTACAGCGCCACTCGCACTCACTGGGTGACAGACCACAGCTAGCATCATCAGAATATCGCGTTTGCCGCCATCATGGACAGGTCATCTTCCTTCTCCCTCCTCGCCGTCGGCAGCTCGCTCCGGTCTGGTTCCGGCGCAACGACCACCACCACCGGCACCCCCGACGGCTCGGAGCTGTGGGGGTACGTCGAAGTCCGGCCAAGTTAGTAATGCTCGTCTCCTCCTAGTGCCCAATAACAACATTGTTGCTCTTTTGCTGATCGTTTTCTAGCATTACACAACACACTGCGTCACTGTCGTCTCCGTCGTTGCATGCAGAAGCGCACCTGTTCTGGTGGTACTACAAGAGCCCCCAGAGGACGTCGACGCCAGGGGAAGCCATGGCCGACAGTCCTATGGCTGCAGGGTGGCCCGGTACGCACCGGCACTCCTCCATTCTAGCTAGAATCTGCTACTTCTGTATGCAGTGCACAAGAACATGCATGGCCTCAACGAACCTTGGCATGGAAATGGAACCGTGGTCGATCTTGGTGGCTTTAACTTGCAGGGCGCGTCCGGCGTCGGGTTCGGCAACTTCAAGGAGATCGGGCCGCTGGACGTCAACCTGCAGCCACGGAACTCGACGTGGCTCCAGAAGGCCGACCTCATCTTCGTGGTCAGACACACTCAGACAGACATCGAGATATAGCTGCCCTGTAAAACCACCTATATTCCTCTTGTTTTGCCATGTACTGAGTGACAGTGTCTTCATCTTTTATGCATGTCTCGACGGCGCAGGACAACCCGGTGGGCGTCGGTTACAGCTACGTTGAGGACGACAGCCTGCTGGTGACGACCGACTGGCAGCAGGCGGTGGACGCCACCACGCTGCTCAAGGCGCTCGTCAAGGAGATACCCACGCTGCAGAGCAGGCCGCTGTTCCTGGTCGCCGAGTCCTATGGCGGCAAGTACGCCGCCACGCTCGGCGTCTCCGTCGCCAGGGCCGCCCGCGCCGGCGAGCTCAATATCACGCTCGGAGGTACGTACACACACTGAACCATGGCATTCGCTGAGCAATTTATATCCTCACATATTCTCGGTTCTTTTTCCGGCAGGTGTGGCGCTCGGCGATAGCTGGATCTCGCCGGAGGATTTCGTGGTGAGATCATCTTCGACAAGAGAAACAACCATTTCTGGTTTTGTGAGTCTGTGAGAACAAGTCACAAACGAAAGGGCAGCTAAAAGTGAGCTCTGAATTTTGCAGCTCTCGTACACGCCGCTTCTCTTGAGCGTGTCCAGGCTGGACGACAACGCCGGCGACGAAGCAAACAAGTAAGAACGCCGCGCCGCCAAGCAACCTATCCGAGATTTGTTTTTTCCAATCACATTCACAAGCGCATGCACGCCAACTGTAATCTCAGGATAGCTCAGACGGTGAAGGAGCAGATCGCAGTGGGCAATTTCAGCGATGCAGAGCAGTCGTGGCATCATCTGCTGGGTTTCATCCGCTCCAGGAGCGGCGATGTTGTAAGTGCTGAATGACCGTGGTTTAAACTCTTCTCTTAATACAATGATACGTAAATCTTTTGCGTATTCGAGAAAAAAAAACTGCTGACTCCGGTGCTCTATACATTGATTCTGTCACGCATGCCATCCTCAAGAGAGCTCGCTCCTGTTATTACACTTGAATTGGATAAACAATTAGTTCTCTCTCACGCTAGCTCGCTGCACTTTTCAGGACGTATACAATTTTCTTGATGGCAAGGAGGACTCATCGCCTGCTGGCTCCAACGCCACCTACGACATCATGAATGGAGTCATCAAGGAGAAGCTCAAAATCATCCCCAAAAACCTCACGTGAGCGTCGCCCTGCCCTCTGCACCACAACGATCACTTAACGGCATCTGCATGCATTATGTGTTCATGGGGCCAATAAGATGGACTGATGCTAGAACTCCAATTGCAGCTGGGAGGAGCTTAATGGTCTTGTTTATGACGCGCTGGCCGGTGATTTAATGAAGCCAAGAATCGAGGAGGTGAGCGAGTGGATAATGATCATGTTTCTCATTTCAAAAGGGTTTCAGGGACAGTGTAATCCTTTGATGCTAGACGCTAATTAGATGATTACCCCATGATTAGCGACTAATCATCATCTAGAAAGTCTAGCAATAGTACTCCATCCATTCCAAATTGCAAATCATTCTAGCTTTTTTGGAGAGTCTAAGCATCTTAAATTTGACCAAATTTATATAACAAAAATAATAATATTTACGATATCAAATAAATATCATTAGATTCTTTATTAATTATATTTTCTAGTATATCCATTTGATGTCATAAATCTTTACAATTCTCTATAATTGTGGTCAAAATTAAGATGCTTCGACTAAAAAAAAGTCAGAATGGCTTATATTTTGGGATTTTAGTGTCTACTAGACGACTTGAGACCTCAACTTGATAGGACCTATAAGCCAGCTGATAAGCTGAAACAATTGCTTTTGTGTGAGAGAAAAACACGGTTAGTCAGAATGGCTGATGAGCCAAGCGAACAACATGTGTAGACAAAAATACTTTTCAGGAACTAGCAGCTCATCAGTTCAATTGACTTCCGAGTGTTCTATTGCAGATTGATGAGCTACTATCTTACAGTGTCAATGTGACGGTGTACAACGGCCAGGTCAGTACTACTCAGCCTTTTCAACTCCCAAATTCTTAACTTCACTTTGTTTGGCAGAAACATTACATCATGAAAGTTAAAGATTTTAACATGTTATGATCAATGAATTTATTTATGAGGGACAAAATGTTACTCTCTCATCCTCTGATATATATAGGCAGTTTTTTGAATTGTGAATACAAATTAATTTAGATGTGTGTGCGCGCAAGCGCGATAAGAGAGTGATGCATTATAAGTGAGCTGCCCATCTTTCATGGTGGACGAGATTTTGGATTCAACTAGGTGCATGCAAGTTAATATGACATCAGGGCCAGAGGTGTTTGGCTTGTGCAAACTGCAAGTTGAATAAAAGATTTGTTGTTCACTCCTATTCCATGTGCCTAACTAAAGGAATAAGTGGGTTGATTGTGTTTTGCCGTTAGCTTAGGGCAAGCACCCAGGGTAAACTCAATTGACTGTCGGTTAGTCCCTGGAATCTTCTTTAGAAAATATATGGTGTCCTTTTCTGGAAACTATGAACCTTGATTGACAGGTTTAATCAAATAAGGTACATAGGGACAACCTACCTCAGTTTACAGTTAGGCATGTACATTATCCATTCGTATATTATTTCATAGTAAGATGCACAGGATTTAGGCTACAATGTTTAGAGCTGCACTTGATACCAATGTTTTTCCCCTAATCTGAAGCTCGACATAATCTGTTCGACTATCGGCGCAGAAGCATGGGTTCAGAAACTCAAGTAAGTCATCATGTCCTTTTGTTCCCATATAAGTAACAGGTGATATATATCTTAGTGGCTCATTGCATCATTTGGGGATGCGTACAATAATCTCAGATGGGATGGGTTAAAGACGTTCTTGAGCCTACCAAGGCAGACTCTCCACTGTGGCTCCAGCGAAGGCACCAAGGCTTTTGTTAGGTCTTACAACAACCTGCACTTCTACTGGATTCTTGGAGCTGGCCATTATGTAAGCAGTATAAACATAGCATCCTTGCATGGGATCTGCTTCCCTGATCCTCTTATTCTGGGATAGATGCCCCAGAAGTTGATTTGTTGATCTGCTTTTTGTTTATAGGTGCCTATCGACCAACCTTGTGTCGCACTTAGCATGATCGGCAACATAATTCAGTCCCCAGCTAGTTAGTAAATTATATTGTAATGTTTGTGATGAGTGTGTTGTAACTAAATTATATTGTAATGTTTGTGATGAGTGTGTTGTAACTAAATTATATTGTAATGTTTGTGATGAGTGTGTTGTAACTGGGTTCTTGTCTCATTTTCTTCTTAATATAATGAAGTGTAGCTCTATTTTTTATTAGAAAGTTAGTAAATTATACTTGAAAAGCTATGCTTGAAAGTTAGTAAATTAACTCAGTCCTAGCAAATATATTATAATGTACCATTCTCCAAGAAATACAGAAATGGTTATACTTCATCTACTCCCTTGATCCATCAATAAAGACAAGTGTATATTTTCACTATTGACTTCTATTGTCACACTAATACAGAATTACATCACCAGAGTTGGCTATTCAGGTGTGACAAAAGGTTTCCACCTCTAGTAGGACGCCAGTGCAAACGAAACATTTTCATAGGTGCATGGCGTATTCAACTGCATCTGCAAATAGTTTCTATGGAGAAGCTAGGGTGCTTTAACTGAGACACCTGCCTTGTAATAAATGAATAAAAGAAAAATATTGTGGTGATTACTGCTGACATTGGCGGCAAGTGAATGTGACGTTGTGCTAGCGTCCACGCTAAGCATAGAAGCACCACGTTGTACAATTTCCTTCTGGACGATGGCATGGACCCCGTGTCAGACGGGGTCATCGCCTAGCAACGTGCAGGCATTGAGGTACTCGACATACCTCGGCAACCAGAACTCAGCTGCCTCCAACGTCATCGGCGACATACCTCGGCAACCAGTGACTTATGATTTGTAGCATCATTGATGCTGTGTTGCCTCCATAAAGCCTCTGCCCACGAAGATATATTTTCGTCAAGGAGAAAAAGATTTAGTGGAGGTAGAGGGATCATTCCATGCTGAGGGACCGGCACACATAAAAAAAAGAAGACTTATCCTAAAACTTGATACAAACTAGCAAAAGTGCCGTGCGTTGTAACGAGAAGAAAAAATTATTAAATATTTATGAGGAACGATGACATGAATAGTGCATTAAGCCTGTTCGGTAGGGCATAAGTCGGCTGATAAACTGAAACAACTGATTTTTTTGAGAAAAATACTGTTGCAGTGGCTGATAAGCCGACCAATAAGCTAAAGTGAAGACAAACCATTTTTTCTTATTTTTCTACTTGCTTCTTCTACTATCGCTATACCATCTACTCGGCAATTTTTGCAGTTGCTGCTACATATCTGCTTTAGTTTAGGCGAATCTGGTCGCGTTCTGCCAAGTCAAGATTGGAAAGCGCATAGCGAGCTCGAGGCTACGACGGTGGGATGTCGGAGGACATCGGGATAGGCAGCAGGTCCACACATCAGGCGCCCGTGGCAGAAACATCTATGGGACCAAGAGTTGAGGCCTATTAGTCCCAGCGTCGCCACATCCATGTTCCATGGCTTCACGAACCCCAGTTGCGTGTGCCTTGCATGCCAATCATCTCCGGTACCTTGGACGGTAAGTAGTCCATGCCAAGCACTTTGATTGGGTTGGCTCATAACTTTCAGAGACCACAACGTGGTGGCATGACAAAACACACTGATGATCCAAAACACACTAATGATTCCGGTGAAGGAAGAGCAGCAGAGCTCGCACGCGTGGGCGATGTTGTGACATGGTATCCGCACTCGGCACTTGCGGCAGCAGCGAGCCCAGTGGAGCATCAATTGTGAGATTTAACTATGAAATGAATTGGCAGCAAGATTATCTTCCTCAGATTGAATGACACAATGGTGTGTAATTGGCAATGTGGCAATGACTGCTGAAGCAAGTAGACTTATGGGGTTGCAAGTGTATGCGAGTTCCAGTTCTAGAAACATAAGCCAATCCGAATGAAGAACAAGCTAGACTTGTACGATGTGGGTGCCCTTTGGTTTTGATTGAATTCTATGATGTGGGTGCTTTTTGTTTTTGATTTATATGGTTTTGATTCTATTCTATTAACAGCTTTTTGAATATTATATGGCTTCTTGTTTTAGTTGGTTCTTACATAACAACGGCAAAAACACCGAGCTAGTCTCACCGAGGGATGCTGAAGGTCACCAATGTATTTTGGAAATAAAAATATGTGTTAAAAGAAAATATAATATTGTCTTAATTTTTAATATTATAATATTTTATCTTACCGCATAGAGCTTTCTAATTTTTTTTCTGTTTTTGATTTGGCCCTTTTTGTCTCCTGGAGTTGTCGTCCGTTTTTGTTCCTGTTCGTTGGCCTTTTTAAAAAAAATTGGGACACAATAATCTATTGTTTCTAGATTAGGATTAGGATTGATATTCACCTTACTTGGGATCAAAGATATATATTAGATTAGGATTCCTAATCTATTTCGATTACCTCAAAGAATCTGTGCATATCTCAAGAGGCCTATAGATAGATATAAACATAGTTTTCTATATTCACAGAGTTAATTAGAAGATATCATACTAAAAAATAGTAAAAAAAAGGAAGAAATTCTATCTCTTTATTAATACTAGCAACACTGCCCGTGCGTTGCAACGGGTGATGCTGAGGACATACATACCATTATGATCAATTTGAAACTTCCAGAGCTAATAATCTAGTCTAGTTCATGGAGTTTATCGCAATCTTTTGTATGATGTGTCTGCTTGTATTTCTAATCACCTAACACATAATAATGGAAAACAGATACATGGGACAAGATCGAGGAACATATAAGGATACAGTGGCAGAAAAAAAGGTTATGACAGAAATTTTGTCTCGGAGGCGGAGAGTTTTGGACTCCGGACACGAGACAGTAGACAGAAACCAAATAGCCAGACAACAAAATATAGATAGACTGGACCAAACTAAAATGATAGGGAGAAATTTGATTGTTTTGGTATTAGTGACGATGATATGACAATAATGATGATAGGTAGATTATGTATGTACAATCCAAAATATATGGACTAAAATATCCTTCAGATTGCTACTGTTGTAGCAACAATTTCATTTATTATTTGTGTCACATAGGTGAGTACCTAGCCAAACTAATTTTTAATGCAATTAACGCGTGTGCGAACACAATCTAGAGTCCAATTCTAACACGGCTAGGTACCATATGCGGCAGGCACTCGTTGATCATGAGCCGGCGGTGGTGTCTGTGGAACATGAGGCGCTGGACCTCGCACCGGCGGCAGCTGCTGTTCTGGGTCTGTCCCCCTGCGACGACGCCGCCACGGACGACCACATGAACGTGGCGTCCCGGAACTCGTCGGACACGTCCTGGCTGTTGCACATGCTGATGATGAGGCCGTCGCGCCCCTCGGCGCCTTCGGCGCGCAGCTCGCTGGCGTCCTGCGAGCACGCTGCGCTTAGGTACGTCTTCACCTCCTCGAAGGTGCTGTCGCATGCACCTGCGGGCTGATGTCAAGGTTCATGTAGGGGTCGATGACGGTGAGGACCCGCCGTGCGTGGCGTCGGAGGAAGACATTGAAGAAGATCAGGAACAGCCGCCGCGGTGCATACGCCGCCAGGAGCGATGCCAGGAGGAACCACGCCATCGCGCCGGGCTGCCCCGTATACGACGCGAATCGCTCAAGTTCGTTTCAAATTCTCAGGGCCCTGCTAGGGCAGCGAGCATACAGGACGGTCAGATAGCCGAGACCAAGGCCGAGACACTTTAGGATTAGTAGGCTGGACGAAAAATTAGTGGCAGAAATTTTGCCTTTTAAGTATTAGGGATATACTTTATTAATAATAGGTATAGATAAAAATAGAAGATAACTTAGAGACACAAGGAACGAAAGACTTTGGACTCCAGAGACCTGCACACCTACACAATGTGGAAGGACGAATGAAATAGAAGAATTTGTAAAATAAGATTATAGATGCTTGACAAGTGGCTTTCAAGGCCAAGGAAGACATTGACATACATAGGTCTTTTATCAATCCAGGCTAGCTCGTTATTCCGGGGCCAGGCTTGAGCCAAGGCTCGCCTCACCTCCTGTACGTACGGTGCTGCATCTCCTTCACATCCGCGTCGTACGGCGTTGCCGATGCGTCTGTGCGTGTGCCGGCCATCCGCTTCCCCAGCAACCTCTCTGGCGAGCTCCCGGGCAAGCTCCCTGGCGAGGCAAGGGTGGAGGGGAGGCTGCAGGATATGCAGGGCGCTGGCGAGCTCGTTCGAGGCGGTGGCCATGGAGCACACGATGGAGGCGGCCACCAAAGAGCCCATCCATGATGCCGTGGTCTCCATCGTGTCCTGCTGTCCGGTGTGGATGGTGTATGGGCAGATGCCGTGCTCTCGGAGCAGGAGGCGGTAGGAAATACGGAGGTGAGGGAGGTGAATGCAGCTAATGGATGGAAGAGGAAGAGCAGTAGGAGGAAATACGGAGGTGCCTCCAGATCTGGCTTTGACTTTCTTGAGCATACGGCCATACGCTAGGCTTGCTCTTGATCCTTGGTGTATGTCGAAGGGGCAGAGGAGGAGTAGTCCTCCTTTCTTTCACTGCACACCCACCACCTGTTTGATACAATGATCGAGAGAGTGGTAAACTTACCCGTATGAAAAAGAGGTAATTCCATTCAGAACAAACCAGCTAACCAAACATGTTATTTGTTAGTTAGGCTTAGAAAATACAAGTAACTAAATTACTAGAGAGTGGTTTGCTACGAACAGGCTAAAGCTGTCCAAGATTAAAAAAAAACTAGCTAGACTAGAAATAAGCTAGAAAACCAACACATCTTATGTTTTCTCTGCCTACACCCCAACAAGGGTGCTGAGTATATTCCTGTTCTTTCCATTTGGACCTGTTGGCCGTCTTGTTCTTCTGAACTCTTTGTATATATTCACTTCTTTCTTTTTAATTGGGAGGCAGAGCTTTTACTAGATTTTCAAAAAAAAGACCGGTACACCTAGATTAGATGATCTTTGTTATATATCTGTGAGTTGCAACAGTACCCAAAATCAAAGCTAGTGCTCTCTAAATAGAACCTCTATAGGAAAAATGTGTCAAAATCAAAACTAATGTTCTCTGAATAGAACCTATAGGAACGATGTGTGGTTTGTATAAAACAATCATTTTTTCTGGATAGCTAAATTGACCAACAAAAGCTTGTAGCGCATTAATTTGACCAACTACTAAATATTATTATTATCTATGAGCTGTAACAGTATCCAAAATTAAAGCTAGCGCTTTCTAAATAGAAACTATAGGAAAAATGTGTCAAAATCAAAGTTAGTGCGCTCTGAATATAAGAACAATGTGTGGTTTGTATAAAACAATCATTTTTCATGGACAGCCAAATTGACCAACACAAGCTTGCAGCGCGTTAATTTGATGAACTATTAAATAAATAATCTGCCTTAATAGGTGGAGGCGGCATTATAGTACTCCCTCGTCCCCCAATAAAACAACTTCTAGAGTTGTCTTAAGTCAAAATTTTTAAACTTTGACCAAATTTCTAGAAGAAAATACTAAGATGTATGATACCAAATTAGTACCATTAGATTTATCATACAATATATTTTTACAGGATACTTATTTTTATATCATAGATATTTATGTTTTTTTTCTATAAAGTTGGTCAAAGTTAAAAAAGTTTGGGCGTTGCGATTTGATGAACTACCGTCCCCCTAAAACTTTGACCAACTTTATAGAAAAAAGCATAAATATCTATACTACCTCCGTCCCTCGAATACTGCAACTCCTAGAATCCGTGCAGAGTCAAACTTTTTAACTTTGACCAACTTTATAGAAAAAAAAAACATAAATATCTATGACACAAAATAAGTATCTTGTAAAAATACATTGTATGATAAATCTAATGGTACTAATTTGGTATCATACATCTTAGTATTTTCTTCTAGAAATTTGGTCAAGTTTAAAAATTTTGACTTAAGACAACTCTAGAAGTTGCGTATACTACCAGAGACAATGTAAACAGCACACCATGAGACTAATCTACAAAAGCGATAAGTGTTGAATGGGTTTCACCTTACAACCACCACAACAATAACAAATTAGATGCTTGTGCTTATCTAACGGGCGACATGTCACACAGCTAGGCTTTACATTTGTCCGTAGGCTAGTAACAAACGCATCGAGGAAAACAACAAAACCCCGGGCATTTCTGCCTGGGCATCTCCGTTCGATATACGAGGCGACACCTATTTAACCCACGGTCGGGCACGTACTACAGCGCCACTAGCACTCACACTGGTGACAGACCAGAGCATCAGAAATTCAGAATATCGCGTTTGCCGCCAACATGGACAGGTCGTCTTCCTTCTCCCTACTTGCCCTGATTTCCCTCCTCGCCGTCGGCAGCTCGCTCCGGTCCGGTTCCGCCGCAGCGACCTACCACCACCGGCACCCCCGACGGCTCAGAGCTGTGGGGGTACGTCGAAGTCCGGCCAAGTTAGTAACGCTAGCTCCTCCCTAGTGGCCAATAACAACATCGTCGCTCTTTTAATTTGCCGGTCGTCTTCCTTAATTAGCATTACAGTATTATTACACGACACACTGCGTCACTGTCGTTGTTGCGTGCAGAGGCTCACCTGTTCTGGTGGTACTACAAGAGCCCGCAGAGGACATCGACACCGACGAAGCCATGGCCGACAGTCCTCTGGCTGCAGGGTGGCCCGGTACGTACTGGCACTCCACCATTCTAGCTAGAAGAATCTGCTTCACTGTGTGCAGTGCACAAGAACATGGCCTGAACAAACACGGCCATGGTCGATCTTGGTGGCTTTAACTTTGCAGGGCGCGTCCGGCGTCGGGTTCGGCAACTTCCAGGAGATCGGGCCGCTGGACGTCAACCTGCAGCCACGGAACTCCACATGGCTCCAGAAGGCCGACCTCATCTTCGTGGTCAGACAGACATCGATCGAGATATATAGCTAGCTGCCCTGTGAAACTTGCTGGTATTCCTCTTTACCTTTTATGCATGTCTCGACGGCGCAGGACAACCCGGTGGGCGTCGGTTACAGCTACGCGGAGGACGACAGCCTGCTGGTGACGACCGACTGGCAGCAGGCGGTGGACGCCACCACGCTGCTCAAGGCGCTCGTCAAGGAGATACCCACGCTGCAGAGCAGCCCGCTGTTCCTGGTCGCTGAGTCCTACGGCGGCAAGTACGCCGCCACGCTCGGCGTCTCCGTCGCCAGGGCCGCCCGCGCCGGCGAGCTCAATATCACGCTCGGAGGTACGTACGTTTCCAGCACTGAACCAATGCGTTAGTCGAGCAACTTATTATGTACTCAGAGATTTCGGTTTTCCGGCAGGTGTGGCGCTCGGGGATAGCTGGATCTCGCCGGAGGATTTCGTGGTGAGAGTGAGATCATCTTCTCGTTCTATCGAGAAACCGTTTCTGGTTTCTGTGAACAAGTCACAAATGAATGGAGAGCTAATTAAATCTAGATTGTGCAGCTCTCGTACGTGCCGCTGCTCCTGAGCGTGTCGAGGCTGGACGACAACGCCGGCGACGAAGCAGACAAGTAAGCACGCCGCGCCGGCGCGGGCACCGGCAAGCGGCCAGTCCGAGATTATTTCTTTTTTCCATTCCATCACATCACATTCACAAGCGGCAAGCATCCTCAGGATGGCGGAGACGGTGAAGGATCAGATAGCAGTGGGAAATTTCAGCGACGCGGAGAGTTCGTGGAATGATATGATGGGTTTCATCAGCTCTAAGAGCGGCCGCGTGGTAAGTGCTGACCGTTCACTCCGGTGCTCTACACATATCGATTCGGCTATGGATGCCATTGTCATCTTCAAGAGAGCTCCTGTATATATAATATGCATGTCATGCCGCTCTCTCACGCTAGCTCGATCGCTATATATATCTTTTCAGGACGTATACAATTTTCTTGTTGGCAGCCTGGATCAGGCGTCAGCGGAAACGACACCAGCGGCATCGTCAACTACAAGCACTGTGAAGGCTATGGCGAAGTACTCGAGGTACCTCAGCGGCAAAGAGCACTATTCGCCTGCTGCTGGCTCCAACACCCTCTACGGCATCATGAATGGAGCCATCAAGGAGAAGCTCAAAATCATCCCCAAAAACCTCACGTGAGCGTCGCCATTCCCTCTGCACCACAAAACGGCATCTTTATGCATTATGTGGTCCTGGCCAATGTGATGGTCTCAAGTCTGATGCTGGAACTCCAATTGCAGGTGGGAGGGGCTTAATCAGGCTGTTTATAACGCGCTGGTCGGTGATATAATGAAGCCAAGAATCGAGGAGGTGAGCGAGCTAGTACTTACGGCTCAACATGGATAATGTTCATGTTTCTAACTTCGAATGGTTTCAGCTGGGACAGTGTTATCCTAGATGCTAGATGCTAATTATTAGATGAGATTATCCCATGATTAGTGACTAATCATCTAGACAGTCTAATACTAGTACATGTATACCGGTCTACTGGACGCTAGACTTGAGGCCTCTAACTAGCTTCTAGGCGTGTCCGAACACCTGGGCGTGTGTAGGCGAATACTGTTCAGGAACTAGCAGCTCAGTTCGATTGACTTCTGAATGTTGTATTGCAGATTGATGAGCTCCTGTCTTACGGTGTCAATGTGACGGTGTACAACGGCCAGGTCAGTACTTCTCTGCCTTTTGATCTTCCAAATTCTTGAGTTATCCTTTGGCAGAAACATCACATCATGAAAGTTAATTAAGGATTTAAACATGTTAAGATCAATATGTGGGACAAAATGTTACTCTCTCATCCTTTGATATACATACTAGTTTGTGAATTGTGAACACAATTTATATATATAGATATGTATGCGCGTTAGCGCGAAGAGAGTGATGCATTAAGTGAGCTGCCCCATCTTTGGTAGTGCGCGCAAGATCTTGGATTAAACTAGCTGGTGCATGCAAGTTAAAATGACATCATGGGCCAGAGGCGTCTGGCTTGTGCAAACTGCAAACTGAATACTAAAAGATTTGTTGCTCACTCCTATTCCATGCCTAAAGGAATAAGTGGATTGCTTGTCTTTTGCCGTTAGGTTACAATCAAACAGACTTTAGGTTAGTCCCTGGGGTCTTCTTTAGAAAATATGGTATCCTTTCTGGAAACTATAAACCATGATTGGCAGGTTTAATCAAATAATTAAGGTACATATGGACAACCTACCCCAGTTAAAGTTAGGCGTGTGGATTATCCATTCGTATGTTGTTTCATAGATAGACAAAATGCAGAGGCTTTAGGCTGCAATTTTTAGTCCTGCACTTGAAACCAATGTTTTTCCCCAATCTGAAGCTCGACATAATCTGTGCGACCATCGGCGCAGAGGCATGGGTTCAGAAGCTCAAGTAAGTTATCATGTCTTTTTGTTCCCATATAAGTAACAGGAGATATATCTTAGTGGCTCATTGTATCATTTGGGGATATGTACAATAATCTCAGATGGGATGGGTTGAAGACGTTCCTGAGCCTACCGAGGCAGACTCTTTACTGTGGCACCAGCGAAGGCACCAAGGCTTTTGTTAGGTCTTACAACAACTTGCACTTCTACTGGATTCTTGGAGCTGGCCATTACGTAAGTAGTATAAACATAGCATCTTGCCTAGAATCTGCTTCTCAATCCTCTTATACTAGGACAGATGACCCACAAACTAATTTGTTGATCTGCTCTTTGTTTGTAGGTGCCTATCGACCAGCCTTGTGTCGCACTTAGCATGATCAGCAACATAACTCAGTCCCCAGCAAGTTAGTAAACTATATTGTGATGTTCGTGGTGAGTGTGTTGTAAATGGGCTCTTGTCTCATTTTCTTCTTAATATAATGAAGCGTAGCTCTCCTGTCTTTTTTATAAAAAAAGGTTAATAAACTATACTTGAAAGGTTATACTTGAAGTTAGTAAGTTAACTCAGTCCCAGCAAATATATTATAATGTACCATTCTCAAAGAAGTACAGAAATAGCTATACTTCTCTTATTCTTTCACCATCTATCAGTTGATTAGCATCTCTCAGACTTCCCTAAATCTTCTCCTAATCTCTGGTTTTTAGAAAGATGAGAGGCAAAAACCTCTCCAACAACTCCTAATATTAGACGCTTTGGAAATCGCCCCCCATTCTACGTAACTTTGCGCACTCCTCCGTCACGCGGATACAGGTTTCCTACGCTTCGTTTGTCCATCTTTGTGCACTGGATTTTACCACGACCTGCTACTTCTCATGCTCGTCCATCTACGGCAGTTCATTCGTTACTAAATGGGTGAGTTTCTCTTAGTGTTTTTAAGTAGTAATAAAACACTACCACTAGGCACATAGAAATTCTTACTAGAAGGCATTAGTAGAGAAAATCTATACTAAATTTTGAATACCAAAACATTAGAAGAAGCCTACCTCACTAGAAAAATTAGAAAAATCTCTGGTTGTAATTGTAGAGGGCCTCTGTGGGGTTCACGCCGCCTCCATGGGCTTCCGTGGGGTTTCTGCGTCACCGCCGTTGTAGCCACGACGAGGTACGTGTTGCCATCGCTGTGATGCTTCGCGATCGATGTACCAGATGCACCGCTCAGCTCGAGTATGGATCGTGATATGATGATGATGTATGCTGTCGCCGCGCGATGTACGTACTGTCATGATCGATCGCGATGTGCCAGATGTGCCGTTTAGCCAGGATAGTTGCTTCTTCACTCAATTCTGCGTAGTGCGATGCGGCCAGCAGTTGTTGCTTCGTCGATCTGCTGGGGAACCTTGCACTTCAGTGAAATATGTATTGGCTTGCACTAGTACAGAGATTATTTCTTTTGACACTAACGTTTTATTTCTATTAGCGATTTCTCTTGACAACAACCAGTAGAAAGTGGTGCTATTTGTACTGACGGATTTCTTAAGAAACCGCCAATAGAAATATAATTTCTACTTGGCGTTTTTATTAAGGAACCACCAGTAGAAATCATGTATTTCTACTGGCGGTTCCTTAAGAAATTTGCCAGTAGAAATAGTTTGAATTTGATTTTTTGAGTTTTCTAAACTTGCTCGGATAGAGAAACTTTCAAAATAAAAGTTATAGATTTCAAAAATCTATGAAACATTGGAGTTGACAACTTTTTTATTTGAATTCATCTTTTTATGGAAAACTACGTCCAAAATTATTAAATTTAAAATTTAAATTTTGCAAACGACCTCGGATGGAGAAACTCCCAAAATAAAAGTTGTAGACTTTGAAAAATTATAGAACTTTGTAGTTGACAACTTTTTATTTGAATTCATTTAGAGTCTCAAACACTCAATTAATTTTCAGTTTTGGATAATATGTGGAGAAAGAAAAAGAGATATGGATAGATGTGAGTGTATGGTGCAGTAGTTAGGGAGCGATCACGTGAGGGGCAGATCGCGGGTTTGAAGGTCGACGGCCACGAAGCGCGCGAAAAATGACGTGACTTGTGACTTCGATGGAGAAGGGCGGGCGGGGCCTCTCTAGGTAATTAAATTTTTTTCCTGTTTTTAAAATATTACTTTGTTATTTTTTTCGTGTTTTCTAGGTAGTCATTTCTACTAATAGTTCACTAATAGCCTATTTTTACTGGCCTCTTCCACTGACGGTTTAAAAAAACACCAGCAGAAATGGACTGTAAACCACATGTATAAAGCATTTCTGTACTAGTGTTATACTTTACTGTTGTCGATCGGCCAGCAGTTGCCGCTTGGTCGATCCTCCTGATCAACTGTTAATGATCCTATGCCTGCCTCCTGGCCGGCCGTGGCACCTTGTGGCCAGTCGTGACACCTTGCGGCGGCATATTTACGAGTAAAAAAAACCCGAAAAGGCCAAATTTTAAGTTTTAGAGTGGAATACTAGGTACTATTGGAGATAGGTTTTTTTTTCTCTTATTAATATCTTTTTATAGGAGTTAAAAATATAGAGTTTTTACAAATAAAATAAAATTTAAAGACCTCTTGGAGTTTTTTTTAGCAGAAAAAGACCTCTTGGAGATGCATCACTTATAAGCGAACACACGCTCCCAACACATATGGGCCATGGACCCTGGTCATGGGCCTTACTCATCGACAGACCAGCCCATCACTTAACTCCTCCGCTTTCTTTCTTTTTCTTTTTTTTTTAACTTACGCCTCCTCCCCCTTCTAACCATGGGCGGCGCCAGGAGTATTCCCCTGTATTCCATGGAATACCCATGACTTTTGAAATGAACATAAATATGTATTACTGGTATAACATATATACTTGTATAGTTGCTGCAATTGCAAGCCATAAGCCCAATAGAAACTAGCAGTAGCAGCCCACAACAAAGGCACAAGAAACACATGCTCCCTCGGTACTCTCTCCGTCTCTCGCTGACTCGCGCTCGTGACGGAAGCGGGGAACCACGGAGGCACGGAGACGCGGACGGAAGCGGCGGCGGGGTCGTGACGGGCGGTGGCACAGCGGCACGGCAACCTCTCCCCTCGGCCTTGTGCGGCTGCACGCTCAGGCCAGGCCCAGCGTGGTAGCGTCCGAGCCCCAGTGGCCTCGCCGAGTCCGGTGGCTGCTACCAGCGACGGCCACTCGCCAGCGCCCCACGGTCCAGACTCTGGACACCCCTTTTGGCCCCCTACGGGCTACGGCCCTCCCACTCCCAGACACAGCTCGAACACCGATTGAAGCAAAGTGAGCAGTCTAACAGTCAGATCCATTCTTTAGCGTTAGAATTGAAGATTTCTCGTTTTCTTATTGGAACAATTGCTTGGTCACTTTTATTGAGATGAATTCTTCGGATGATGATATCATTATCTATTTCATATAGTGGATTATAGAGTTTTATTGCAGTAGCCCTGCTGTTTTGAAATCTTTCTTAATTATTTTTAGAGATAATTAATGGCATCTTATGCCACTATATATGTCCAGAACTTATACTTTGTTTATTACTATTGTGCATTTATGTCAAAAAATTTTTACATGAAGGCCTTATTTAGATGGTTTGAGGAGAGAAATTGAAAAGTCCTGTAGCACTTCGTTTTTATTTGGTAAATATTGTCCAATCGTGGCCCAACTAGGCTCAAAAGATTCTTCTCGTGATTTACAACCAAACTATGCAATTAATTATTTTTTTTATTTATATTTAATGCTCTTTACATGCGGCAAATCATTTGTGAGAGGAGAGAGATTGAAAAGTCCTGTAGCAGCATTTCGTTTGTATGTGGTAAATATTGTCCAATCGTAGCCCAACTAGGCTCAAAAGATTCGTCTCGTGATTTACAACCAAACTGTGCAATTAATTATTTTTTTTTTAATTTATATTTAATGCTCTTTATATGCGGATACAAATTGATGTGATGGAGAGAGAGTGTAAAAACTTGAAAGTTGGAGATGCATCTAAACAAGGCCGAAATACCCAGCCGCAAAATCCTAGCTCCGCCACTGCTTCTAACCAAGGTTCATGACACCGCTCAGCAGACTGTACATACACGTACTCAATAGTGTGTACTCAATAATGCAGCAATTAGTCAAGTTATTTAGGGGCCAATGGTTGGAAAAAAGTTTTGCTGTGTCACATCGACACCAAATACTAATAAAAAAAAAATTACAGAACTCGTCGAGAAAACGATGAGACAAATTTTTTTTAAGTATAATTAATCCGTCATTAGCAAATATTTACATACACCACATTGTCAAATCATAAACTAATTAGGCTTAAAAGTTCGTACAATCTCAATAATTAATTATTTTTTAGACAATTTATTTATTTAGATAGGCGTAGGCGCCCAATTGTTTATCGATCACACGCGCTATTATTCTACTCGGTTATATTGTGCCGGCATCTTGCAAGGCAATGTGATGCACACGGAGCCCACCAAAGTTGTTACGCATCGTCGGTCAATCTGAAGTTCTGAACACCAACGCAGCACACCGTATATACTTCCTTTCAAATAAGGAACTTTTCTGGCCGTTTGGATTCTTTTGTTTAGAAAGGATATTAAAATCTACTTAATATTTGGTGTGAAATTTTACATTTCATAACTTTTCAAAGTTCAGATATAAACCTATCTCAAATCATAGGATCAAAGATAAAAAAAATAATTATATAGATCAACATACTATGTTCTATTTTGTAATTTATAACACGTTCTTCAACTCGCTCTTCTACGATAGAAATGTAACACATAAGTATTTCTCTCGTATGGCCTATACACAACCATAATAGCTTAATTAGTTTGTGAATGTTAGTCCAAATGTAAAACGGACAAACTAAACTCTACATTTTTTGCTAGGGGTAAAAGGTTGATTTTACCCTACATTTAACACTGTCAATGGCCTGAATTGGATGAAAGGTTATATAAGAAAGAGAATTTCGTTTCAGGTCATATAGGTAAGTTAAAAAAAAAAGAGCCATGAAAGAAAGACATATTTGTTTAAAGGCCATATAGGTAAATATCACGAACAAGAAAGGGAAAGGAAATAAAATTAAAAAAGAATTATAAGGAAAAGAGGTTCACTAGGCAAAAATAAAAAATAAAAATATTCTTAGCCAAACAAATTGATAGACTTGGTAACTCTAAGAAACTCTCTATATCCTTCCTAATTATTAGGAATAGAGATTTTGATAAAAAAAACAACTTATCTATTTGGTTATCAAAATATTGTAATCTTCTATTCTGAATTTCTCACTAAACAAAAACAGAAAACGAAAACAAGATATAGCAAAACCATTGGAGAATGGAAACATATAGAAAACGATTTTTATGCGAATGACACTATAGTATAGTAGATCAACTTTTATCGCAGTTTGAACTTTAAACTGCAGAAAAATTCTTAGTTTTATTCCCTTCGACGGAAAATTAGAATGTGTGAGAAGATTTTCACTCAAATCAAAGTTTCATTCCCTTGGACTTCAACAAATCGACGCATCTATTTAGAAACAAGAAAGTGAAGACAAATTAATAAGAAATTTGGGTATAGAAAAATAGAATTTCACCTTGTGACAATATAACAAAAGTGAAAAATATTATTAGCCGGACGAACTGTTGGACTTTACACTCTGGATCAGCATTTGTCGCAGTTCGAACTGCAACAAAATTCTGAAACTACACAAGGTTGTTATCAGTATATTTTACAATGGGGACAGCCTCGCAGTCGCAACGCATCTCCTCGTCCTCCATGATGTCCGACATGCTCCTCCCCCTCGTCTCCGGCAGCGGGGCCGCGAACAGCCCGGAGCAGCCGATGAAGAGCCCAAAGACGCCGAAGGACCAGATACTCCTCTCGCGGCCGAGCGCGACGAGCACCGGCGCCGCCATGCCGCCCAGCACCATCGCCTGCCGCACCAGCCCCACCGCCGAGTTACGCACGGACGTCGGGAACAGCTCGATGGAGTAGATCAAGATGACGTCGTACGCCGTGCACGTGGCGAAGAAGGACAGCAGCTCGGCCGCCATCCGCGCCGCCTCCGCGCGCCGCGGGATAGCGACGCACGCCAGGCTGCACGCCCCCGCCGACGCGGCGAGCGCGGCGACCGAGCTGCGCCTGTTGGCCCTGGCGATGAGCAGCCACGAGAGGATCGCCGACGGCACCTCGGCCACCGCGTTGTACGCGGCGCTCAGGTAGAGGTTGGAGCCCAGGCTGCCGACGGTGAGCGGCATGCCGAAGTAGACCATGCCCACGCCGAAGCCGGCCAACATGATCGCCGCGAGCCTCCTGATCGCCCATGGACGCTCCCACATCGCCTGCAGCGTGGCGAACACGCCGCCGCCGCCGCCGCCGCTCGACCCATCGTCCTCGTGCACGGTGATACACGCTTCCGTTTCCAGTTCCAGCATGGAGAGGTTCGCCGTGGTGTCGCCGCCGTTCAGCGTGGCGATCTGCCTCAGCGTCTCGATTGCGTCCCTCCTCCGGCCGCGCACCAGCAGCCACCGCGGCGACTCCTGGGCGAGGAAATGAAGCAGAGCGGTGTAGAAGAGACAAGGCAGGGACATCCAGAAGTACATGCTCCGCCAGGACTCCTCGCGCAACGCGTAGGCTAGCGCCGGGAGGGACAGGAAGCCGACGGTGTAGCAGAAGAACGCCGCCACGCTCACCGTGTCGCGCGACCTCTTGCCGACGAGCTCGGTCGACAGGACCAGCGTGCACGTGCCCACGATCGACCTCGCGAACCCGGACACGAACCGCAGGGCGGCGTACGCCCACACGTTCGGCGCCAGGGCGGTGAGGAGGCCGGCGACGGACATGGACACCAGGGACACGAGGAGCATCCTCTTGCGCCCGAGGACCGAGTCCGCGAGCGTCGTGAGCACGAAGCCGCCGACCAGGCAGCCGGCGAAGAAGGACGACGCCGGGAGGGAGACGAGCGCCGGGCCGGCGCACTGGAGCGCCCACTCGGACACCACGGACGTCTTGGCCGGCCGATCCCATGCCCAGGTGTCGGGCGGCAGCGCGCACGGCGAGGCCGCAGCCGGCGTGCAGGACGAGGAGTTGCCGACGCAGTGCCACTGCGGCTCCGCATCCGTGAACACGGAGATGAACACCTGCTGCGCGTCGAAGGCCCAGGCGAATGCCACAAAGACGGCCTTGAGCAGCTGCATGGCGCCAGTGTCGCCGATGTACTTCTCGATCATGTCGTCGATGGAAGCGGAAGGCACCTTCGCCGGATTGGCTTTGTGGCTTGTCAGGAGCGGCGCGGTGGCCGTGTCGGCCATTGATAAGGTTGTTGTGTGTGTGTGTGTGCGCGCGCGTGCAGCGCGTTTGGCTTTGTTGGTTGTTTTGCAGGTTGCAGCGGAGACCATGCTGGAGCTATTTATGCCTTGTTTAGGGGCTTCATTGTCGCAGCCGCGGGTTCTGGTTTGCCAATGTAGAAATGTTTGCATGCCGATTCTACTAAAGGAGTAAGCTTATACGCGTGTGATTAGTGATTACGAATGATCATATATATAAAACTATGCCATGAATTTCATGTGGTGTAGTTGATTCTGAATCTCCATGCTTGATTGCATTCAGATACTGTGTGTCTTTTTTAATTGAACATGCCATATCCATGCGGCATAAAGAATTACAAGTCGAATATCTCTGTATTGACTTTATAGTTTATTATATTGTACCTTTCTTTGAAAACAATATCTTCATACTGTGTCTCGAGATATGGGAATGTTCATATGTTCTAGTGATTCGACTATGCTTTTGACAAAACTGAAATGTTTTCTTTTAGTTTTCAGTAGGATAGCGCTTCCTTCAGTTTCAGTAGTTTCAGCAGTCGGTGTTTCAGTTTTAGGTGTTTCCGTTTTAGGGGAGGCCCTTCGGTGGCAGTTCCTTTTCTCCTATGGTTTGTAATCTCTTGTGCTTTGTAAGTTCTTGCACACATTGTTTTTCTCATCTAATAAAACTTGTGGCAAAGCTTTTATCGTCCTTTTAAAAAAATAAATGTTTACAAAGTTGGCTCATGAAGATGATTTTTTGTTACTATTATTTTTACAATGGTGAGTTAGATCATCGGCTTTCACTTCTCCAGTTTCACCATCTCCGGTGCTTCCATAGTGAGTACAAGGATATTAGAGCATATCACAACTAGAATAGAGTTAGTTGGGATTGCAATTTCATATACTAGCATTTTGATCTCAGGTCATGTAAACTCTATACATACCACCCGAAAGGCTTAATGCGAATAACATAATGCCACCCAGTTCTATTATTTCTATATGGAACCATGAGTTCAAATTCGTTCAATTGCACAAGACATCCCTTTCACACTGCATGCCCTCGAAGAGATTAATAATCTCCGCTAGGGGGAAGCAGTGTCCTCATTGAATTGCCACTCTCATCGTCGATCTAGCATGGATTGAGTAGAAGATCGCCTACCTCATTGCGTACCATGTTTGTTGCCATGGCAGATCCGCTAACCAGACCTCCTTCATTCACCACATCATGCCACGTGTGGTGGCAGCTGGGCCCAGCCACGTACTGTCCTGTGCCGCCATGTTACAAGCTGCTGGCTGCCCTCCTCCACCACAGCTAACAAGGATCTTCCTAGTGCCATGGCTGGGTGGGTAGGAAGCGATGCCGCCCGTGCTAACCCGCATTTAGAGAAGAGCATTGGTTGGATTTAGAATAGATAGTCATGCTATTAAGAGGGGGGAACTCGTTTTGCATGTTAGTGATCTAGTACTACTTGATAGGTCTAACCTGTGTTGCTTTTAGAGAGACAAATGACACGAGATAAAAACCTCTGATCTAGTGCTAAGAGTGATGATCATTTTGTGAGACAACATTTGGAGTTGGCATGCTCCAAGAAAAGGTTTTTCGGTGTGAACCT
The DNA here is from genome assembly GCA_015844335.1 of Chrysopogon serrulatus. Taxonomy (NCBI): domain Eukaryota; kingdom Viridiplantae; phylum Streptophyta; class Magnoliopsida; order Poales; family Poaceae; genus Chrysopogon; species Chrysopogon serrulatus. Next base: position 16,444 of record JADLZL010001931.1, on the reverse strand, counting down.
AACTATGTGATTGCTCTTGGATTGGAATTATGTTTTGATCCATTATTTCTTTGAGTAAGTACTTACGTGGGGTGTATAGTTCTTTGAATAAGAGCTTTCCAAAAAGATCTAAGATCATCAAAATCGGACCCCCGAAGCTAAGAGTTACGGCTACTTTACTGAGTAGAGGTCAGGCTGAAAAGTGTCAAGCAGTCTAACTGCCCCAAGTCACTATCTGACTGCTAGGTTGCCCAAATTCACTACTGACCATTGGAAGTAGTTATTGGAGCCTCATGTTCCAACCCCTAGGTCTTGCAATCTAACCGCTAGAGCTGTTGAAGCTTAGAAAAAGCCTCATGACGACTAGTTTTGGTTCCTTTAAAACAGAGGGGTGGCCTGTTGAGGGGTCACTCTTGACGCCTTGGGAGTGGCAAGATTGGGAAAACACATCTTTAACAACTTCCAATGTCACCTTTAACAACTTCCAATCTCACCTCACTTCCAATCTTTTGGCACATGAAAAAAATAATGACCCTCACACACGGATAAATCCGCGCAGTCGCATCACGCATATCCTCCTCGCGGCTATGGAAGTCGCTTGCCGACTGGGTGTGCCGGTGAAACGATTGCTAGTGATGGATTCGTGTCACTGCTCGGCAACGCCTAGGACGGGATCCTCAAGAGGCTCACCGACGGTAAGAATCTTGGGAGTACCTTAGAAAGGCAAACTACACAGCTCGCAGCCATGCGGTTTGCCAAAGGCAGCCGATCACCATAGTGGCAAGCTCCCTTGACGCTGAACATCAGATGTTGATCGAGTTGAGCACATAAACAGCTAGATGCAACCAGTAGAGGCAAAAGAAATGTAGCTTTCCTCTTTTGGTAATTAGGTATCATGGACTATTCTTAAATAGAAAAGGGCATAAGGTATGATGTGCATACATTATGATAGAGCAATAAAATAACTAGCCAGTGGCATATATCTAGATAAGAATTGAAAGCAAACCAATAAAATAACTGGATAGTGGCATATATCTGGATAATAATTGAAAGCAAACCAGTCGTTTGGTTGCCGTGGCCTCTTTTGGTGATTAATTATTTTCTCAAAAGCATTATTTACTAAGTATACAAATATTTCATGATCCTGCACCTACACTGTCTGCTCACACATCTTGGTAGCAAAAGAAAATAAATAAATATTTCAATGGGCAACACAACTAAAGAAGAAGAAGAAAAAAAATCAGAAACAGTTAATATAGTAAGCTTTGCCTTGCAAATTTGGATTATATCTTAACATTCGCACATTTGTAAATAAATACTAGTCATATTGCAAAACTTGTAAATAGTCATATTGCAATCTGCAGGTATAGAAAGAAGCCCATTACACTTCAAAATAGTGTAGAATCAATTCAGTCTGTAAAATGTGATTCCTCGGCAGCTAAGTTTCAAGATTCTAAAATGCAAGCACTACTTACTGTCAGATTCTAAAAAGCAAGCACTACTTACTGACCGAGGCAACAGGGTAGCTAGGCCATAGGCATGATCTTCGTTTCAGCTGGAGCATCCTAATACAGCTATGGATATGATAAATGCAGTAGTTAGTTATGAAGCCTATGCCTATGAGAAGTAATTATGTAGTTATCAAAGAACACAAATATGGTCGCATAACTCAGAAGTGTTTTGACTGAATTTGATGGAAATTCACACATCATGGTATCCAGTGCGTTGGCCATGGACGCTCAACTTGGGGTCCTCATTCCCCAAAGAACACAAAATTAGTGCCTTAAAAACACAACAAGCTAGTAGCTCCCGGAAGAAAGCAAAGGAGGGTGGCAGCTCGATGCGGCATGTTCCACGGCAGACGTGGCTCAATCTGTCAGGTCCATCGGCATAGCGGCTGGGATGCGCTTGGATCTCAGGAGCCTCCAGCTGTGTAACGTTACTTTCTTTTAAGACGATGAAGTACTTCCTCCGTTTTAAAATATATATGTATCGCTTTCATTTTTCGAGAAGTAACTGTCAACAATTTTTATAAATATTAAGTATCATCGATTAATATCACAATTAGTATTATTGAAAAGATCTTTCAATCTAGTTTTTTAATAAATTTATTTAAAAATACAAATGTCGCATATTTTTTTACCAATCGAATTAAATTTGTGGCATGAAAACCAAAAATGACGAATATATATTTTGGAACGGAGAGAATATGTCTTGAAAGAAACATCGTGCTGCAGAGTTGCAATGCACTGTCATACAAAATCCAATCATTTCACAAGCTACAAGACATGGGCAGAACCAGCAAACGACTCGAAACTCAAGTTTGACGCCCTTAAAATTTGACCGACTTCGAAAACCCGATAATTTTGCAAAGAAATTTTTGGGAGATGCTCTAAAGGATATTATCTGCTTGGCGAGCAGAACAATGGAGATCGTCGCTCTGGACATATTCACCAATAGCGGAGGGAGAAGCAATAATAGAATTTGTATATATGATTTTTTCTTCCGTTTATTATTGCCATTTCTCTTTTATTTATTCTTGCTTAGCAATTGAGCTGGGCTGCTTTTACAGTGGGCTGGCTGGCTGTGCTGATGAGCCCAGCTGTTCGGAAGCCCACAAGAAGCCGTTGGCTGAAATGGCTGCTTGCAGCTGTTCGGCTCCTCCAGTTGGGCTTCTGCTGATTGGGTGGATGTGGATGCGCTTATCAGCTGAAGGTGCAGCGCAGCCAAAATATTGGCAGCCGAAATCGCTAAAAACTTTAAGATTTGGCTGTGCGCGACCGTAGAGGTCGGAACGTTTCTATTTTCTTTAAAAAACACAGTATGCTCGGCCTGTTCAAATGACGGTACAAGGCTAGACTTGAAAAATATTTGCCAAAAAAAAGATATCTCAAAAAAAGAGAAAAATAATGACTTTCCCACCGATGGCATGTTCCAAGTGCGGTGGCAAAATTTGAGACATGGGCGTGACGCTTTCACACGAGGAAACGCGGTGGGGCGGCAACAGCAGAGCGGATGAGGCTGGCTAGTGATGGCGGTTCACTCCTCTGCAGCCGTGTTGTAGGCTAGGAATGGGTGAACTAGTAGGCAAAAGCAAGCATCCGTGCTTGTGTGAACGTATTCGGATCAGACTTGTTTGATCCTGTACTTATTTTCTGTCTTTTGGTTTCGGTCTAGATTGTGTTCGTCCAGTTTATCTGGTCAGACTTTAGGATAAGATTGACAGAGCTTCACTCCTAGCTTTTTCAGAGTGGATTCTTTAAATCTCTGCCAAATACTTAAAATACAACTGAATTATTGTAGAGAACTAACGAGAATTACTTCTGTATTTACACTATTTTTCACTGCTCCCTATTCAGTTGTCATAATAATTATTTCAAAATTGATTCTCGCATGCTTTGCCGAATCAGATTAGTAAGAAACTAAGAACCTAATCCGGATCCCTGCATCCACTCCTGCACTCCAGACGCACCACTAATTTACCTGCCAGAGACATCATGTCGCCGTCATAACTCCTAATACGAAGCTGGCGGAGAAATTCGAAAAGCAGATTCCAAATAGGATCAGCGCCTCATACCGCGACACCTACTTGGAGCTTAAAAGTGAAGGCGCGAAGCAACTCATCCTAAGCACGATAACACTGCAGTCTGCACTCAGCCCCAGCTCCATCTAAACTCCCTTAACTATATAAACCATCATTTGTTTGTTATTGACCCATAGATCAATTTAAACTCAAAACAGTTTAATTGATCAAGAATATCCCAATCAGATAAGTAAGTCCAAACGGGTTTACTAATAGAATGTCCCCATCCTTACAAAATTAAGCTTTTGATAAGAGTTCAACGAGGGGAGTTGCATGGACTGAAAAGAATTCTTTTGCATTTGGTTTCTTCTTACTAACAAAGTATTTATTGTTACACTTGAAAGGTACCCTATAAAATTGAAGCAAGAGTTTGTTAATTGGTTTAGACGAATTATTTATGGTTGAGTCTCAAAAAAAAGAAAAAATATTGCAAGAAATTGACAGGATATAATTTTTATTTTTTTTTTTTGAAAAGAAGAATGTCTTTTGATATGAGAATTCCCTCTCCTTGATTGAACGTAATGCATAAGGGGATATGTAAAGAACCATATGGTTTTCCAAAAAAACACACATTACACCAAAATGTTCCACCTTTCCCACAAAGATCATGATTCGTTCTAGAAAGATTTCAGAAGATATTAATCGTAAGCAAGAAGATTGTTTACAAACAAACAGAAAAGACGATTGGCGAATGGATTGGCTGTTTGATGGAACGCGCTGTCGGACTCAGATCATGTTCACGCAATCACGCTCCAGAGAACCAACAACGGCCTACTCCTATTTGCTGCTTCTAACAATGAATCTAGTCTCGTCTCCGACTTGCAGCTTTATTTGCGCGCAGAGAACATCCAACGAGCACCCACAGGCAGACATCGTCAATGGCCGACGCGGCCACTGCCCCTCTCCTAACAAGCAGCCAGGATGCCGAGCCGGAGCCGGCGAAGGAGCCAACCATCGACGACGTGATGGAGATGTACATCGGCGCCACAGGCATCCTGCAGCTGCTCAAGGCCGTCTTGGTGGCCTTCGCGTGGTCCTTCGACGCGCAGCAGGTGTTCATCTCCGCCTTCACGGACGCCGAGCCGCGGTGGCACTGCCTTACTACCGCCTCCACCGGCGGCGACTCCTCGTGCTCCCCGACCGCGGCCTCGCCGTGCGCACTCCCGCCCGGCACATGGGCGTGGGACCGGACGGCGGAGGCGTCAGTGGTCTCCGAGTGGGCACTTAGCTGCGCCGGCCCGGCGCTCGTCTCCCTCCCGGCGTCGTCCTTCTTCGCCGGCTGCCTGGCCGGCGGCTTCCTGCTCACGACGCTCGCCGGACTCCCTCCTCGGCCGCAAGAAGATGCTCCTCGTGTCCCTGGTGTCCATGTCCATCGCCGGCGCGCTCACCGTCTTCGCGCCCAACATCTGGGTGTACGCCGCCCTACGCCTGGTGTCCGGGTTCTTCCGGTCGATGCTGGGCACGTGCACGCTGGTGCTGTCCACGGAGCTCGTCGGCAGGAGGTGCCGCAACGCGGTGAGCATGGCGGCGTTCTTCTGCTTCGCCGTCGGGTTCCTGTCCCTCCCGGCGCTCGCCTACGCGTTCCGCGACGCGTCCTGGCGGAGCATGTACTTCTGGACGTCCGTGCCTTGTCTCTGTTACTCTCTTCTGCTATACTTCCTCATACCGGAATCGCCACGGTGGCTGCTGGTGCGCGGCCGGAAGCTGGACGCTGTCGAGGCGCTGCGGCAGATCATGCCGCTCAACGGCAGCCGCGCAACGGCCAGCTTCTCCTTGCTGGACACGTGCACCGTGCACGAGGAAGACGACGACGCCGCCGGAGCGAGCAGAGGGGGCGTCTTCGCCTCGCTGCATGAGATGTGGGAGCGGCGGTGGGCGCTCCGGAGGCTGGCCGCGATCATGTCCGCCGGCTTCGGCGTGGGGATGGTCTACTTCGGCATGCCGCTCAACGTCGGCAGCCTGGGGTCCAACCTCTACCTGAGCGTCACGTTCAACGCGCTGGCCGAGCTGCTGTCGGCCCTCCTCGCGTGGCTCGTCGTCAACCGGGCCGACAGGCGGAGCTCGGTGGCCGCGCTCACCGCGGCGGCGGGGGCGTGCAGCCTCGCGTGCGTGGCCATCCCGCGGCGCGCCGCGGCGGCGCGGATGGCCGCCGAGGTGCTGTCCTTCTCCGCGACGTGCACGGCGTTCGACGTGCTGCTGATCTACGCCACCGAGATGTTCCCGACGGCCGTGCGCAACTCGGCGGTGGGGCTGGTGCGGCAGGCGATGATGCTGGGTGCCGTGGCGGCGCCCGTGCTCATCGCGCTGGGCCGCCAGAGTGGCAGTAGCTTCTGGTCGTTCGGCGTGTTCGGGATCGTCATCGGCTGCTCCGGCGTCTTCGTCGCCTGCTTACCGGAGACGAGGGGGAAACGCATGTCGGATACCATGGAGGAGGAGGAACGCAACGAGGCCGCCGCCGCCGTGGCGTCTTGCACCGGTGCCGGTGCGGCCGACGGGCGTTGCACTGATAGCAACAGCTACCTCGTGTAATTTGCAAACATTCATGTTGGTTTCAGGGTACAATAATTTCCAGTTACAGGTCAACCACGTACCTTGGCTGTATCTCCGTGTCAGTAGCATGACCTAAGACCTATGAACTGCCATCAGTTGATGCGTACTAGTATTCCATAGTAGCAGTATGCAGTATAGCAGACGACCAAATCTATTAGTGTCATTTATATATGACATCAAGGGCATAATCTATCTTAGCTACACGAAAAACTTTTTTTTCTAGCTGTCTTGATCAAAATTGGGGCTTTGTAAGCAGGGCGGAGGAAGATTTGGCCATATATGGGGCACACATATATAACCTACATTGACTTGGTAACAACCGAATCACCTTTTTATTTATTATACTAGTACACATGCACGTGCGACACGCACGTGTTACTGAGAAAAATCTTAAACAATAGGAAATGATAATAATAGAAACTTTAACACATCAATTCCTATATACAGTATTGTATTATAAATAAATGTAACTATTTATACAACAATACTACATGATGATAATATACAACCTTAATTCAATTAATTAATATTAAAATTTACATTTACTTTTCTAGAATCCTGGATCAAATAGCTAAAAAACATAGAACACCGAAGAGAAAAACATACATACCCAGGCTGTCAGTCCAATTATCCAAGTTTGAACTAAATTTTTTATGCAAAACTAAAATTCAGATAATCACAATATTTGATTAAATTGAAACTAAAATGATCAAAGAAGCATGTGGGATTTGAGCTCTCCATGGCATCAAGTTGGATAGAAGAGCAGTAAAGTAGTTGAATCAGCCAAGATGCGCATCATTACATAAATGGCATCAAAATGAATTGCCATAGAGTTTGTATATTAATTTCCATAATCTTGAAAAAGAAATTATGTTGAACTACAGGTAACCCTATCAATTAATTACCCTAGAATCTCAAAATGTATGGATGGATGCCAATTTAAAATTCATGAAACTCTATCATACAAATTTGGCTAAATTTCTGCTAAACTACAAGTAGCCTTATCACATTAATTACCCAAAAAATTATTCTCAAGGTGTACAGAGGGAAGCCAATTAAAAATTCCATCTGAAGTTACATATATGGATCCTATGTAGCCTCAACAACACTAAGCACACAGGGACACCATAACCTTCCTCTGCTCGGAGACTTTAGGAACACATGATTTCCATGGGCTTATTTGGGTACCCACATAGAATCTGCCCAGTAGCTAGGATTTGTAATTGGGGTGGTCCATTGTTTATTTTTTAACCGCTATAATATATCGGTATATAAGTATATAAAATTAGAAAGCAAGCTTAAGATATGGAGGACATACGAACTTCATAAAAATAAAGTACTCCCTTCATTCCAAATTATAAAATCTTTGACTTTTTTAATCATAAGTTTGACCACCCATCTTATTAAAATATATAAATATAGTTAAATTTAAATCATTCTTTAAAAAAAACTTTTATTAATAAATCAAGCCACAACAAAATCATAATAATATTTTATAAAAAATTTAAATAAGACGAGTAGTCAAATTTAAGATAAAAAATCAAACGTCTTATAATTTGAAATATATTAAGTTTCAAACATTAGTACTAAAATAATCTAATGCTACAAAAAAATTATATAGTTAAAATAGTGACATTGGAACTTGATTAGTTTCAGGATTTTATTTGGACAAGACGCAAGCTGTCAACAAAAGCATAGTCACACAAGGTACTTTCTCGGACCAATTCGTGAATAATCCACCAGATTTTGTATCTTAGAACTGCTTTGCAATTCACTTATGTTTACGTGAGTTTGGATTGGATATTGTGGTTACGTGAGTTTGGATTGGACATGTTTAGATGTCCGTCCACGGTTAGGGATTTCGTAAGGAGGTGTATATTGTTGGTATATTTAACGCACACAGAATAATCAAGAAGATAAATCCGCAAGCACACGGATACCGCTGTAGTTTTCACCTAAGAGTATTCCAAGGTATCGAATTTCCACAAGGAACGCGAAGTGATCTAGTAACGAATCAAGAACGTCCAAGGATAGAAAAGATAAATGTTTTTGGTGGGTAGAGAGGGGCTATCTAAGGTGATCTAAATAACTAAGAATCAAACTCACGATACTTGTCTACTTTGGAGCAATAGTACCTTTCCAACTCTAGAATAAAACTGGAAAGAAGGTAGCTCGGGGAAGGCTGCCAACAGCTCTACGAAACACCAACTCCGACGTGATGGAATACGAAGGCCAACAAAGCTGTCACTTCTGAAGGCTACCACAACTAACCGTAAGAATTGTGCGCAAACTCAGGTAAACTCTAGCCTAGACACCACGTCTACGCTATTGATTACTACTCTAACTACGCGCAATAACTAGAGCACTCGATACGAGCGGAGATCCCGTAAACAAAGTAAAGTAAGAATAAAACTTAATCAAATAGAGAAATCAGAGTTACCAACTGAAGAACTTGAAGATGAATCGTCTCCGTAGAGGTACAAAGTTGAGGAAGATCCGACAAGCCTGCTCCTCTTCTACTGCATCCTCTCCTCTCTCCCTATTTTCTAATTTACAAGAGTTCTAGAGATGAGAGTCTGTCCTTTTGAGGGACGCCTCTACATCTCCGTAATAATGTGGTGCCCTCAGAGAGGGGGTCTGCCTCTTTATTTATAGTCCGGTGGGATGAACGTGCGCCGTAGGATCAAACCGACTTAACCTAGGGCCGAGATGACTCCTCATAGGTGCTGGAGGAAGACTCTAGAAGACGGCGGCGTAAACCCTAGAGGTGGGGCCGTCCGGCCCCATGGGTGCGCCGGCCGGCGCCCAGTTATGGGGTCTCGGGCCCATTTTCGTCGTCGTGTCTTCTTGGGCCTCCTGCAGTCCAATGATGCTTGTGTTGCTGTAGATTTTGATTTCGAACTCCGAACATAGCAAATGATAGGTCTATTTCGATCGTCTCGACGAGCCCGTCTCAATGGTGCAGTCCAATTCCCCATTTGAGATACTTTTATTTGATAAAAAATTGCATACTCTGCAACACAAGTGAGAACACCAAAACTCGTGGAACTTGTTAGAATCAAAACCTACAACTATGCTTTATGATTCATTTCATATTAATTCATACAATAATTGATGGTATAAAATAGGCATTAAGGACCATCAACAAGTTCCCCCAAGCTTAACCTTTGCTAGTCCCTTAGCAAAGCCAAACTCAACAATGGATCAGGAGTTGCTGCAATATTTTTACTTCCAACAAGTACACATACCTTCAAACAAAAACTTCTCCTTTGAATTTAGAATAAATATATCATATTATTCATCATGGGGCTTATTCTCTTACCTTGGATCTTGAGTAACTGAAAGATAGAACGTTCAAATCAAGTACTATGTCTCTAGTTCTTTCACTTCACCTTTCACTCCGGAGTTTTTATAATTTTTTTCTTTCAAAAGCTTGGAAACATATTGTTGTCAAATTAAACAAAGGATCCATAGAGAAAGTCAATCACACCGTTGAATCGAGAAGTGCATGTGTATGGAAAATGGAGTCGGTTTTTTTTTACTTTATCACTCTCTTACGTTTATTAGAGACACATGGCTATGAGGCTAATTCTACTATCGGACACATGCCTATTTTTTTTTATGATATTTATTTTTCGAGGTTCCGGACACTTGTCCCTTTTTATTTCCTCGAGATCTATCTTTTTGAGGTTTCGGACACTTGTCTCTTTTTATTTCCTCGGATACTTTTGCTTAGCCACATGTCTTCCAATAAACTTTTGCGAGGATATCAACAGATATTTATGAGCATTTATGCGAAAAATGAATGGAATGTGTAAGTGATCTCAATTCAATAGCATGATAACTTCGCATAGGGTCAACAAAGTTTAATTTAACTCAATGTATTTATTAGTCATATTAATATTGGTAAATCTCCGGAACTCTAGTGTTGTTTAGAACAAGATAACAAGAGCTCGGATCATCACATCATACCCACCAATTACTTAGACCTTAGATCAAGCATTTGCTACCCATGCATTTAATTTCATTATAAGACATTATTATTAATTAAGAGAACTCATGCTTGAAAGTTAGGTACTGGAAAGAAATTACAATATAGCAACTATTCATCATTTCTAAGATAAAATTTTATTGTTCTTCAGTTTTTATTTGACTCTTAATAAACTAGATAGAATTATAAACACACTCTATGATCACACCTTAATAAATAGCTAAAGTATCTTTATTTGATTTTAATAATTATTCATCTTTTTTTAGCTAATGGACTCATAAAAGACTCTAAAGACGTGGATCTTCATGTGCCCACATATTTTTGGTATTTTATGACTATAAGATAGACTCAATAATTGCAAAGGTATACTTACCTGATAACTAGGGGATGCCCTCTCCTAAGCTAGATATTTGCTTAGCTTTTGTTCACTCTGTGGCCTACATGTTAAATCTCACTCTTCTTCAAACTTCTAAATCCTACAAAACTCAAATAGACACAAAACTCATGGAATAAATTAAGTGTTAGGCATATAAGTTTCAGTTGTCCAGAGTCTTGGTGATTTAATTATTTTTTAGATAGGATCATCAAATTATAGAAATTCAATCATATCTATATCTTCTAAATTTTTAGTTTCAAGGAATATTTTCAATCGTTGGCCATTTACCTTGAAGATGTTACCTGAGTCGTCTTGAATTGTAATAGCACCATGTGATGAGGTTTCAATTACCTTGAATGGTCCTTCCCATTTACTTCGTAGTTTTCCATGGCCAAAAAGCTTTATTCTTGAATTGAACAGTAAGACCTTGTCACCAAGCTTGAACTCCTTGTGCTTGATTCTCTTATCATGCCATCTTTTTGTTCTTTCTTTGTTAATCTTGGAGTTGTAATAAGCCTTCTCTCTCCATTCTTCAAGCTCGATATTTGCATTTGACGATTCTTGCCAAGTAAGATGGAGATCCATGTTCCATTTCTTGATTGCCCAAAGGCGCTTTGAATTCCAATTCAACAGGCAAGTGGCATGTTTTACCATATACCAGCTGATAAGGTGTCATGCCTATGGGTGTCTTGTATGCAGTTCGGTAAGCCCATAGTGCATCAGAAAGCTTGTACTTCCACTTCTTGCTCATTTCATCCACGGTCTTTTTGCAGAATGTTCTTAATTTGCTTATTTGATGTTTCGGCTTGACCGCTTGTTTGAGGATGATATGGAGTTGCGACATTGTGTTTGACTCCATTTTCTGCTAGGAACTGTCCGAAATCTTTTTATCAATGAAATGTGGTCCTCCATCACTTATGACCAATCTAGGCATTCTAAATTGTGGAAATATTACTTCGTTGAACATTTTCTTAGAGTGCTTGAGTCGTCGGCCGCCGACATGGTAATGCTTCTACCCATTTGGACACGTAGTCAATCTGCTACCAAGATATATTCTACATCTCCCCGACTTTGGGAGTGGTCCCATAAAGTCAATTCCCCGGACATCAAACAATTCCACTTGGAGGTTGTTCGTGAGTGGCATAGCATCCCGAGTATTAATGTTTCCATGTTTTACGGCATCCGAGACATCTTTTGACAAACTTTTTGTATCTTGATACATCGTTGGCCGAAGAATCCACTTTGCCAAATCTTAGCATGTGTACGAAATGCTCCATAATGTCCTCCATAGGGTGATGTATGACATCTCTCAATAATTTTCATGCCTTCAACTATTGGGACACACCTCCGTAGCAATCCATCGGCACAGACCCTGTAAAGATATGGATCATCCCATAAGTGGATACGACTTTCATACTTGAGCTTCCTCTTATCTTCCCCTGGTGGAACATAACCTGCAACCATATAGTTGATAATATTTGCGTACCAAGGATCGGAGTCCGTTACTGCAAGGAGTGTGTCATCCCTAAGATAGTCATTAATAGGTAGCTCATATGTATCTTTATATTGAAGTCTAGATAAGTGGTCGGCTACCGAATTTTCTACTCCTTTCTTATCCCTTATTTCTATGTCAAATTCTTGGAGCAGAAGAATCCATCGGATTAACCGAGGCTTAGCATCTTTCTTAATGAGGAGGTATTTAAGTGCAGCATGGTCTGTATATATTATTACCTTTGCCCCTACTAAGTAAGATCTAAACTTGTCTATTGCAAAGACCACTGCTAACATCTCTTTTTCAGTGGTAGCATAATTAAGTTGTGGCCCAGATAAGATTTTGCTAGCATAGGATATAGCATAATGTTTCTTGTCTTTGGTTTGTTCTAAAATAGCACCAACTACAAAGTCACTAGCATCACACATGATCTCAAAGGGTAGACTCTAGTCAGGTGGTTGGATTATTGGAGCTGAGATGAGTGCCCTCTTGAGAATTTCAAAGGCTTCAAGGCACTCAATGTTAAAAATGAAAGGTACATCTTTGGCTAGAAGGCTAGTCAGGGGTCTAGCAATTTGAGAAAAGTTTTTAATGAAACGCCTATAGAACCCTGCGTGGCCTAGAAAGCTACGAATGCCTTTTACATTTGTGGGTGGTGAAAGTTGTTCAATAACTTCAATCTTTGCTCTATCCACTTCTATCCCACGTTCAGACACCTTGTGTCCTAGCACTATTCCTTCCCGAACCATAAAATGACATTTCTCCCAATTTAGGACTAAGTGCTTTTCTTCACACCGTTGTAAGACTATGTTTAAATTCTCTAAACATTCATCGAAGGTTTTGCCATAGACGGTAAAGTCATCCATGAACACCTCCATGATTTTCTCGATCATATCAGAGAAAATAGACATCATGCACCGTTGAAAAGAAGCTGGAGCATTACACAGCCCAAATGACATTCGTCGATATGCATAAGTTCCATATGGGCATGTGAAAGTTGTCTTACTTTGTCATCTGGGTGGATTGGGATTTGATGATATCCGGAATACCCATCAAAAAAACAAAAGAAAGAGTGATTTGCAAGCCGTTCCAACATTTCATCAATGAAGGGTAACGGAAAGTGATCTTTCTTTGTAGCCTTGTTAAGTTTTCGGTAGTCAATGCACATACGCCACCTAGTGACAGTACGTTGAGGGATGAGCTCATTCTTCTCATTCCTAACGACCGTCATTCCTCCTTTCTTTGGCACAACTTGGACAGGGCTAACCCACTCACTACGAGGTACGGGATAAATAATTCCAGCGTGCAAAAGCTTAAGGATCTCTTTCTTAACAACTTTTCGCATTGCATTGTTAAGTCTCCTTTGTGGTTCCCTCGATGGTGAAGAATCAGGATCGATGGGAATACAATGAGTACAAAGAATGGGACTAATTCCCTTGAGGTCTTGAAGTGAGTAGCCTATGGCTGATTTATGTCTTTCTAGGACAGTGACAAGTTGATGGGTTTCTTCTTCTTGAAAAGCTTGTCACTTATGATGACAGTGTTTCTCGGTTATTATTAAGAAAGACATATTTTAAGCCGAAGTAAGGGGTTTTAGCTCAATAGAGGGTTGTGATGGCACCTCTATGCCAACTCTTTCTTTTCTTGGATAAAGTGTTCATCATCGAGAGTTGGTTGGGCCATGTCTTCTAAGGATGCCATTAAGACTTCCTCAACAGGGTCTGGTTCAGGCTTGGGTTCTAGTATTGCATTATTTGAGCATGCAAGCGAGATGGTGATAGGAGAACTTCCTAGTTTTACATCTAAGAGACCCTGTTTTAGTCTTTCCTGAAAGAGTGTCCTAAAAGGTACACCAATCAAGATGGATTTATCCGAGATGTCAAAGATATGAAAATCTATACGATACTCAGAACTTTATATTCGCAATGGAATAGCCCTTACGACCCCCATAACTTTCAAGGGTAACTCCAGAAGGAATTCGCAAAAGCTTATGAGATGGGATCAAGAACTCATTGGGGAAAAATTGTTCGGCTAAAGCCTTTGAAATGATATTCATCCCAATGGTTGGACTGTAATAGCCCTTTATGATGGTTCCCTTAAGGATGCATGTGATAACGTCTGAGGGGGCATTGATTCGGGCTACCTCTGTGGATAACTCCGTTTCTACCAACCACTCATGACTCATGATGGCCGATAATCCTTTAATATGTTCCATAAGAAAAGAATCATTATTTGAGCCATCATCATTCTCAGATGACTTAGAATGTCCAAGAGACTTCACTTGAACTGGTAACTTTGAGGCATTGCCAAAATCTTCAAAAAGACCATCCTCATTTCAAAAGGGAACGTGGAAAGATGAGGTTCATTATTTTCTAGACTATGTTGTATTTCCTCAATTGGAGGTTCTTTGACAACCAAATCATCTATAGGATTTGAAAGAATTTCAGATTCGGTTGTGTCTAATTCCTCTCGTTGGTCGGGCTTGGGTTGACTTCTTCTTCTTTCAGGAAATTCATCAAAGATGCTAGTGTAAGGGGTGTTTTCAAGGATTTTCTCTAAAATAGCTTTCCCTTCACTCATGGTATTGTGCGAGAACGAACCCCCAGAAGATAAGTCGAGATGTAGAGCAGCTTCCTTGTTAAGACCAAAATGAAAGTAGTAAAGAAGCACATGGTCTGGTAAGTGAAGGGTTGGACCGGTATTAATAAGACTTAAGAACCTAGCCCAAGCTGCTCCTAATGTCTCCTCCTTTTGTTTAAAGGTAAGAACTTCTATTTGAAGAGTGGCGATCCGAGAAAGAGGGAAGAAAGTAAGATAGAATTTGTCTCGAAGTTCATCCTAATTTCCTTTCACTCCTCCTACAGTATGAGCATACCACTGTTTCGCTCTTTCTAAAAGGGAGAATAGAAATAATTTCTATTTAATGGTCTCTTGTGTCATGCCAGCAATATTCAAGCAAGAATACAATTGCTCAAATTCTCTAAGATGGGTGTATGGATTTTCGTCTTCTAATTCGTAGAAGGATTGCTCCCGAACCATGGCTATGAAAGCAGGGCGAAGCTCATAGCCATCTGTGAGTATAGGATGTGATGATGGTGGAGGCTCCAACAACTTGCCCTTTAGAGCCGAAAATTGAAAGATAGGCGTGGAATCCATATGGTAGGGGTAAAGGTGGTGATAAAAAAAATAAAAGATACACGGACGAACTTGGCTTGATTCCAGAACAGCTACCGTTCCCCAGCAAAGACGCCAGAAAGCTTGTTGGTATATTTAACGCATTACAGAATAATCAAGAAGATAAATCCGCAAGCGCACGGATACCGCTGTAGCTTTCACCTAAGAGTATTCCAAGGTATCGAATTTCCATGAGGAATGCGAAGTGATCTAGTAACGAATCAAGAACGTCCAAGGATAGAAAAGATAAATGTTTTTGGTGGGTAGAGAGGGGCTATCTAAGGTGATATAAATAACTAAGAATCAAACTCACGATACTTGTCTACTTTAGAGCAACAGTACCTTTCCAACTCTCGAATAAGACTGGGAAGAAGGTAGCTGGGGAAGGCTGCCAACAGCTCTACAAAATACCAACTCCGACGTGATGGAATACGAAGGCTAACAAAGCTGTCACCTCTGAAGGCTACCACAACTAACCGTAAGAATTGGGCGCAAACTCAGGTAAACTCTAGCCTAGACACCACGTCTACGCTATTGATTACTACTCTAACTACGCGCAATAACTAGAGCACTCGATACGAGCGGAGATCCCATAAACAAAGTAAAGTAAGAACAAAACTTAATCAAATAGAGAAATCAGAGTTACCAACTGAAGAACTTGAAGATGAATCGTCTCCGTAGAGGTACAAAGTTAAGGAAGATCCGACAAGCCGGCTCCTCTTCTACTGCATCCTCTCCTCTCTCCCTATTTTCCAATTTATAAGAGTTCTAGAGATGAGAGTCTGTCCTTTGGAGGGACGCCTCTACATCTCCATAATAATGTGGTGCCCTTAGAGAGGGGGGTCTGCCTCTTTATTTATAGCCCGGTGGGATGAACGTGCGCCGTAGGATCAAACCGACTTAACCTAGGGCCGAGATGACTCCTCACAGGTGGTGGAGGAAGACTCCAGAAGACGGCGGCGTAAACCCTAGAGGTGGGGCCGTCCGGCCCCATGGGTGCGCCGGCCGGTGTGGGGTCTCGGGCCCATTTTCGTCGTCGTGTCTTCTTGGGCCTTCTGCAAATCCAATGGTGCTTGTGTTGCCTTGATTTTGATTCTGAACTCGAATATAGCAAATGATAGGTCTATATCGATCGTCTCGACGAGCCCGTCGCAATGGTGCAGTCCAATTCCCCATTTAAGATACTTTTATTTGATGGAAAATTGCATACTCCTGCAACACAAGTGATTACATCAAAACTCGTGGAACTTGTTAGAATCAAAACCTACAACTATGCTTTATAATTCATTTCATATTAAT